>VXAD01007710.1:27451-43835 GCA_013399195.1 Dicrurus megarhynchus | reverse complement strand
AGGCTCCTCTGCCGGGTTAGATCAGGACCTGTTCACAAGGTGGGACAGGCTGGAAAGGGCTTGGAGCAACCTGGGATGGTGGAGGTGTCCTTGCCCGTGGAAGGGGGTGGGATGGGTGGGAATGGTCCTGCTCAGGGCTAACAGATTCTCCCGATGACCAAAATCCAGACTGGGAGGTGCTGGTCTGTCCATCACCTGCAGGGTCATGGGACTTGACCTGCTCAAGTCCTTCATCGTCAAGGAATCATGGAATGGTTTGGGTGGGAAGGGACCTTACAGCTCATCCCATTCCATGGGCAGGGACACCTTCCACTATCTCAGGTGGCTCCAAGCCCCATCCAGCCTGGCCTTGGGCACTGCCAGGGATCCAGGGGCAGCCACAGCTGCTCTGGGAATTCCAGCCCAGCCCCTCCCCACCCTCCCAGACAGGAATTCCTTCCCAAGATCCCACCCCAAGCTCCCCTTTCCCACTGGGAAGCCATTCCCTGCCTCCTGCCCCTCCATCCCTTGTCCCCAGTCCCTCTCCAGCTCTCCTGGAGCCCCTTTAGGCTCGGGAAGGGACTTCAAGCTCTCCCTGGATCCTTCCCTTCTCCAGGGGAACATTCCCAGCTCTCCCAGCCTGGCTCCAGCCCTGGAGCAGCTCCGTGGTCTCCTCTGGAGCCACTCCAGCAGCTCCAGGACCGTCCTTTGCCGAGCATCCCAGAGCTGGAGGCAGCAATTCCCAGCTCGTGTGACTCTGGCTCAGTCTCAGTCTCCCAGCTGGATTGAGGACTCCCTCTCCCATAGGAAAGGAGCATTCCAGCAACTTCCTCCAACAGAAACCCAGGCATGGGGATGTGCCGGTGGGATCTGGGCTCCTGCTGCAGTTTTTCCTCTTGGAATTGACCAGTTCCTCCCATTTTTTCACCCCTTTCTCCTCAAAACCAGGGAATTGGTTGTCTTTGCAACATCTCTGGTGCTCCTCAGATCTCCAGCTCTTCCTCCAATGCTCTTTCACCCCCCCTGAATTTGGGGTGTTTATCATTATTCCTTTTTTTTTTTTTTTGTTCCCAAAACCCCCCGCAGGAATTCTGCCCGGATGGAATTCCATGTCAGCTCTTTGATAACCCCTTTTCCGAGCAGGTTGTCCAAGACCCGACCTGGCTCCCATTGTTTTTGTGTTCCCGGCCGAGGCAGAGGGGATGGATTGGTTTCCTTTCTCTCGGCCTTTAATTATTCACTGCTGGAAATTCAAACCGGAGCCATTCCTTTGTCCCCTTTCCCGCAGATGATCCGGCTGTTCTGGAAACAGAAGACCTGGATAGAAAGGCCATGAGGTACGGGGCAGGCCTGGAGCCAGACACCATCTCCCTGGCCTCTGTCACCGCTGTCACCACCAATGTGTCCAACAAAAGGTGAGATCCCAGTTGGGATTGTGCCGGTGGGAGGTGAGGATGGACATCCCAAAAATGTTTGACCCCTGACTCGGGGAATGTTGGAAATTGTTCTCCCATGGAGCCAGTGGGGTGGTTTTTTTTGGAATATCTGACCTGCAGCAGTGATCACCAAAGTTCTGTGGGGTCTTCCAGGTCCCAGGATTGAAGGAATGTTGAGGGTGACCCTGCTCTTGTAGTGAGAGGAACCTGGGACAAGGACCTGGAGGGATGGGACACAGGGAATGGCTTCCCACTGCCAGAGGGCGGGGTTAGATGGGATATTGGGAAGGAATTCTTCCCTGTGAGGGACTGGGATGGAATTCCCAGAGAAGCAGTGGCTGCCCTGGATCCCTGGGAATGTCCAAGACCAGGTTGGATGGGGCTTGGAGCAGCCTGGGATAGTGGAAGGTGTCGGGGTTGGAACTGAATGATCTTTAATGCCCCTTCCTACCCAAACCATTCCATGAATTCCACCCATGCTTTGACCCAGAGTTTCTTCTGCTCTTCCAAAGGTCCAAGCCTGACATCAGGATGGAGCCGAGTGCCGGGAGGCCCATGGATTATCAGGTCGGTGCCACTGCTGCGTCCCCAGGCTCCGCTCCTGGGCTCACAACCCAGGCTTGGGGACGCCGTCTGCAGGGACCCAGGTCCTGGTGGGTGTCCACTCACTGGGCTTGGAACCAGGACATCCCAAGAGCTGGAATTTCACCAGTAAAGGCAGGATTAAGTCATTGACTGGGGTTGTTGTCCAGCATGTGAAGCCCAGAGAGCCCAGATGAAGCTCTCTCCGAGGTTGTCCCCAGGGAATTTCTCCTTGGAGCAACCTGGGATAGCAGAAGGTGTCCCTGCCCATGGCAAGGGGTGGAATGGGATGAGCTTTAAGGTCCCTCCCAATTCCAATCACTCCACGATCCCGTTGTGTTTTCCAGCAGAAGCGAAGCCAATGGGAGGGGTCTCTCTGATCCCACAGCTTGGCTAAATCCATTGGATTTTCCATGTTGTGTGAAGCGCCCACACCCTGGGGCTGGAATAACCGGGATTCCTGGGATCTCCTGCATCCCACAGCCCACCAGCCCCTCCTCACCTACGTCCCAGTGGGAGCAGCAGACCCTATCGCCCTGGAAATTCCCCTGGGTCAGAGGTGGGGGGGGGGGATGGGTGAAGGCAGCCTGGAGCTGCTCCCGGGATGTGGAAGTTTGGGAATTCCTCTCCCCAGGTCAGCATCACTATCATCGAGGCCCGGCAGCTCGTGGGGCTCAACATGGACCCCGTGGTGTGCGTGGAGGTGGGGGAGGAGAAGAAGTACACGTCCATGAAGGAATCCACCAACTGTCCCTACTACAACGAGGTGGGTCCGGCCCCTGTGCTGCCCCAACCCTTCGATCCGGTGATTTCTTCCCTCTCCGTGTTTTTTTTGGGTTAAATTCCTGTCGGAATAAGGCGAAACCTCAAACCACACAGGAGAAACGAAGCCTTTGCCCTCTGGAATTTTGTGATCAATCATTCCCAGGTTCTCCAAGAGATTGGCGCTTCCGTTGGCTCCCCACACTCGGTGGGGGATCGGTGATCCGTGCGGTCCCACGCTCAGCGTTGGGATCACGTGGATGCATCCCTGCTGGGCCGTGGGCTGCAGGAGCTCCCCCAGGCATCCGCAGCTTCTCCGGGGTGTTCCCAATCCCAACGGATCCCGCCCCTCACGATTCCTCTTTCCCTTCCAGTATTTCGTCTTCGATTTCCACGTCCCCCCCGATGTCATGTTCGACAAGATCATCAAGCTCTCCGTAAGTGACCCCGGTGGCCTTGTCCTTGTCCTTTTGGGGGCACTTTGGAAGCAAACAACCCATTTTTGGGATGGATTTAAGGTCCTTGATGTGAGATTCCCAACAGGAATTCTCTTCTGCAGACCTCCAGTCCATTTTTCTGTTCCAACCTTTGTTCCTGGCTCCACACAGCTCCCACTTTCCCTGTGTCCCTTTGTGGGTGGTCTCTGGTATTCCAGAGCTGGATAGAACCAAACCTTGGGATTTTTTTGTTCCTGGGGAGAGGAAAGACCTTCCTGAGCCTGCCAGGGAAATTCCTGGAGCATCAGACCTGTTGTGGAAATCCAGGACTGGGAACGCTGAGAGCAAAGCCAAGATTTCAGCCCTCCCAAAACCCAGAAGGTGATGGACAAGATTTGCAGATTCCCTGCCCAATTAGGACATGTTAATTAGGATCATCAGTATCCATCCCACGTACAGACTGGCTGGACAATTTCTCCCAATTTTCCTCAAATTCTGAGCATCCAAAAGGCTCCTCCATCAGGGAAATACCCAAATGTTTGTGGCCATAGGGGCTGGAAAAGGGATCTTGCTCCAAGGATTAATTTTTTTGCCTTTTTTGTTCGTTCCAAATATAAACTTCCCGGCAATTCCACTAATCAGGAGCTGCCAACCCCGCCAGGCCTCTCGGTGTCCTTAGAATCCTCCCCAGACCAAGGAAAACTCCTCAGCTCCTTTTCCATCTGGCACTGAAGACCTCTGGAAGTGGCCTTGTGTCTCCCAGGTCCTGGGAAAATTCCTGAGTGGTTTTCCCCTCTCGATTTCCAGGTGATCCACTCCAAAAACCTCCTGCGGAGCGGGACGTTGGTGGGGTCGTTCAAGATGGATGTTGGGACTGTTTACACCCAGCCCGGTACGGGAATGGTGTTTGTAGCAATTCCCGGGTGTCTGCGCCTGCTCCGTGGAATAAAATTCCTGGCAAAGGAGCCAGGCAGGGGCTGGTTTCCTTGGAAAATGCTTTCCCGATTTAGTGCGAATATCCGAAATACAGACAAGTCATCTCGGCTCACTCGTAAGCCAGGGAAGAGCACTCGGCACCTCTGGAGAAGGCTCCATATGCCATCCTGAATTCATGGAATTCCAGAGAAGTTTGGGTGGGAAGGGACATTAGGGATCATTTAATTCCATCTCTGCCATGGGCAGGGATCCCAGGGTGCTCCAAGCCCCATCCAGCCTGGCCTGGGACACTGCCAGGGATCCGGGGGCAGCCACAGCTTCCCTGGGAATTCCAGCCCAGCCCCTCCCCACAGTCCCAGACAGGAATTCCTTCCCAAGATCCCACCCCAGGCTCCCCTTTCCCAGTGGGAAGCCATTCCCTGTGTCCTGTCCCTCCATCCCTTGTCCCCAGTCCCTCTCCAGCTCTCCTGGAGCCCCTTTAGGCCCTGGAAGGGGCTGTGAGGTCTCCCTGGGTCCAGCTCTTCTCCAGCTCTCCCGGGTGTCAGACATCCCTCCTGGATGTGCTGGTACCCATCCCTGCCCTGCCAAGGAAGAAGGTGACGTTCCCAGGCAGGACACCAGTGTTCCAGACAGGAAGGTCCAGGACTGGATCCTGCCCTCCATGTCTGGCATTTCATCCAAGCCAGGAAGGTGCCTGGAAAAGAGGGAGAGGTTGGTTGGAGCTGCTGATCACCGAGTCCAATCATCCCCAGCCCTGCCAAGGCCACCACTGCCCCACGTCCCCAAGTGCCACATCCACAGGGCTTTAAATCCCTGCAGAACGGGGACTTGAGACTCCACCCCCCTCCAGTTTATCCCGTTGTTTCTTTGTCTCCAACGCTAGACACATATTCCCAATAAATTTCCCGGGGGTATTTGGGATCCCTCACACACAGGGCAGGCGCTGGCACTCCGTGGAAGGCCACGTCCTGGTGGCGTTGGCCGTGTCTGGTTGTGACAAAGGTGTCCTTTGTCCCCTGGGTCGCAGAGCACCAGTTCTACCACAAATGGGCCATCCTGTCCGACCCCGAGGACCTCACGGCCGGCCTCAAGGGCTACCTCAAGTGTGACATCGCCGTGGTGGGCAAAGGGGACAACATCAAGACCCCGCACAAGGCCAACGAGACGGACGAGGATGACATTGAAGGGTGAGGATCTGCCCGGATCCGCTTCTCCCTGACTCCCTTGGGAATGGCTTTCCACCTCTCTTTACCTCGGATGGGATGAGAGGATCCAAACCTGGGGCTGGTGGCACACACACACTGAGCCGCGAAACCGGAGGGAGCAATCCGGTGCTTTTCCAAGAGAACGCGCGGTCCTGGTGTCATTCCAGGCGATCTCTGGCACAGGGCAGCCATTCCTGGCAGGTCAGACCATCCCCTGGTGGTTGAACTCTACAGCAACACCAGCCTGGTGTCACCCAGCCTGATGTCCTCACTCTTTACCGGATGGGATGGGATGGGATGTGGTCTCATCACCCACTGCCAAGGCAGAGCAAGGACCATCCTTGGATGAGGTTTGGACCTCTGGGTGAGGTTTCCCAGGCTGTCTGTGTGGACAGGGCTCTTGGACTGCCCAGAACATCTCAAAGATCACGGAACAAAAATCAGGAGATTTTAAGACTCGATTCCGGCCCCAACATTTTCCAGCTAAATAAACATCTCCATCTCAAATCTGCCTCTGAGGCTCTCCCCACGTGGAGTCATGGAATGGTTTAGGTTGGAAAAGACCTCTGGGATCGAGTCCAGCCATTAACAGTCAGAAAACACCAGCACAGCTTTCCTGACCTGCTGGGGTTTGAGGAACCACCTCCAGTATTTTGGGCTTCATTTCGTGTTGTAGTGGTGATGTTCTCCTACTTATTCCTAAAATCCTGGAATGGCTTGGGATGGAAGGGATCTTCAAGATCACCTTATTCCAACCTTCCTGCCGTGGGCAGGGACGCCTTCCACCAGACATGGACAACTCCAGCAATTCCTAGAATTCCTCTAGAAATATTTTGTTCACAGCATTCCCATGGGCTCATCTCTTCCTGCAGAGGAATAAAGCCACAAATCCAAAAAAACCAATGGGTGGAGTTTATTTCTTCCCCAAAATAATCCTCCAAGCTCCCCTTGATAAGGAAAAAATGACTCTTCCAACATCCTTTTCATTCCATTTCCATGGAATGAAGTGGAAGTGGAAGGAGTCAGAATAGCAGCTCCTCTTTGGTCTTTTATGGAATCACAAAGGTTGGAAAAGATCTCTGAGACCATCCCACCCAACCTTTAGCCTCCCCTGACCACCCCACCCCAGCAGCTGTTCCCAACCCCCTCTCCGTTGACATTCCAGGAACCTCCTGCTCCCGGACGGGGTCCCCCCGGAGCGGCAGTGGGCTCGGTTCTACGTCAAGATCTACCGCGCCGAGGGGCTGCCGCGGATGAACACCAGCATCATGGCCAACGTCAAGAAGGCCCTGATTGGGGAGAACAAGGACCTGGTGGACCCCTACGTGCAGGTGGCCTTCGCGGGGCAGAAGGTGAGCGGGGAGGTGCCAGGGTGACCCTGGGAGGTGCCACCAGCAGGGCTGCACAAAGTACGGGGGGACGGAGATGGTCTCGGTTGTCCTGGCACGCTGGGATGGGCGTGGGGTCGTCTGGCACGTCAGGACGGGTGTTGCGGTCACCTCGTTTTCTGTGCTTCCCCTCTCCATGTTGGGTTTGAGCGCTCTCCAGTTGAGGAAGGGAATTCCTTGCTCGGGAGAGGGCAGAATGGATGGAAGGGAGCAGCTCAGCTGCTCAGCTCGGGTGGTGAGGGATGGTTTGGGACATCCAACCCTTGTCTGAAATCCGTGTCTTTCCACTTCCCAGGGAAAGACATCCATACAGAAGAGCAGCTACGAGCCCCTCTGGAACGAGCAAATCATCTTCACGGAGATGTTCCCCCCGCTGTGCAAACGGATCAAGATCCAGATCCGGGACTCAGACAAGGTCAACGACGTGGCCATTGGGACCCATTTCATCGATCTGAGGAAGATCTCCAACGAAGGGGACAAAGGTAAAGTTGAAGTGGGGGCATTCCTTCGGCAGAGTTCCCCAAGTTTCCCAGACTCCTTCCCACCCCTGGAATTCCTTGGTGCCCAGATGGAGAGACCTCGATGCCCTGAAATGTGCGAGGTTGTTGGACCAATACTCTAAAACCCAAGACCTGTCACAAACCTTCAGCCAATACCTGAAAGCAAAGACACCCCAGAATAATTTGCTCTTCTAAGAATTCCATGGAGGGATGAGCATTTGTCAGGCTCCGCATTCCCACACACACAGGCCAAGATGGGAAACCAAAGGTGGGACAGGAAAGGGACCAATGGGGAGTTCTCCTTCCCCGACTCTCAAAATGGGGAATTGCTCAATGGGAGCCTCATCTCTGCCTTTTGGATCCCAGTCTCCATCGCTGCCTTCCCTGCAAAACTTCCCTGGAAAAAAGGAGGCTCCGGGGAAACCTTGTGGCTCTGCACAACTCCCTGACAGGAGGGGGCAGCCAGGGGGGGGTCGGGCTCTGCTCCCAGGGAACAGGGACAGGAGGAGAGGGAACGGCCTCAGGCTGGGCCAGGGCAGGCTCAGGTTGGGAATTGGGAAAATTCCTTCCTGGAAATGGTTGTTCATCCCTGGCACGGGTGGAGTTTCCGTCCCTGGAGGGATTTAAAAGCCATTTGGATGTGGCACTCGGGGACACGGGTTAGTGGTGGCTTTGGCAGTGCTGGGATCCCAGATGGGAAAACTGCTGGAANCTGGGACAGTGGAAGGTGTCCCTGCAGGGACATGGCAGGGGTGGCACTGGGTGGGCTTTAAGGTCCTGTCCAACCCAAACCATGAGTGATTCTGTGATTTCTGCCCTATTTTCTGTTCCCTTAACGCCTCGCTTGTTTTTTTGCATCCCAGCTCTGCAGTTACACATTACCAAGAATATATCTGTGTATGTTGTGTTCCAGCTCTCACACACCACGGGTAAAATACTGTCATTAAAGGAACCAATTTAGAACCCCATGTTATTAAATAAATGCTTCCTGGTAAACATCCTGATAGGGGCTTGATGCAAGAGGGAAGTTGTTGGCAAAAGTGTGTCGTAAACCAGCGACTTCGCATTAATTAACAGAGAAGAGAGAAGACTTTGCATTTCCTTATGCTAAAAACCAATGTGAAGAAATTATTTTAAACAACTTCAGCTCATTAGTGAAACCTTAAAAAATGGGTTCTATAAAATCTATGGTGCATCATTGAAGTGATTTGATTTCATAAAAGGCTGGGCCCTTTTGGTCTCTGGTTTCTGGCAACTTGGGTGATCTGGGAATCAGACATTCCCACTCTGCACAACTCCCTGACAGGAGGGGGCAGCCAGGGGGGGGTCGGGCTCTGCTCCCAGGGAACAGGGACAGGAGGAGAGGGAACGGCCTCAGGCTGGGCCAGGGCAGGCTCAGGTTGGGAATTGGGAAAATTCCTTCCTGGAAATGGTTGTTCATCCCTGGCACGGGTGGAGTTTCCGTCCCTGGAGGGATTTAAAAGCCATTTGGATGTGGCACTCGGGGACACGGGTTAGTGGTGGCTTTGGCAGTGCTGGGATCCCAGATGGGAAAACTGCTGGAAAAATCTCCTGCAAATGCATTAGGCAGGAGATGGAGGTAAAAGACTTTAGTCCTTCCACTCATCCTGGCTGTGCCAGAGGNGCGTTCCTCACAGGAATTCCTGGAGGTGGCACTGAGTGCTCTGGGCTGGGGACAAGGTGGGGATGGGGCACAGCTGGGACTGGAGGGATGGGCTGGGAGGGCTTTTCCAACCCAAATGATCCCGGGATTCCCTGAAAACTGTCTCCATGGATGGCTGCAACCACACTTCCATGGACACACAAGATACCCCAGCCCATGTCCCCACACACAGACCAGGGAAGTGATGCCAACCACGAGTGCCAGGACATTCCCCTTTTGCCCGTCCATCCCCTTCCCAGCTGCCCGTCCCACCCCCGCAGGTTTCCTGCCCACCTTCGGCCCCGCCTGGGTGAACATGTACGGCTCCACCCGGAACTACACCCTGATGGACGAGCACCAGGAGCTCAACGAGGGCCTGGGCGAGGGCGTCTCCTTCCGCGCCCGGCTCCTGCTGGGCCTGGCCGTGGAGATCCTGGACACCACCAACCCCGAGATCAACAGCTCCACCGAGGTGCAGGTGGAGCAGGCCACGGCGGTGGCTGACGTAAGTCCCCGTCACCCCACAGCACCCAGGGGGCAGTTTGGGGTCTCAGGAATATTGGGTTGTTACCTTTGGCCTCATAAATCGAGGATTTCAAGTGTTGCCCCAGCGATGGAAGTAAATCTTGCAGGATTTCAGGTTTTAGCGTCATTCCAGTGCTCGCTTCCCTCGGGAGTGCTGGGAATACCTGAGTGAGGTACTTTGTCTGGCTCTGGCACAGCTTTCCCAGAGAAGCTGTGGCTGATCCATCCCTGGAAGTGTCCAAGGCCAGGCTGGATGGGGCCTGGAGCAACCTAGGATAGAGGAAGGTGACTCTGCCCAGGGAACCAGATGATTTTTAAGGTCCCTTCCCACCCAAACCATTCCATGATTTCTATCATCTCCTGAACTTAGGGGTGTTTCTCCGTGTGGGAAGTGCACACGGACAGCGACTCATCCCCTAATTCCAGTTGTCCCTCTCTTATCCTGGTGGGTTTCAATCAGAAGCCAAGGATCTCGTTTATTTCCCAGCCAGGGGGAATGAAACCACCAGGAAATAAAAACATTCCGATTCCGTGGGAGCATCCAGGCACCTGGATTTGTGTGGTTTGATCAATTCAGTTTGGGAGGGAACTCAGGCTTGTATTCCTGAATTTCTCCGAGACTCCATCCCGGCACAGGGTGATGGATCCCAGCACAGTTCAAGGTTATCTTTAATTAAAAGATACTAAAATAAAATCTTTAATTAAACACTCTCTGCAACGAGCCAAGAGATGGGAGACAAAGCCCTCCTGATCCCTTTGGAAGTGGCATCCCAAGGGATGGACCTGCCTCTCCCTCTGGCCCCGACCCCCAGCCCTGGGATCTCTTTCTCCTGCAGAACTGCAGCGGGAAGATGGAGGAATTCTTCCTCTTCGGAGCCTTCCTGGAGGCCACCATGATCGACAGGAAGATTGGGGACAAACCCATCAACTTCGAGGTCACCATAGGTTGGTTTTTCTTTGGGAAATGTGACGGTTTTGAAAATCAGAATCCAAAGCTGGGAGAGCGGGGTTTATTCCCGGTTTTCCATTCCAACCCCTGCTAGAGCAGGTTTGGGAAGCAGGGAATGGCTCCTCCGTGGGCGTGAGGGCTGTGGGATCCCACACCCCGTATTTTGGGCTGTGGCCAGTGGAGCCGATCCCTCTCCCATCCTGGCTTTGTGCTCCGGAGAGGCCAGCTCCAGGGGGGAATGTATTCCCAGAGGATTGAGAGGGGACAGGAGCAGGGTACAGACACCTATCCCTAATTTCTGGCTCCTGGACGTGGCTCCAGGAAGTCAAACTCCAACCTTCTCTGTGATTCCAGCAGAGAAAACTTCTGCCAACCTGAATTCAGTCCCAGAGCTGGGAGCTCCAACCCTGTGAATCGATTCCATCTTTTTTTTATCTTTTTTAATTTTTTTTCCTTGAGGTAACTATGGCAACCAGGTGGATGGCTCCAGCAAACCCCTCCTGCGGAGGAAGAAAGAGGGAGGGGATGGGGACGAGGAGGAGTCGGAGCTGCTCCAGAATTCCAGTGAGGATGAAGGTGGTGAGGATGGAGAGCTGGTCTCCGTTTCTTCATCCCAGCCCATGAAGCCCCTGGTCACGGACAGGTCAGTGTGTCCACCTGGGCACTGGGTCAATGTGTCCACCTGGGCATGGACAGGTCAGTGTGTCCACCTGGGCACTGGGTCAGTGTGTCCACCTGGGCACAGACAGGTCAGTGTGTCCACCTGGGCACGGACAGGTCACTGTGTCCACCTGGGCATGGACAGGTCACTGTGTCCACCTGGGCACGGACAGGTCAGTGTGTCCACCTGGTCACAGACAGGTCACTGTGTCCACCTGGATTTTTGTGGTCAATGTGTCCACTTGGGCACTGGGTCAGTGTGTCCACCTGGGCATGGACAGGTCAGTGTGTCCACCTGGGCACTGGGTCAGTGTGTCCACCTGGGCACGGACAGGTCAGTGTGTCCACCTGGATTTTTGTGGTCAGTGTGTCCCCCTGGGCACTGGGTCAGTGTGTCCACCTGGTCACGGACAGGTCAGTGTGTCCATCTGGTCCCTGGGTCAGTGTGTCCACCTGGTCACGGACAGGTCAGTGTGTCCACCTGGGCACTGGGTCAGTGTGTCCACCTGGATTTTTGTGGTCAGTGTGTCCTCCCGGTCACAGACAGGTCACTGGGCACTGGGTCAATGTGTCCACCTGGGCACGGACAGGTCACTGGGCACTGGGTCAGTGTGTCCTCCCGGTCACAGACTGGTCACTGGGTCAGTGTGTCCACCTTGTGTGGCACCTGGGGACGTGGGTCAGTGGTGGCCTTGGCAGTGCCGAGATCCCGGATGGAAAAACTGCTGGAAAAATCTGCCAATGCATCAGGCAGGAGATTGGGATAAAAAGACTCAAATCCTCTCCCTCTCCCTGGTGAGATGCGCCCGGGGATGTCTGGATGTGGATACAAAGGACTGGGATGAGGAAGATAATTGGATTTAAGATGATGAGATTCGCTTAAAGTGGATTTTAATTAAGTTTTAGCGGCAGATTGGTGTTATTTGAATTAACTGTCTGATTAAATCAATTGGGAAAGGAATATCCAGTGAAGTGTCTCCCTGGAATTCCTTCCCTTTTCCCATGAATATCCAGCACAGATAAAGTCCCCCTGGAATTCCCTCCTCTGTTCCCCAGCTCCTTGTCCATCTGAATCCCAAGGGGAGATGAGAAGCTCCGACGTTTTGGGGCCTCCCCCACCCTGTTTTCCCAAAAATCTCCAGCCTCTGGGAGCCTCCCGCTCCACCACGGGGCTCTGCTGACATCTCCTGGCGGGAACACCCGGGAAGAGCTGGAGCGGGATTTAACTCCTGGTGATTCCAGGTGCAGCAGGACCCACAGTGGCTTTCCAGGGGCTGGATCCCGGCTCATGGCCAGTGCTCCAAAAGTATGGATCATGCTTCCTTTAGCTGTGCCATCGTTATTCCAAGGACAGGTTGGGCAGGGGTTGGAGCAACCGGAAGGTTTCAGAATCCCAGAACGGGATTTAGGTGGGAAGGGACCTTAATGCTCGTCCCATTCCAACCCCGACACATTCCACTGTCCCAGGTGGCTCCGAGCCCCGTCCAGCCTGGCCTTGGACACTTCCATGATGCCTTTTCCTGGTCTTAAAATCAAGGGTCAAACACGGTTAGAAGGGAAAAAGGGATTTTACCTTGGTATTTATTGTAAGGATCCTTAGGTGCAGCACGTCCAGGTCGAATGCACCTCAGTGTACGCTGCTAAAACCTTCTTGTTCCCCCCCAAAGATCTGGTATATCATTATAGGTGTTACTAATTAGCATCCCTATCATAAATTCCCCAATGAGAGGCTCAAGTGAGCCCCTCTCCCCAAGGAAGCTTCCCCTGGATGGTTCTATCTCAGTTTACAAAATGTGTTCTGGAGAGGACCTTGGGCTCCGGGGCACTCTGATCCCTGACTACGAAACCCCTAAAATGTTTCATCTCCCAGCTTAACAAACAAGTCCAGGAATGTGGGCAAAAAACACAAAGGAATGCAGAAGCTGCAAAAAGGCACAAAAAGGGGTTTGAAAGAAAAGGCAGAAAATCATCACGGCATCACCCAGGGATCCAGGCAGGGCCAGCCCCTGGGCACTGCACCCATCCACCCTGGGCCTGGCACCGGGAATGGCCTCGGGAGAAACGGAGCCTCTGCTCTCCGGGATGCAGCCGAAGCCGCCTCCCTCCCGCTCCTGAGCTCCTGTACCCCCCGTCCCACCAGGGCAGTGCCTCCTGGGAGAGGGGTGGGATGGGGGCAGCTCCAGGCCGGGATTGGCACCCCCACGGAGCGTCTCTCCTGCCTCCTCCTGCAGGAATTACTTCCACCTGCCCTACCTGGAGAAGAAGCCCTGCATCTACATCCGGAGCTGGTGGCAGGACCAGCGGCGCCGGCTCTACAACGCCAACATCATGGACAAGATCGCGGACAAGCTGGTCAGGGATGGACCGGGATGGACTGGGAGGGATGGAGGGACACAGCTGGGACACGGGGCTGGCACAGGGCACAGCCACACCCAGGCTCCCTGGGTGTCTCTGCACCTTGGCACAAAGCAGGGACAGGCAGTGCCTGAGAAGGGGAAAACTCCCAGTGAGGAATCACCGAATTCCAGCAGCTCCTTGAGAATTCTGTGGGTCAGATCCAGGTGTTCCCACAAAAGGGAACAGGGGCGGGGAGGCTTTGTCGCCTGGGCTGGAGGGGTGAAGCACTCATGCGGCAGAGCCAGGGAAGGGAAAGCTCCAGGGTGACCTTGGAGCCCCTTCCAGAGCCTTAAGGGGCTCCAGGAGAGCTGGAGAGGGACTGGGGACAAGGGATGGAGGGACAGGACACAGGGAATGGGTACAAACTGGAAAAGGAGATTTAGGTGGCATATTGGGAAGGAATTCTTCCCTGTGAGGGTGGGGAGGTCCTGGCACAGGGTGCCCCATCCCTGAAAGTGTCCAAGGGAGGAGGTTTGGAGCAACCTGGGATAGTGGGAGATGTCCCTGCCCACGGTGGTGGAGCTGGAATTCAATGATTCCCACTCAGACCATTCCGTGATTTTATGATTACCCATCCCATCTCCTTGCCACGGAGCCTTCGGGAGAGCTCCACATTGGCAGGGTCACGGCAGGATCTGGGAAGGGTCCCCCTGGCAGGTCCCTCCAAGAGGGTTCGGATCTCGGCCAGCTCATTCTCACGGATCTCGGAGCCATTCCCAGCACCCCGAGCTGGGTCCCCAAACGTGTCCCAGGGAAGCAGCCGGGGTTTCCCTCGTTGTGAGGCTGGGTCAGGGCATCCCCCAGCCCCCCAGCCCTCAGGCTGTCCCCGTTGGTGCTGCAGGAGGAGGGGCTCAATGACGTGCAGGAGATGATCAAGACGGAGAAGCCGCACCCGGAGCGCCGGCTCCGAGGGGTCCTGGAGGAGCTGAGCAGCGGCTGCCTGTGAGTGACCCGTGGGAAGGGTGGAACCGCGCGGGTCCCCGCTCCCAGCGGGCCAGGCTGGCGATGTCACCCCAACCTTGCCTTGTCCTCGGGATGACGGGACAATGCTCCATGACCTTGGCACGAGGCCGGATCTTTTGCCTCGGGCTGGAGCACGGTGCTCTGCACCCCAAAGACCCCAAAGCAGGGCTGAAAACCTCAAATCCTGTGGCCTCCACGGGCTGGTGGCACCTGGTGGCACCTGGTGGCACCTGATGGCACCTGATGGCACCTACTGTCCCTTCCTGACTCTGAGTCCGGGGTGTGAAGTGGCCCCTGGGCCACAGCTTTGTTGGAGACTGGGGGGAGTGAGAGCGTTTCCCTCCAGGGAGGTGGCCGGGCTGGCAGAGACTTTCCTGGGAAGGGTTCCCATGGGAATCACCCTGCTGGCCTTTTCCCACAGGCGCTTCCTGACCTTGGCTGACAAGGACCAGCATCACTCGTCCCGCACGAGGCTGGACCGGGAGAGGCTCAAATCCTGCATGCGGGAGCTGGTGAGTGGGATCCGGTCCCTAAAGGGGCTCCAGGAGAGATGGAGAGGGACTTCGGACGAGGCCTGGAGGCACTGGACACAGGGAATGGCTTCCCAGTGCCAGTGGGCAGGGATAGATGGGATATTGGGCAGGAATTGTTCCCTGGGAGGGTGGGGACGGGTTGTTCAGGAAAGCTTTGGAAGCAGTGGAGGAGGATTCCTGAGCAGGGGCTGGAATTTGGTCCATGGGCACACTGGTTTCCAATCCCTGTGGGTCGAGGGTTTGGGGTTTAATTCAGAGCAGAGGAGCCCAAAGACCCCTCGGGTCTCACCCAAGTCCCAGGTGTCACTTGGGCCTCTGCTGCCTCCCCTCCACCAGACTCTGGAAAGAAATTTGGGAGCACAGAGGAGCTGGAAGGGGGAATTTCAGGAACCCTGCAGGACAGAGCTGCCCCAGGGACAGAGGTTTGGGGGTGGTTTTGGGAACCCTGCAGGACAGAGCTGCTCCAGGGACAGAGATTTGGGGGTGATTTTGGGAGCCCTTAGGAGCAGAGCTGCTCCAGGGACAGAGGTTTGGGGGTGATTTTGGGAACCCTGCAGGACAGAGCTGCTCCAGGGACAGAGGTTTGGGGGTGATTTTGGGAACCCTGCAGGACAGAGCTGCCCCAGGGACAGAGGTTTGGGGTGGTGGCCCTGCTCCTTGCCAAGGATGGGCAGGAGACATGGACAAGGAGCCGGTGGCTTCTCCAGCTGGCACAGCCGAGGACACCAACTTCAGCGGCCAACCGCGTCCTGGAGAGCCAGGAATTGTTAAATTCCACACGTTCACGTGGAAGCTCCAAGGGTCAGGTGCTGGGCGACAGGGGGAGAGGCACCTTCCTGAAGCCACCCCAAAATTCTCCAAGCTCAGGTGACACCGTTGTGGTGTCAGCTTCTCCTGGGCTCTGTCTCTGCCCTCTCAGGGGCCCTCCCAGGCCAAGGCCAACAGAGGGGTGTCCGAAGGTGTCCACCCGGACATGGTGGGATTGAGGCACCTTTGCCTTGTCCGAGCTGTGTCCTGATGTCCTGGCTGTCCCTGCAGGAGAACATGGCCCAGCAGGCCACGGCCCTGCGCTCCCAGGTCAAGAGGAACACCATGAAGGACAAGCTGAAGCTGGTGCAGAACTTCCTGCAGAAGCTGCGGTTCCTGGCGGACGAGGTGGGTCCCTCACGGGCAGAGGTGGCTGTGGCTGGGTCGGCACATGGAGACAGAAACCTGGGATGGAGGGATGGGTGGGTGGATGGATGGATGGATGGATGGATCCATGGATGGATGGATGGATGGATCCATGGATGGATCCATGGATGGATGGATGGTTGGTTGGATGGATCCATGGATGGATGGATGGATGGATGGATCCATGGATGGATGGATGGATGGATGGATGGATGGTTGGATGGATCCATGGATGGGTGGATGGTTGGATGGATGGATGGTTGGATGGATGGATGGATGGATGGATGGATGGATGG
>VXAD01007710.1:0-26698 GCA_013399195.1 Dicrurus megarhynchus | reverse complement strand
ATGGATGGATGGATGGATGGATCCATGGATGGATCCATGGATGGATGGATGTATCCATGGATGGATCCATGGATGGATTGGATGGATGGATGGATGGATGGATGGATGGATGGATGGATGGATGGAGACCTCCGAGGGCAGGAGAGGTCCCTCTGCAAGGAGCCATTCCAAGTCCATGTGCTGCGCCATGATCCCTCTGCACTCCTGAGTGGGAGTGAGCTGGTGTAGAAGAACCTTCAGAGTTTCCCAGGGAAGGGACAGGGCTGGGTCCTCCTGCAGCAGAGCTGGAGGTGCCTCTGCCAGTCCCAGCCATGGAGAGATCCTGCGGATCCCCGGGAAATCAGGAACTGGAAGGTGACACATCAAATCCCAGGCTGGTTTGGGTGGGAAGGGATCTGAAATCCCATCCAGTTCTAACCCCAGCACCTTCTGCTGTCCCAGGCTGCTCCAAACCCTGTCCAACCTGACCTGGAACACTGCCAGGCATCCAGGGCCAGCCACAGCTGCTCTGGGAATTCCAGCCCAGCCCCTCACCACCCTCAAGGGCCTGAATTCCTTCCCAAGATCCCATCTATCTCTGCCCTTTCCCAGTGGGAAGCCATTCCCTGTGTCCTGTCCCTCCATCCCTTGTCCCAAGTCCATCTCCTGCTCTCCTGGAGCCCTTTTAGGCTCTGGAATCATTTTATGATATTTTTACACTTCAGGACTGGCTCCGAGGGGGGTCTTGGTCCTCCCTGGAGCTGCCGCTGTTCCACCTCCTGCTCCCGTTTCCCACGGAGGGCTCTGTCTTGGTTTGAAAGACAGGTGTCTGCTAAGGAAGGCAGGAGCCTCTGTTGAAACGAGAAAAAATAAAAATGCAACCCCCTTCCCTCCAAATTATTATAATTTTGAAATTAAGGGGCTTTCAGGCAAAGATATGAGGAATAGGAATAACAGTTCTTTACTACTATATATATATATATATGTATAACAAGGCACACAAACAACAATAACTATGGCAGTAACAGCAAACAGAACCAGTAACCCAGTGCCAGCCTCTCTCGGCTCCAGGCTCTTTCCCCGTTGGTGCAGTTACGGTCACAGCCGGCAGCGGTGCTGGCGGCTCCCAGTGAGCAGGGCGGGTGCGGTGGTTCCCCCTGGGCAGGCGATCCCGGTGCCTGGCCGGACCCTCGGGAACAGCAGGCTGGAACAGCAGGGATGAGCACAAATCCCGGGTAGCAGACGAGATGTCCCAAACTCCCAAACTCCGGCAGATCTCGGCAGGCAGGGTGTGCGGGGCTACCGTGCAGCGAAGGCTCAAAGGAACGGCAGGAGCAGAGCGGCCGCAGCCCGGCTCCCAGCGGGGCAGGGAAAGGTGGGCTTAGGATCCCGGGGTTTCTCCCTGAGGCACGGTAGAAGGAAAAGCAGCCGAAAAAGCAGAAACCTGCAGTGCTGACACAATGGCCGTCTCTCCTTCTCCGTCCGAACGCCAAGAGCAACTAACTCACAAGCCCAGGTGAAAAAAGAGTGGCCAGTTGGACCCCTCCCCACTGTGGCCAGGTCTTTTGTCTCTCTTAAACACCCAGCAATTTGTTGTCCTGGCAACATATATGGGGAAAATTCCTCAAGAAACAAAGGGAAACAGAAGGGGAACCCCTAAAACCCCAACAGGCTCCCAGCTCCACCCTTGGCTACAGCCAGGCCTTCCTTGGCCCTGACCCCACCGAGATTTGAGGTGTGATGGGCCCTGTCCAGACTGGGAACCTCTTCCCTGGAAAGGGATGAAGGAATGGCCCCTGCCCTGCCCCTCCCCAAGGCCACTGAAGGAGGAGAGAAGGAAAATCTTCTATCTTCTAAGCCCAAATTTGTATTTTTTAACCAACACAAATCCCAGTTTCTTTCCTGCTGGGCTTAGCTCTGAGCAGCTTTTTTGGAGTGGGAATCAAAACAATTCCAGTGCCCCCAGTGTGGCAACAGGCACATCCATCTTCCATGGAATCTGTTGGATTTGCCTCCAGAGGGTCTCCGGCCCCACCAGTGCCTCGGTGGTCGGAGCTGGGGCACTGACGGGGCTCTCCCGTGGCGTTCCCAGCCCCAGCACACGATTCCCGACGTTTTCATCTGGATGATGAGCAACAGCAAGCGCATCGCCTACGCCCGCATCCCTTCCAAGGACATCCTGTACTCCATCGTGGACGAGGAGATGGGCAAGGACTGCGCCAAAGTGAAGACGGTTTTCCTCAAGGTGAGGATCCGTCTGTCCTGGGGAAGATGCGGCCAAGAGGAGGCAGGTGGAGGAGGGAATTTGGGAGATGAGGACGAGAGCTGTGTATCCGTTTTTCCTGGGGTTTGAATATTGGAAAAATGTGATCCACGCTCTGCTGGTAGGGGTGGAAATCTGCTCCTAGGGAGGGTGAACCACTGACCTTACCCAGTCTGATAAGTGGGAAATGTTTGGAAAGAGGGAGATGCTTTATCCAGCTGGAAATCCAGAGAATTTCTGGCTCAGGGAAAGGAAATCGTGATGGGAGGAGGACAATGCATGAGCCAGAGTAGTGTCATGATCCCGAAGGATCCTTGGGTTTAAGGAACAGCAGCACAATGCCCCAAAGGGGTTGGGTGCTCCAAGAGGCGGCGTGCCCGTATTCCCGATATCCATGTGAAATCTTCCCTCCCTTGTGCTCAGCTCCCTGGGAAGAGGGGGTTCGGACCTGCTGGCTGGACAGTCCAGGCCAAGATGGAGATCTACCTGTGGCTGGGCCTCAACAAGCAGCGCAAGGACTTCCTGAGCGGCCTCCCCTGCGGATTCGAGGAGAAGAAAACCCCCCGAGGACAAAACCTGCCCTCCTTCCCACCCATCAGCCTCCTGTACACCAGTAAGGAATTCCCATGGGATGGGACATGGAGAAGGCGGGAGGGAGTCTGGCTGGACACCCCCCCGGTCCAACGGCTTCCAGGAGCTAAGGGGGAAATCATTCCAGTTGTCCCAGGAGAGCTGGGGGGTGGGAATTTTGTCCCCTCATCCTGAGCCTGTTCAAGGCTGACGTTGTGCACACAGCAAACAGGATGCCAAAGAAATCCGTATCTGTAAGGTTTTTCTTTCTCCCAGCCTTTCGTCGTTGGTTTGTCTGTGGTTCTGCCCAGGACAGAGACGGAGAGGAGACGGGAGATCTCTGAAGTCAGGTCTTAGAGCATGAGGTTTATTGTGGAAGAGCAGGGGACCTGCTAGGAGCTGCCAGACGCAGCTCGGAGCAGGTCGGAGAGCAGAGAAGAAGGATACAGAGTACAGAATAGAACAGAATACAGAATGCAGAATACAGAATGCAGAATGCAGAGTACAGAATAGAACAGAATACAGAATACAGAATGCAGAATACAGAGTACAGAATAGAACAGAATACAGAATACAGAATGCAGAATACAGAGTACAGAATAGAACAGAATACAGAACACAGAATGCAGAATACAGAACAGAATACAGAATACCTTTTTTCCCGTTTACATCTCAATAAATCATCTTCTGTGCTGAATATTCTAACTTACACTAACCAATCTAGAGCAAGCTACAAATCCTATAGCATTTACATACAGCCTATAAGAATCATTGCATTACCATATGGTGCTATATTTTAAACTCTAAAAACTGCTTTTTGGACCCTCTGCCAAGTTGGCAGGGTCTGCTCTGACCCTTGGACCTTTCTGTGAGCAGAGGGTATTGTTTCATCAACGGGGATTACCTTCAGTCGGCTATACCATTGTTTTTCAGTAATTCAGTAACTGGGGTTTGGTATCTCAAAGCTTGATTTCATCTCAATCTTGCCTGGAGTTTCCATACTCTCAGCATCTTTTGCTAGGCACTCATATTTCTATGGCTTTCTTATTTCGTTGAGCCCAACACGTATCCATTCGGGATTCGCGCTTTGAGCTGAGATCCTTCACCCATGAGCAAAACCAGGCCCCTGAGACCTCCCTTGGGTGGGTTCCGGGAGATTGTCCCAAGCCATCCCATCCCATCCCCTCTCTCTTCCAGAGAAACAGGTTTTCCAGCTGCGAGCCCACATGTACCAAGCCAGGAGTTTGTTCGCAGCCGACAGCAGCGGCCTCTCCGATCCCTTCGCCCGGGTCTTCTTCATCTCCCAGAGCCAGTGCACCGAGGTGAACATTCCCGGGATGGAGGGATGGAGGGATACGGGGATGGCTGACTCTGCAGGTTCCCTCCTGCTCCTGCGGCACAGATCCCGTGGACGAGGATTGGGCTGATCCTGGGGTCCTGCAGTGGGAAAGCAGCTCTGGAACTGGGGATTGACTGTCTCCAGGAGATCTTTCCCCAGGAGCCCATTCCCAAATATGTCCCACATCCTGGTGGCTGCGATTCCCCATGATTTCCTGTGATTCACTGCCTGTTGAGGCAGAACTGGGTCATGTTAAAGTGATTTTTGGGCTTCCCTTCCCAGTCCGAGGGTTGCCAAGCTTTAGGAAGCCTGGTGGACACTGGGAATAATCCATCTCGGCTCATCTGCTGTTGGATTGTTTCCCCTCAGAAGAATCCCTGGGAGATTCCCGATGCCTCTCTGATCAAAAAAATGCGCAGCAGCCCCACCCGCCACCCTTTCCCAGGATTCTGGTCCGTTCCTGGAGCAGTAGGAATCTCTCCCATTTTTCCAGGTCCTCAACGAGACCCTTTGCCCAACCTGGGACCAGCTCCTGGTGTTCGACAACGTGGAGCTGTACGGGGAAGCTCACGAGATGCGGGATGACCCCCCCATCATCGTCATCGAGATCTACGACCAGGACACTGTGGTAAGGAAATCCCATGGAATCGTGTGCGGTGTGGATGCCGGGATCTCTCCAGAGTTGGAGGCAGAGGATGTGGGGAGCCTTTTTTCCTGATTCTTGGAAAACGACCCCTCCACATCCCCCATGGAGCCTCTGCTGCTCATAAATCTCAGACGTAACTCGATGTATCTCATTTTTGGAGAGGGAAGCAAGAGGCTGTAGCCAAGGGGTTTTTCCCTTTGGGAAAACTGCTCATCCCTGGCTTCCTTGCTGTCCCAACCCTCGGCTGTCCCAAACCTCCTTCAAGGAGCCAGGACTGAAAGTTTTCCCTGAGCTTTGGCGTCTCCAGCCCAGAGCGCTGATCCCATTCCTGTTCTGACCACGATGGGGAGAACTGTGGGGCTAATTTTGGAATTCCCGTGTTGGATCCCCAACTCCAAGCACTCTTGGGGAGAACCGTGGGGCTAATCTTGGAATTCCCGTGTTGGATCCCAACTCCAAGTGCTCTTGGGGAGAACCATGGGGCTAATCTTGGAATTCCCCTGTTGGATCCCCAACTCCAAGTGCTCTTGGGGAGAACTGTGGGGCTAATCTTGGAATTCCCCTGTTGGATCCCAACTCCAAGTGCTCTTGGGGAGAACTGTGGGGCTAATTTTTGGAATTCCCATGTTGGATCCCAACTCCAAGTGCTCTTGGGGAGAACCATGGCGCTAATTTTGGAATTCCCGTGTTGAATCCCCAACCCCAAGTGCTCTTTCCGTAGGGAAAAGCCGATTTCATGGGCCGGACGTTCGCCAAGCCGGTGGTGAAGATGTCGGACGAGCAGTACTGCCCACCACGTTTCCCGCCGCAGCTGGAATATTACCAGATCTACCGCGGCAACGCCACGGCCGGAGACCTGCTGGCCGCCTTTGAGCTGCTCCAGGTGCCAGCTGGACAAAGGGATGGGAAGGATGGATGCAGGGTTGGAAGGGAGAGGGGATTAATTTATGGAAAATCGGATAACTGGGAATAACTGCCCCTTCACTGGTTCATTGCTCTGCTGAACCCCTGTAGTTTCTCTTGGATGGATCAACCCCTTGTTGTTCATCAAAGACACCTGGAAGTGTCCAAGGACAGGTTGGATGGGGCTTGGACCAGCCTGGGATACTGGAAGGTGTCCCTGCCCATGGCAGGATGTTGGAATTCAACGGTTTTAAAAGTCCCTTCCAGCCCGAACCATTCCATGATTCATGCCAGTCTGGGGCAGTACCAGAGTTAAATTATTCCACTTTCGTGCCCCGTGTTCCATCCACTGAAATGCTTTTCCCACCTCCTTTTTCTGCCAGGGCAGGTGCTCATCCGAGCCCTTTTCCCCACCATTTTCCTCGGACCTGGGGAATGGCTCACGTGGGATATTTGATCTTTCCTGAGCCCTGGGCTGGATACAGGACCTTAAACCTGCTCCTGGGCTGAGCTCCAGGACCACATCTCCATTCCCTCACACCCAGCCCAGCAGATGCAATTCCAGGACGGAACAGCCCTGGGAGTGGGATACGTTGGTGGGCTGAGAAGTTTGGATTGCTCCTGGGACTGTCCTGTGTGGAAGGACAGCAATTCCCAGCGCCTTCTGCTCTTGCATTTCTCTTTTCCCAAAGCAACTGCCCTGGGCTCTCAGTGCTCCCAGACAATGCAGACCCAACAACTGGGACCAGTTCCAGCTGAGACACCACCCAGTTCCCTCTGGAATTTGTCCCTGTCCATGGCAGGGGCTGGAATGAGTTGATCTTTGAGGTCCCTTCCAACCCAAACCAACCTGTGATTCCACAATTCTGGGAGATGGTCCAAAACACTGCTTCCCAGCAGCTCAGAGGAGCAGATCCTAATCCACGATCCATCTCTTCCAGATCGGCCCCGGGGGCAAGTCAGACCTGCCCCCGATCGATGGCCCCACGGACATGGATCGGGGTCCCATCCTGCCGGTGCCTCTGGGAATTCGGCCGGTGCTGAGCAGATACAGAGTGGAGGTAACGGCCTTGGAGCACCCGGTGTCCACGCAGAGCATTTTCTGGGGCAGGAGAGCCTCTCCAAGGGTGCTGGAAGGGCAGGAGGGAGCTGGGAGTCAAGGATCTGTCTGTGGTGGCCGGACTGGGAACCAGGCTGCAGCATTCCTAAAAAAAACAGGGAACTGGGTCACTTCGTGCTGTCAAAACCGGGCAGGACAGTGAGAGAGCAGCACCTGGGCTGAGATGCAGCTCAGGGAACATTGGACACGGAGCTGGATCATCTCTTCCCAAAGCAATCCCATAGCTCAGGTGTTCTCCATCCCACCAACCTCAGGCAAAGAGGCTGGGATGCCTCTCATGTATCCATGGACATCTAAATGGGGATTTTGTATCCAAAATAGTGTGGGCACAACTCAGGGCAGTGCCCGTCCCCTGTGCTGGCACTGCTGGGGCACCTCCAGTNGATGATCCTGGAGGGCTTTTCCAAATGGTTCCGTGGTCCTGTGATGAGTCCCACGAGGGCCCCTGTCCCCTGGAGGTCCTGGTGGGCATCCGTGCCCCAGGCAATGCCCACAGGGATGTTCAGGGCACATCTCAGCCCCGGGTGAAGGTGTTTCTGCTCGGGTGAGATGCCACTGACCAGGTCTCCAAAGGGATCTCAGCTCCCGGTTTTCCACACGCTTGCATCGCGATAAATGAGTTGCGTTCCTCCCAATTTTAATACAGCCGTGGGGAATGAGGAGGTGGGAAAATCTCAGTTTTGGGGAATTTTGGATGGTGGCAGTCTGTTATCCCAGGCAGGGACAGGGAAGTTTCCCCAGTGGCACTGATTCCATGGGGACAAAGTGATGGCAGTGCTGGCTCCAGAGCCACCACAGATGGACGGAGCTGCTCTGCGGAGCCCCAGGGCGGGAAAAGGCCAGGAAGGGAGAAAGGCAGGAAAGCGAGCGTCGAGAGCAGCAGCTGGGAGACCTTGGGCTGCAGACCAGGAGTGGGATGGAATATCTGGGGTGTCAGGAGGAGATACCTCAGGGATCCACCACTGCCCAGCAATGACATTGTCAGTGGGATCCTTCTCCATGGAGAACCAAATCCCAGGGATCGTCCCTCTCACATTCACGTGCTCCCTCCTCCTCTTCCTCCTGTCCTAGATCTTGTTCTGGGGGCTCAGGGACCTGAAGAGAGTGAACCTGGCTCAAGTGGACCGGCCCCGTGTGGACATCGAGTGCGCCGGAAAGGGCGTCCAGTCTGCCCTGATCCCGAACTACAAGAAAAACCCCAACTTCAGCACTTTGGTCAAGTGGTTCGAGGTGGTGAGTGTGGCTCCTTCCCTCCGATCCCTCAGCAGGAATTGGAAATTTCTGGAGCTCACCATGGCTCTGAGCCCTTTACTCCAGTTTTCCCAAAGGATGGAGCATACGGACACCATTCCTTTACCTGATGGCTCCCAAGCCACGTTTTGCTGGAGCAGCTCTGGACCTCTTCCTCCAGCATGATCCCAGTTCTGGTCCCTGCTGGCCTTCCCAACATGATCCCATCCCTAATCCCTCCCGGCATTCCCAGCATGATCCCAATTCTGGTCCCTACTGCCCTTCCCAACCACCAAACCGGACACTCCCAGTCCCTGATCCCATCCCTCCTCTGCTTCCCAGGACCTCCCGGAGAACGAGCTGCTGCACCCGCCCCTGAACATCCGGGTGGTGGATTGCCGGGCCTTCGGGCGCTACACCCTGGTGGGCTCCCACACCGTCAGCTCCCTCCGCAAGTTCATCTACCGCCCGCCCGACAAGAGAGCCCAGCACTGGAACATGGCAGGTACCAGGACCGGGGCACGGGGACCTGGTCTGCGGCATCCATGGGGAGGAGAGGGAGGTGGGATGGGCTGTGAGGACCATGACATGATTGGTTAACCCGCAGAACTTCTGGGTTTGGGTTCAGTCTTATCCAGAACTACAAAAAAAACCCCCCAGCTTCAGCACTTTGGTGGTTCCAAGTGGTGAATCTCCTCTTCCCTTTGAGCCCTCAACCAGAACCCAGAATTCCTGGGGCCCAAACCGTGTCTCCAAACCCTTTGCTGTGGTTTCCTCAGAGGGGTGAGGAGCCACGGGGTGCAATCCATGATTTCCCGTTAATTTTTTGATCTGTGGGTCTTGCCTGCTCCCCCAGTTCCTGTAGGACAAGAAAGGTCCCCCTCCAACATCTCTGCAGCTTCAGGACTTGAGTCCCCAAGGATTCCTCAGAACTGGGACAGGATTTGGCCACACTCAGTCCCCATGGTGGCTGTAAAGAGCAGAGGTCGAGGCCCCTCTCGACCCCAACCACCCCAATCCATCAGCGACCACAGCAAAACCCATCCCAGAGCCACTTCCCACCCATCCCAGCAGCTGAGGGCTTGGGAGCCGCAGGGATTGCTCCTCTCCTCCCAGCTTTGGGGCTGGAGGCTGGGCGAGATTCCCAAGGACACATCTGGTTGCATCCAGCTGACCAAGGGTCGAGTCCAAGCCAGCGGAGGCTTTCAGGACAATCTTCTCTGCCTCTTCTCCTCTGGACATTTCCTGCTTATCCTCCACCTTCCTTTGTTCCATGTGGGATTTTGGTCCTGCTGACCAGCTCTGTGCTCGTTTCCACTGCTCCAAACAAGGTGGTCCCACAGTGATCTGGCCTGAATCCTGTGGGATCTCACCTGAGCTCAGTTTCTGGCCTGAATCCTGTGGGATCTCTCTTGAATTCTCAGTTTCTGGCCTGAATCCTGTGGATTTCACCTGAGCTCAGCTTCTGGCCTGAATCCTGTGGGATCTCGCCTGAAATCTCAGTTTCTGGCCTGAATCCTGTGGGATCTCACCTGAAATCTCAGTTTCTGGCCTGAATCCTATGGGATCTCTCTTGAATTCTCAGTTTCTGGCCTGAATCCTGTGGGATTTCACCTGAGCTCAGTTTCTGGCCTGAATCCTGTGGGATCTCACCTGAAATCTCAGTTTCTGGCCTGAATCCTGTGGGATCTCACCTGAAATCTCAGTTTCTTGCCTGAATCCTGTAGGATCCCACCTGAACTGCTGGTTTCTCCTCTCCACTGTCCCTCTCCCTTGTTCTTTCTCCTTCTCTGTCCTCTGTCCAGCCAAACACCTCAACGGGTACCTGGCCATGACCAGCAGGGCCCATCGCTCTCGCCCCATAGGGGAGATCGTTGTCAACATGGAACCCGAGGTTCCCATCAAGAAGATGGACACGATGGTGAAGCTGGAAGCTGTGAGTATCTGCACCTCTTTCCTCATGGAATTGCCAATTTCTGAGGGATTCCAGCCTGATTTGGGTCGGCAGTGTGTCCCAGGGATGTCGGGCTGCGTCACACTGAATGTGTCTGTGCCCAATTTCTTGACCAGAACGGGAATTTCAGCTCCTTCTCCCACCCTTCTGCTTCAGAGCTTCTTCCACAAAAACAGATTCCTGCCAAGATGCTCCCAGGGCTGGAGCCCCTCTGCTCTGGAGCCAGGCTGGGACAGCTGGGGGTGCTCACCTGGAGAAGGATCCAGGGAGAGCTCAGAGCCCCTTGCAGGGCCTGAAGGGGCTCCAGGAGAGCTGGAGAGGGACTGGGGACAAGGCATGGAGGGACAGGACCCAGGGAATGGCTTCCCAGTGCCAGAGGGCAGGGATGGATGGGATATTGGGAATTGGGAATTGTTCCCTGGGAAGGTGGTGAGGGGGTGGGATGGAATTCCCAGAGCAGCTGTGGCTGCCCCTGGATGCCTAGAAGTGTCCAAGGTCAGGATGGACAGGGCTTGGAGCAACCTGGGGTAGCGGAAGGTGTCCCTGCCCATGGCAGGGGTGGAATGAGATGGAATTTAAGGTCTCTTCCCACCCAAGCCATTCTGGGACCGATGGTTTGCACTCAGCTGAGGGTGTGTCCCTAACCTGCTCTCCCTCTCCCTGTTCCGTTCCATCCCGGGCGGCAGAATTCCGACGCAGTGGTGAAGGTGGACGTGGTAAGCGATGGATCTTCTCTGCATCCCTGCTCCCAACCCTCTGCTCCCTCTCCAACCCTTCCGTGCCACTTCCAACGGACCAGGCACCCTCCCCAGCCCAAGCCAGGCAGGGACATCCCCCCTCTGTCCCACGACAGAGACACAGCAGCGCCGTCCCCTCAAGGGATGTGGCCTCATTCCTGCAGCTTGGGAAGCTCTTCTGGGCCAGGACTTCTCATCCCAGCTGTCCCAGGAGGAGCTGGACAGGCAGTGCCCTGTGGGAGGGATGCTGGGTGTTCCCACCACAGCCAGACAGCAGCTGGGAAAGGTTCCCCTGCCCTACCAGGTGGGCCCGGGGTGCTTTGCCGGGCACAGTTTGACGGTTGCCGTGGAAGATTCCAGAGATGTAGCCTGGGAAATGCACGGATAAATGGGATGATGGAAATGTGGAGGTGTCTTGGGACTGCCCCATCCCTGAAAGTGTCCAAGGTCAGGTTAGATGGGGCTTGGAACAACCTGGAATAGTGGAAGGTGTCAGGATTGGAATTGGACGAGCTTTAAGGTCCTTTCCCACCCAAACCATTCCATGATTCCGGCACTTTCTCCACGGCCTTGGTCATCCTTGGCTGTTTTGTGCCTCAGCGTCTGTGGCTGTAAAAAGGAGAAAGCTCATCAGGCCCCCAAGCCTGGGGGGTTCTCCCTCCTCAGGTGCTTCACCCCCCACCTTTGTACTTCCAGAGACGATTCCCCTTCACCTCATCCCTCCCCTTCCCCGTCTGTGCTTCCCTTGTCCCTTCAGACCGAGGAAGAGAAGGAGAAAAAGAAAAAGAAGAAAGGAGGAGGAGGAGGAGGAGGAGGTGGGGAGGAAGTGGAGGAGGAGGAGCCAGACGAGAGCATGTTGGACTGGTGGTCCAAGTACTTCGCTTCCATTGAGACGATGAAGGAGGTGGGTGAGGAGCAGCAGTGAGGGGTATCCAGGGGAGATTGTTTCCTTCCTGCCAGGTCTCCCTCACTTCCAGCTCCTTCCAAAGCCTTGGGGCCGTGCTGCATCCCACCACCGTTATGGAATCCCAAAATTGTCCAGGCTGGAAAAGCCCTTGGAGACCATCAAGTCCAACCGTTCCCTGGCACTGCCAAGGCCACCACTGACCACGTCCCCGAGTGCCACATCCACGTGGCTTCAAACTCCTCCAGGGATGGGGACTCCACCACTGCCCTGGGCGGCTGTGCCATGACAAACATTGTTCCTAATTTCCAGTGGCTTCCTTTCTCCCCCAGCAACTCCGGCAGCAGGAAGCAGCGGCGGCAGAAGCGGAGGAGAAGGAAGAGATGGAGATCGGAGAGGGTGAGGCTGGGAGTGAGAGAGGGAACATGGCAGGGGAAGGTGGGGCCAGGATTCCTCTTGGTGCTTGGACATCCCTTTGGGAATCTGCCGCAGCTCTCCGGCCAAAACAGACGCTCCCAGCGTGTTGTGTTTTCCCAAAAAGGGTCGATTTTTGAGGATGTTTTTCCCTGCGTGTTGAACTCTTTGCTTGCTGTCCTAATGCGGGCGGTGAAGACAAATACACAATTTAGGACAAGTTGTCTCACCTAATTTACCAATTTGTATCATTTTATATATTATATATTATTTTTCATTTATTATCATTTTATAAAATGATGAGATTAAATATGGCCTAAATGTGTTTTTCGCTGAAGGAAGTCGGGTCCATAGCTCAGGTGGGCTTCTGACCTTGCCTAAATTTGGATGTGACTAATTTTGCCCCAAAAATGATGCAGGCCAAGAATCCTGGGACTGGCTGGTCAAGGGTGACTTTGTCCACCTGGCCGTGCCACCAGCAGGGCTGGGAGGGGCATCCCTGCAGAATTCCACCCTTGCTTTCCGTATGCTCCATGTCCCCATGACAGGGGGTTGTTGTTGTGCCTCGCAAAATCCTTCGGCTGAGTAAAATTCTGAGCCTGCTTTCTTTTGGAAGACTTATCTTTATGTCCCAGGAAAAATGAGGTCATGTCTTGCTGAGCTTGGAGACAGCTCCGAGCAGGTTCTTCTGGGCTTGCTCTGGTGTCCCCCATGGTTTTCTTTCTGTCTCTTTAGGATGATCTGTTTCCCTCGGCTCTCCCACTCCTTCCTCCTTTCCTCTTCCGTGTGAAGTTTTTCCATCTGTCTGTCCCCATCCCTGGGCATTGTCCAGCCCCCATGAAAGCCGTCAGAGGCATCAAGGGACAGGGATTGCAGCGGGGGGAGAAGTTTCCTTTGAATCCACCTTTTCCAGCAGCCTCTTCCCTGCTCCCCATGGCTGGTGGCTTCTCCGAATGAGCTGTGGTGACCTGGCATTGCAGCTGTTCCTGGACCAGCCGAGGGCAGCAGCATCCCCTCTGCATTCCCAGGCTGGGGTTCCACTCCCCGGGCTCCATAAAGCAGGAAAAGTCTCTGGCAGAAGGAAGAAGAGATGCTGTGGGCAGGACCAGGTTTTTCTCACCGCTGTCAAAGTCCTCTGTCCATGTTTTGTAGTCCTCCAAGTGATTCCTGCTCAGGTCAGCGCTGGAATTCCCTGCACAGAGATCTCCAGGCTCCTGGAGATGCCGTGATCCACAGCCAAGGAAAGACAGGACAGGGTTGGGATGGGACTCGCAGGCAGTGGCAGCTGGCAGCTTTCATGCTCCTCCTCTTTGAAAGACCTTGTCCAAGCCCCGCCCCATCTCCCCCCCCCTTCCTCACCCTCATTTCCATCTCATCCCTCCACATCACTCCCCCCTGTACTCAGAGACCAAACTTGGTGACTCTCCCATGAAAGGCTCCAAGGCTCAGGTGAAGAACAAGGACAAGGACAAGTCCAAGGCACCCAAAGATGACAAGAAAAAGAAGCAGCAGCCGGTCCCTGAGCTCCCCGAGAAGAAGAACAAGCAGAAGATCGATGAACTCAAGGTACTGGGCGGGGTGCTTCCCAGGAAGTACCTAATCCTAGGGATGATGTGCCTTGGGACATCTCTCCTAGGGACGTATCTCGGGACAAGACTTCCCAGCCTCTCTCCATAGCTGGAAGGAGTCCGAGGTCACAAGAAAAAGGGGTTGTCCTGGGATAGCCTCATCCTTGGGGCAGCTTGGATACGCCCCAGCTGGAGGGGAGAGTTCTCCTGCCTGGGTGTGGCTGGCCCAGCCAGGATTCAGGGCAGGAATGGGCTCTGGTTCAGTGATCCAAGGATTTCCTAGGACTTATTTCTTAGGATTTGTGTCGCCTGTGGTTCTGGGGTTCAGATGGAGTTTGGACCTGGGTCTTTGTCTTGGTTTGAGACACCCCAAGACAGTCTTGCTCAGAGGGGGAACAGTGGCCCCACCCATTGTTCCAAGATTCCCTTTTTCCAACCCAGTAACGCTGGAGATCCTTCTCCTTCCTAGAAAAATTAGGCACTGGGAGCTGTGGCGTCCACGTTCCCAGAATCCCAGGATCGCTGAGGTCGGAAAAGCCCTTCCAGACCATCAAGTCCAACCTGTGACCAAACCCTGCCTTGTCCCCAGCTCAGAGCACCGAGTGCCACGTCCAGTCCTTCCTCAGACACCTCCAAGGATGGGGACTCCAAACCTCCCTGGGCAGCCCCTGCCAATGCCTGACCACCCTTTCCTTGGAGAAATCATTCCCAGTATCCACCCCGAACCTCCCTGGCCCAGTCTGAGGCCGTTTCCTCTTGTCCCGTCCCTTGTTTCTTCTGAGCTGCCTGAGTACTCACCCCATCTTTTCCTCACCCTTATTTTTATCCCAAATTCCCTCCTTTTATCTTCCTGTCATCTCAGGTCTTCAACAAAGAGCTGGAAGCAGAGTTTGACAACTTTGAGGACTGGCTGCACACCTTCAACCTGCTCCGGGGGAAGATCGGGGACAACGATGACAACGCCACGGAGGAGGAGCGGATAGTGGGGAGGTTCAAAGTGAGTGAGTGGGGAGGTTCAAAGTGAGTGGTCAGGAATGTTGGCTCGGACCTCGGGGAGGGTGTTTTGGGATGGGTTTGCTTCCCTGGAGCCCCTGGGCAGCAGGACTCAGCCGGGCCATGCTCTCCCTTGCACCAGGGCTCCATGTGCGTCTACAAAGTGCCGCTCCCTGATGACATCACCAAGGAGGCTGGATATGACCCCACCTTCGGGATGTTCCAGGGGATCCCCAGCAACGACCCCATCAATGTGCTGGTCCGAGTCTACATCGTGAGGGTGAGTGGGAATTTGGGGTGTGACAGGCGGGATCCGGCGCTCCCTTCCACCCAGAGCTGCTCCTGGTGCCATAGGGATGGTGGGATTTAGCTCCAGTGCATCAGGACCCAGGATGCAGCTTGAGGGCTGAAGCAGCTCCCTGGTTATGGAATGGTTGTTGGAAGGGTTATGGAATGGGGTTGGAAGGGACCTTAAAGCCCATCCTGTTCCACCCCCTGCCATGGGCAGGGACACCTCCCACTATTCCAGGTTGTTCAGGGATATCCCAGGATGTTCAGACCCTGTCTCCAGGGCTGTGTGCTCCCAGCACTGGGAACGGGATAGAGCCAAGCTCCTGCCAGATTCAGAGACCTCTCTCCGGCAGGTGGGATAGACCAGCGTATCCTAGCGCTCCATTCCCATGGACAGTTTGGATCAGCCTGGAATGTGAGGTGTTGGTTCGTTCCACAGCCATGCCACCACCCCAGTGATGGTTCAGGATGGGAGAGAATGGGAGAAAAAGAGTGGAATGGGGTCTGGCAGGATCGGGCAGATCCATCTGAAGGACGTGGCCCCTCATTGGACACGTGTTCCGCGATCATCGATCTGATCCCGCCAATGCGCGTTGTTCCTTTATGTACGGAGTGTGCTCTGGAAAAAGTCGCTTCCTGACCTCTGGACCGGTCATCCCCCTGTCCCCAGGCATGGGGTTCTGCAGCCAGGCACTCGGGAGGGGTCTCCACCCCGCTGGAAGGAAGCACCCGGGCTGCCCTTTGCCACCACCTTGTCCCAGGGTATTACAGATGGAACCTCCTTTTGGCTCCACTTCCCACCAGCCTGGTTCTCCATCCAGAGCTGCTTCCCACTGGGATCTGGAGTCTCCCATCCATCACCAGGCTGGAATAGCAGACAACCTATTGGTTGGTCAACCCCAAAACCAACCAGGACTGGGTTGGCATCTGCTGCTGCACCGTGCTTGGAGGTGGGATTGGAGAGTTTGGGGGTCCTCACCCCCTCTCTGGGGAGAATCCAGTGTGGAGAGAACACAAGGGGAAGGGGATGGATGTCTCGGCATCTTGGTCAGGTTCTTGCTGAGGGTGCTTCCTGAGAGCCTCTTTTTTGCCTCTGATGAGATTCCAAAGGTGTCTGTGGTGACATCTCAGGACACAGCCAGATCCAGCCTCGCCCTAAGCCAGGACAGGGATTAACACGAGGCGGGAATATCCCCATTTCAATCCAAGACACTCTGTTTAGGGACCGAAGTGGCCGAGTGTTCTCAGGGATGGAGGAGGAACCCATTCCTGAATCCTTCGCTGCCCGGGACAGCACTGACCCATCCCATCTGTTCCCTCCAGGCCACGGACCTCCACCCGGCTGACATCAATGGGAAAGCCGATCCCTACATCGCTATCAAGCTGGGCAAGACAGACATCAAGGACAAGGAGAACTACATCTCCAAGCAGCTGAACCCCGTCTTTGGGAAGTGAGTCTGCGCCTGGAATTGCTGAGCTGAGCCTGAGCTTGCCGGCCCTCAGACCTGCACCTGAGCTGTCCCGTGGCTGCTCCTTGAGCTGGAATGATGGGATTTATCCCACAGTGTGGATGTCCTTCTGGGATGTCCTTCTTTGCCCGTGTGTGGTCAATGTAGGACCGGGTGTTTAAGAGACGAACCTGAAATTTATCTGATCGGGGTGAAACACCCACTGAGGAATCATTAGACCTAAATTTGAGTGAGAATAAAACACAAACCCAGTTTCAGAACTGTTGGGACATCCAGGTCAGGGATTGTCCCTCCTGTCAAGAGCTGATGGACCTGGCAGAGCCGGTGGTTGAGTTAAAACCCACCTCAGATGTCCTGCAGTGGTGGATGCAAACGGAACCATCCATGGATGGGAGCAGACCCACCTCCCCCACGGGGGACAAACCACGGGTCTGCCCTGAGTGGCAGCCAGACCCTCCAGCAGCTTTTCTCTGCTTCCCCCAATCCCAGATCCTTCGACATCGAGGCCACCTTCCCCATGGAGTCCATGCTGACCGTGGCTGTGTACGACTGGGACTTGGTGGGCACCGACGACCTCATCGGGGAGACCAAGATCGACCTGGAGAATCGCTTCTACAGCAAGCACCGGGCGACCTGCGGGGTGTCCCAGACCTACTCCATGTACGGGAAGAGCCTTCCCTGCCCCACCTTCTACCCAGACCCTCCTCTGCGTCACCTCCCACCCCAAGCCAAGAGCTCCCGCAGGAATCCCCCCTCCTTCGCTGCCTGCTGATCCTGGAATGATTTGTTTCGGGAAGGACATCCCACCGTCCAATCCTGCCATGGGGCAGGGCTTAACGGAGGAGTCTGTGCTGTCCCTGGTTTTGTGACCAGCACTAGGGAGCAGTGGAATGAGTCGTCAGGAGCCCAGGGCAGGAGGGAGGGACTGGGAGGACCGGTCGGACTGGGAAGAGAGGTGAGGTCAGGGCTGAAATAGGAGCAGAGCAAGCGGGGCAATGCCGAGCATCAGGAATCAAGTGGGATGCACTGGGAATTCCAGGTCTGAGCCAAGCTGGGGTGGAAGGTGTTTGCAAAAGGGGCACAGAGGGATCAAGTCTTCTCTGAGGTTTCACCTTTGCCGCCACAAATCCTTTCCCTAGGAATTTGGGGTCCTTTGTGGTGCAGTGGGTTCTTTTCTGGCAAAAGGGAAGAAAATGGCTCTTTCCTCCCAAGCTTTTTTCTCTGACCTGGTCCTCCTGTTTCCAGCCACGGGTACAACACCTGGCGTGACCCCATGAAGCCCTCCCAAATCCTGTCCAAGCTGTGCAAAGAAGGAAAAGTGGATGGGCCGCACTTCGGGCCAGGGGGAAGAGTGAAAGTTGCCAACAGGGTCTTCACCGGCCCCACGGAGATCGAGGATGAAAATGGTATGGCCCTGTGGGATCATCCCATGGGATGGAGTTTCTGAAGGGGGGTGGGGGTCTGGGGGGTCTGCTCATCCTCCAGGGTTGGAATCTCAGAGTAATTTCAATCATGGAATGGTTTGAAAGGGACTTTTGAAGGTCATCCAGTCCAACCCCCCCCCAGGCAGATGTGGTGGCCCCATCACCCAGCCCTGCAGTCACCATCCCAGTATGGGAGCAGAGTCCTACAGACCCTCCAGGCCAGTGGGTTCCTCTTGGGATCGCTCAAGGACATCCATGGACACCCAGAGTGACCAAAGCTGCCTCTGGAAACACCCTCCTGGCAGTGCATGTCCAAAGGGCAATGGAGACACCTCACGGCTTTTCCAGGGTGTAGGAAATTTTTATCCATGGAAATGCATTCCCAAACAATGGGAGATGAGGGCTGTGTTCCAACACACGTGGGCCCAAGAAAGAGGGAGACAGGCCGGGGAGGTGAAGGAGAGGAGTAAAACATGGTCAGCAGACATGGAATTGGTTCAGACAGGGAAAACTGGATGGGGAGCTGGACCTTCTGTAGGGATGGAGAAAGGAGAGAGGAAGCGCCGGCTGAGGGACAAAGCGTTCCCAAGGAATGGAGAGGACGAGGCAGTGCCGCACCTTGGAGCAAGGGTGGAGGCGGCCCTGGGTGCTTTGCTGTCCCTGTCCCAGCTGTCCGAGCTCTCCTTTGTCCTCCAGGCCAGAAGAAGCCGACGGACGAGCACCTGGCGCTGGCGGTGCTGCGGCACTGGGAGGACATCCCGCGGGCCGGCTGCCGCCTCGTCCCCGAGCACGTGGAGACGCGGCCGCTGCTCAACCCCGACAAGCCGGGCATCGAGCAGGTCTCACACCCCGCCAGGAATGGGAAGCCCACGGGGGCCAAAGCAGCCCTAGCCCACCTCGGGTTGGGTGGGCAGGTCACCCCAGGATCCCAGCAGGGAAAATCTCCAGTGCCTCCCGATCCGTCCTCATCCATTTCACCTCCCTCAGTCCCTCCTGATTCCCCACATCTGGGGTACCTGGGAGCAAAATTCCCAACAGATTCCCAAGCAGAAGGGGCTGGGAAGCCCCGGGATGCTGCACATTAAAGGCGGTGCTGGGAATTCCTTGGAGACTCCAAATCTCTGGAGTTCTAAGGAGGACTCTGAGCCCATTTTGGAGGGAGGTCACAGCCCTGTTGAGTAAAGGGGGGAGAGCAGGAAGAGAGTTGGGCTCTGGTTGTTTTGCAGACCCAATTTCGACCACAAATCTCCCAAAATCCAAATCTGGGCTGCCCCACGGAGCCTTTGGCAGGTTCCTTGCAGAGGTCGGGAGCAGAGGAGGGAAAGCTCCCCTTGGTGCTTGGCTCACCCTGGAGAGGCTGATCCGAGTTCACGTGGAGATCATGGAATCATGGAATGGTTTGGGTGGGAAGGGCCTTAAAGCCCATCCAGTTCCACCCCCCGCCATGGGCAGGGACACCCTCCATGAGATGCTTCTGCAGGGGTGGAGAAGGATTCGTGGCACGGGAGAAGCTGGTCCCGCTCCACGTCTGGCATGGCCGCAGTGATTGCTGTGGGAAGAGGGGGGGGGACACTGGTGGGGAGGGGACAGGAGGGACAAGGGGAGCTGACCGGGCCTCTCCCACCCTGCAGGGCCGCCTGGAGATGTGGGTGGACATGTTCCCCATGGATATGCCAGCGCCCGGCCCTGCCATCGATATTTCTCCCAGGAAACCGAAGAAGTAAGGAAGGGCCCAGCCAAGCAATCCCAGGGAAAACGGGAGGTTGGGGATGGAGCCCGGCATCTCCCATCTCCTGCTGCTGCCCCATGGCCAGCCCAGCCCTCTGCTCGGGCTCCTCAGCCGTGCTGGCACTTCCCGAGATCCCAACGCTGGAGGCAGTTCCAGAGCTGCTCCTGAGGGTGGTATCCCCTGCAGCTCCCCATCTTTCTTGGCTGTGTAAACTGGGAAATTCCATCATTCCCAGGCCTTGGTGCGGGGCCAGGGCGGAGCAGAGTGCCCAGCCCTGAGCCTCTCCTGGGCAGGGGTATCCCAGGGCAGCTTGGAAGGGGCTTTTCCAGGAGGTGATGGATAGAAGGAGGGGTGGTGGCTGCTGCTAGGACAGCTGATCATTCCAAGCGGGAAAGAGCAGGCACAGACAGTGCATGGAGAGGGAGGAAGGACATTTCTTCCCTCAATATCCCTCCCCGCCCTTTTTCACCCTGCTGGCCTAGGTCCTTGGGCCCCTTTTCCTACCCCTGGGGCTGGGATACAGGGATGGCACTGGGAATCCTGATGGGAGCCTCTGGTGCAGGCAGCTGATGCCTTGGGTGGAGAGAACATCCCTGGATCCCAGCTGGGGGAGGCGCAGAACGGGACAGGCAGGCACAGGCAGGAGGGGCTGGAAAAGGTGGAGGAATCCCAGGGATGGGCTCAGCCAGGGCNGGGAGCAGAGGAGGGAAAGCTCCCCTTGGTGCTTGGCTCACCCTGGAGAGGCTGATCCGAGTTCACGTGGAGATCATGGAATCATGGAATGGTTTGGGTGGGAAGGGCCTTAAAGCCCATCCAGTTCCACCCCTGCCATGGGCAGGGACACCTCCCAGTATCCCGGGGTGCTCCAAGCCCCATTCAAGCTTTGGACACTTCCTGGGATGGGGCAGCCACAGCTTCTCTGGGAATTCTATCCCAGGGCCTCCCCACCCTCCCAGCCAGGAATTCCTTCCCAATATCCCATCCATCCCTGCCCTCTGGCACTGGGAAGCCATTCCCTGGGTCCTGTCCCTCCATGCCTTGTCCAAAGTCCTTCTCCAGCTCTCCTGGAGCCCTGGGAGGGGCTCTGAGCTCTCTCTGGATCCTTCTCTTCTCCAGGTGACCACCCCCAGCTCTCCCAGCCTGTCCCCATAGGAAGAGTTCCATCCCTGTAATCATCTCCATGGTTGAGATCCCCTCCTGATCCCTGGGGTAGATCCCCTTGAGCAGTTTCCTGTTCCTGGTGCCTGGCCCTGCTCCCTGGCAGCATCGCCCCATCCCCTCCTATCCCTGTTCCCTCACCTCCCTCTCCCTTTCCCTCCTCGGGCAGGTACGAGCTCAGGGTGATCGTGTGGAACACCGACGAGGTCATCCTGGAGGACGACGACTACTTCACGGGCGAGAAATCCAGCGACATTTTTGTCAGGGGGTAGGTGCAGCCTGGAATTCCAGCGGTGCCTCCTCCGCTTCTCCCGGGGAGGGCGCCGGTCCTCGCTGGGGTAGGAGCGGGAAGGGGGGTAGGACACGGATGGTGCTGGGGGTCTCCTGCGCTGTTTCCTGCCTCTCCCCTCTCCTTGGCTGCACACCCCACTGCCTGCACCTGGTGCCCCGCTTGGAGCTGCGGGTGCTTGTCTGGAACACCCCTGAGGCGGTTTTGGAATGCGATGCTTTCCTGGCGGGAGAGGAGATGCCCGACGTCTCTACCAGGGGGTGGTGACGAGGCCCCGCTGCTTGGTCCCCTCTGCCCCTCTCTGAGTTTGTCCTGAGGTCCCCTCACGGCGTTTCCACCCTGCCACGTCCGGTTCCAGCGTCTGGAGCCGAGCTGGCGGTGGTTGTTCTGGGGGTTTGTTCCCATCTCCGCTTCAGCTTCATTGGGCAGGAAGGGAAAGCCCCTTCCAGAATTTCACCGCGTCAGAGTCACAGCATCATGGAATGCTTTGGGTGGGAAGGGACCTTAAACCTCATCCCAGCCCAGCCCTTGCCATGGGCAGGGACACCTTCCACCATCCCAGGCTGCTCCAGGCCGCGGTTCTGTCTCTCAACAGACAAATCCCGTGGGATGCAGCTCCAAGGAATCCAAGCAAAACCCCTGAGCTCCAGGGAGACCTTGGAGCCATCCCAGCAGCTCCACCCCTCTGGAATCTGAGCACCTTTCATCCCTGGAAGCGCCCAAGGCCAGGCTGGACAGAGCTTGGAACAGCCTTGGACGCTTCCAGGGATCCACAGCTGCTCTGGGCACCCTGTGCCAGGGCCTGCCCACCCTCCCAGGGAACAATTCCTGCCCAATATCCCATCCATCCCTGCCCTCTGGCACTGGGAAGCCATTCCCTGTGTCCTGTCCCTCCCATGCCTTGTCCCCAGTCCCTCTCCAGCTCTGTTCTGATCCCTTTCCATCCTGCTCTGCTCCAGCCTCCCCAGCAGTGCTCCCAGCTCCTGTACAATCCCTTAACACCTCCCTGCCCAGGGCAGGCCCTCGGACACCCCCCTTGAATCTCTTTCTCCCGAAGTCCTCTGCTCCCTCTGGGACCCTCCTGCCCCTTGGATTCGCTGCTGCCGTGCCTGGAGCAGCCCCAGCCCCTTGTTCACACCTTTTAGGTCCTTGCAGTCCCGGAGACACCCTGGCTGCCCGGACAGGGTGGTCCTGTGCCCTCTCCTGCCCCGTGTAAACCTGTGCCCCCCTCTCACCCCCCGGGCCCTGCAGGTGGCTGAAGGGGCAGCAGGAGGACAAGCAGGACACGGATGTCCATTACCACTCCCTCACCGGTGAAGGAAACTTCAACTGGCGCTACATCTTCCCCTTCGACTACCTGATGGCTGAGGAGAAGATCGTCATCTCCAAGAAGGAGTCCATGTTCTCCTGGGATGAGACCGAGTACAAGATCCCAGCCCGCCTCACCCTGCAGGTCTGGGATGCCGACCACTTCTCAGCCGATGATTTCCTGGGTACGTGGAGGGTCCAGAGCATCCCACAAACCCCTTCAGCTGCTGCTGGACAGAGCAGGTGGGATGAGAGGGCAGGAAGGGTCTGCAGAGGGATCTGGACAGACTGGATCCATGGGCCAAGGCCAAGCACCAGGTCCTGAACTGGGGTCACACCAACCCCACACAGAGCTCANCAGGTTGGACAGCAGCAGGAATTTCTGCCTGGAAAGGGTGGTCAGGCCTTGGCAGGGGTTGCCCAGGGAGGTTTGGAGTCCCCATCCCTGGAGGTGCCCAAGGAAGGGCTGGAGGTGGCACTGAGTGCTCTGGGCTGGGGACAAGGTGGGGATGGGGCACAGCTTGGACTTGGTGCTCTCAGAGGTCTTTTCCAACATTCATGATCCCATGGTTCTGAGATCCTTTTTCTCCACTGCTCCTGTAGCCAAGACACCACTTGGCTTTTCCTTCCCAGAGCTGGTTCAAAGCTGCTCCCCAGGGCAGGAGATGCTGGTCCAGCCCCTCTCCAGCCAAGGACTTGGCCTTTTTGGGGTGCCAACCTCTGTGCTCCCCTTTGTCCTGCCAGGAGCCATTGAGCTGGACCTGAACCGCTTCCCCCGGGGAGCCAAGACGTCCAAGCAGTGCAGCCTGGAGATGGTGACCAACGAGGCCGAGCTGCCCATGATCTCCATCTTCAAGCAGAAGCGGGTCAAGGGCTGGTGGCCGTTTGTGGCCAGAGACGAGAACGATGAGCTGGAGATCACCGTAAGGATGGGGGAAAGGCAGGGTTTGCCTCCTGGGGACTGCACTCTTTGTCGACACCCCGCATCCCCCCACGTGGCTTCATTCCCTCGGGACCCCTCTGCCCTGGGGGATGGAGGTGGGAGCATGTCCCAGGCCTCAGCACAGCTCTCTGCTCCCTGCAGGGCAAAGTGGAGGCTGAGCTGCACCTTCTGACAGCGGAGGAGGCCGAGAAATCCCCTGCTGGGCTGGCCCGAAATGAGCCTGATCCCCTGGAGAAACCCAAGTAAGTGGGAAAAGCCTCTGCAGCAGGGACCTGGGATTATGGGCTTGTACTCCCACCTGGAGTGCTGCATCCAGCTCTGGGCCCCAACACGAGAAAGACACGGACCTGTTCTGATGGGTCTGGAGGAGGCCACAGAGCTGCTCCCAGGGCTGGAGCCCCTCTGCTCTGGAGCCAGGCTGGGACAGCTGGGGGTGCTCACCTGGAGAAGAGAAGGATCCAGGGAGAGCTCAGAGCCCCTTGCAGGGCCTGAAGGGGCTCCAGGAGAGCTGGAGAGGGACTGGGGACAAGGGCTGGAGGGCAGGACACAGGGAATGGCTTCCCAGTGCCAGAGGGCAGGGATGGATGGGATCTTGGGCAGGAATTGTGCCCTGGGAGGGTGGGCAGGCCCTGGCACAGGGTGCCCAGAGCAGCTGGGGCTGCCCCTGGATCCCTGGCAGTGCCCAAGGCCAGGCTGGACACTGGGGCTGGGAGCAGCCTGGGACAGTGGGAGGGGTCCCTGCCCATGGCAGGGGGTGGAACAGGATGAGCTTTAAGGTCCATGAATCCCTTTTCCCTGGTGATGGATTAACGATGGGTGTTTGTTTCCCCTGCAGCCGCCCGGACACGTCGTTCATCTGGTTCCTGAACCCGCTCAAGTCCATCAAATACCTCATCTGCACCCGCTACAAGTGGCTCATCATCAAGATCGTGCTGGCCCTGCTGCTCCTCGTCATGGTGGCCCTGTTCCTCTACAGCATGCCGGGATACATGGTCAAGAAGCTGCTGGGAGCGTGAAGGGCGGGAGCCTCTCCCGTGTCCCCAGCCCCCGGCACAACCTTCCCAGCTCCCCAGCTCCGTGTCCTTCTCCTTCCCGTGACCTCTGGGCAGCCCTGGGGGCATCTCCTCCCTGCTGCTGCTGCTGCTGGGCCTCCTCTTTGCATTCCCCCTCTGTGGGTCCCATTCAGGCTTTAGTCCCAGGGAAATGGGGCTGGAGCACGGCACAGATCCCCAGACTCTGCATCCCTCACCGGGGCTGGGAGAGGTGCCCAGCTGGCTCCTGTGGGAGCCTCCGAGGCCTCTGCCCACTGGGGTCGTGGCTGGTGCCTTCCTGGGAATCAGGGGAAGGAGAGGGGAGCTGGGGCTGCAGCACTGGAGCTGCGGGAGTGCACCAGAAAGGCTCCTGGGAGGGACGTTCAGAATCCAGGGTGGAGCAGGGAGCTGGGCTGGAGCAGCTGGGGATGTGCCAGCCCCACCAGAGTGAGGGCACAGAGCCTCCCCAGTGCCCGTCCCCGCTGCCAGCACCGTCCCTGCTCCACTCGGAGCTCTGGAGGTCACATTCCCTGGCACAGGGATCCATCCCACCTCAGGGATGCTGGACACGGTGCCCCAGCACGCCCCGCAGAGAGCCCTGGGGTGGGCCAGGGGCAGACCCTGCCCTTCCCTCCCACGGCTCCAGCAGAGACCGGGACGTGTCCCACAGCTCAAACGTCTTCCCGAGATCACCCACCCCGAGGTGGCACTGGCTGGACATCCCCGGGGCTCACAGATCCTCTGGCACAGTCTGAGCTCCCGGTGTCCTTCCGCATTCTCCGTGTATTTTGTTTGGCTTGGTAATTCCTGCGGCTGGAGTCCTTCCGGCCGTGTGTCCTGGGGAAGGGCTCTTTCCTCGGCTCTCGGCGATATCCAGCGGCTGCAGAGCCGCCGTTCTCAGCTCCTGGTGTGCAAGACCCCCACTGAAGAATTGAGGACATCTCAGCGATGTTTGAATGAGGATATTACTGTTCCGGTCAGTCAATAAAAACCAGCTTCCACGTCCGGGTTCTCGTGGTAGTGGGTGTCGCGGTTTGACACTGGCCAAACGCCAGGCACCTGCGAAAGCTGTTCGTTCAGGAAAAAAAGTAATGAAAGGTTCACGAGTTGAGATGAGGACTGGGGGAAAAACACTCTTAAGGGCAAAACAGGTTCAAATGGAAAGGCTTAAAGTAAATTTATTATTAACAGAGTCAGAGGAGGATAATGAGAAATAAAATAAGCTTTTGAAACATTCTTTTTCCCCCCAGCCCCTCCCTCTTTCCCACCGACAGCACAGGGAGACGTGGCCTGGGGGTTTTGGTCAGTTCAGTACAGGAGATCTTTTTCAGTTTGCTCAGGGAGAGGAGTCTTTGTTCTGCTATGCCATGAGTTCCTGCCATGGGCAAAACAGTTTTCCCAGAGCTCATCCACGGGGTGCAGTCTTTTGAGGATAGGTTGCCCCAGTTTGGAAGCAAGGGCCCTCTCTCTCTGGAAGCAAGGGCCCTCTCTCTCTGGAAGCAAGGGCCCTCTCTCTCTGGAAGCAAGGGCCCTCTCTCTCTTTGTGTCTCCCACTGGATCACAGCTTCTTCTGCCATCCACCCGCTCTGGCGTGAGCACTTTTCCCACGGCCTGCGAGTGGATCTCTGCATCCCCCGTGGGCTTCATGGATTACAGGGGGACAGTTTGTTTCACCATGGCCCTCACCACAGCTTGCAGAAGAATTTCGGCTCCGACTCTTGGATCATCTCCTGCCCCTCCTTCTCCACCGACCTTGGTGCCGCCATGCTGTTTTCTCTTACATGTCCTCACTTCTTCCTCTTCCCTATCTGGAAGAAAAACTGCTGCCCATCGGCACCATTGCCAACAAGTTTCACCAATTCAAAGATTCTTGCAGCATCCCGCAGCGCCGAGAGGTTTGATTTTGTTTGGGTTCTGCACTCAGGAATCGCTCGCTGTGCTTCTCCCCCTGGCCACGTGGCCCCCACCGCCACTGTGTGGGCAGTGGTGGCCGCCACGGCGCTGGTGCTGTTTAACGCTTCTCATCATGCGGGGCGCCGGGAAGGAGAAGCTGCTGCCATCACCCCTGCCCTTCTGCCCACGGGGCAGCTGGCTACGGGCGGCCAGGCAGACCCATGGGCCGTGCCGAAATAGCGGCGGCAGCGCATCGCCGAGCTCTGCGCAGGAACGCCCCAGCGGCGGCAGCTCGCCACCCCTGGAAAAAACTGCGCCAGCGCTGCTTTGATTTTCTTCTTAAATACGTCATCACAGAGGCGTTACCAAGCTCTCTAACTGGGCCAGCAGCATGTCCATCTTCAGAGCCGTCAGAGATTGGCTCTGCCGGACATGGTGGAAGCTTCCAGCAGCTTCTCACAGAAACCACCTCTGTGGCCCCTTAGCTACCAAAAACTAGGCCAGGTAAACACAATAGAGTGGGGAACCCCCTCGGCACTGGCT
>VXAD01007709.1:1276036-1286472 GCA_013399195.1 Dicrurus megarhynchus | reverse complement strand
TACTGCCTTTATGAGTACAACCACGTCCCCGTTAGTAAATGCAGCACTGTTGGCGGAGGGACAGCAGGGGCGGCCTCCGGTAGCGGGAGCATGGACCCACGAGCTTGTGTACGGCGGCAACGGCGCGGGAGGCGAGCTCGGCACTACCAGGGAGCGGGGGCGAGAGGCCTTTGCTGCTGCGGACCACTAGCGGGGGTGTGGGTGGGGAGAGTTGACGTCCCTGCGCGGGAAGGCGGTGGCGGAACAATGTCGGAGCGGAGGGGCCGGCGCAGGGGTGCTGATGCCGCAGCGGACGGGCAGCGTCCTCGGCCGCGCCCGCTCCCCGCCCTGGCCCTCCGGGCACAGGGGCTGCACGGCCGGCGGCCAGTGGCGGGCGAGTTCTAACACTCTGCGTGCGGCTGCCCAGCAGGACCTCGTGGCGCAACGGTAGCGCGTCTGACTCCAGATCAGAAGGCTGCGTGTTCGAATCACGTCGGGGTCAAAGAAATTTTTCCTTCTTCTGTCAGCTTTTACCGCTTTCTTCACACAGGAAACCGAGGAACGTTATTGTTACTTTGATTCTTTCTGTTTTCCCCTACAGCTTAGGGTCTACTCTTGTTTGAAGCTAAGAGGGCAGCGCGAAGCAGAAGGCTCAATGGGGGTCAAGGCATAGGATTGCTGCTGTAGCAACGTAATCATAAAGATCCCGTTGGATAAAATTGGCATGTCTTTGTGTATATAGGACTGTCTGATTACACACTTAAACACAAAAGGCAAGAACGTGTCAAAGATTTACTTTATTAAGACAACCAACTATGTGGAAATGATGAGAAAAATTCAGAAAGTTGTATAGAAAGAGTAAATTTTAAAGGGGACAGAGGCCCCCAAAATGGCAGGGATGCCATGTTTTCAGTACAGAAATTCACATAACAAGGAGTAAAAGTAAAGGCAGAAGCAGCAAGTGGTCTGACGGAGCCAAGAGCACAGACAGATGCTTGCTTATCGTAANGCACAGGGGCTGCACGGCCGGCGGCCAGTGGCGGGCGAGTTCTAACACTCTGCGTGCGGCTGCCCAGCAGGACCTCGTGGCGCAACGGTAGCGCGTCTGACTCCAGATCAGAAGGCTGCGTGTTCGAATCACGTCGGGGTCAAAGAAATTTTTCCTTCTTCTGTCAGCTTTTACCGCTTTCTTCACACAGGAAACCGAGGAACGTTATTGTTACTTTGATTCTTTCTGTTTTCCCCTACAGCTTAGGGTCTACTCTTGTTTGAAGCTAAGAGGGCAGCGCGAAGCAGAAGGCTCAATGGGGGTCAAGGCATAGGATTGCTGCTGTAGCAACGTAATCATAAAGATCCCGTTGGATAAAATTGGCATGTCTTTGTGTATATAGGACTGTCTGATTACACACTTAAACACAAAAGGCAAGAACGTGTCAAAGATTTACTTTATTAAGACAACCAACTATGTGGAAATGATGAGAAAAATTCAGAAAGTTGTATAGAAAGAGTAAATTTTAAAGGGGACAGAGGCCCCCAAAATGGCAGGGATGCCATGTTTTCAGTACAGAAATTCACATAACAAGGAGTAAAAGTAAAGGCAGAAGCAGCAAGTGGTCTGACGGAGCCAAGAGCACAGACAGATGCTTGCTTATCGTAAAAACCCTGCAGAAGACTGAAACACTGACAGGGAGGGAGAGGGAACCAGGGTGCTGGTGGGGGAACCTCCGAGGGTGATGGGGTTAGGCGGCGGAACAGAAGAGTTTTCTCAGAGTAGCCATTTCCACATGCTGAGGCAGACAGGTACCCACGGCAGAAAGGCACAGAGAGTACTTAGCTTTGATCTAGACATGAGATAGCAAGTCCTAGAAGTAATACTTTAGTGATTCAGATGGACTGGAAAGTTTGACACTTGATGAAATTTAATTGGGAGGGAAACAACAGTTTGTCAAGGGCCTGAATTGAGAGAGAATGCCAGAGATGCAATTCTCACTTTGTAAGAACTGATTATTAGTGTTGTAAACCACAGAAGAAAATGAATACAGAAGTCTTAGAAATCAGATTCAGCAGAGTCAGCAAATTATGTTGGGGCTATTAAGCCAAACACTTTGGTTTTTACAGGCTAATATTTGTTCTATATACCCTTAAAACCTTTTAAATACAGAAATTCTACATCTTCCTTAAGTGATCTGTTCCAGTACTTTGCTACTCTTACTATAAGAAAATGACTATGTGTAGTTTAACCCTGATGTCTCTTTTGCTGCAACTTAAATCCAGCCCTCATGTCATTGTGCTGGAGAACAGTTTATTCCCTTCCTTTTTATAGGTACTTCTTACATATTTGAAATTTGTTATGCCTCTCTATAGCTGTTCTAGCATAACAGACTGTGTTTGTTGGGCCTCTGGTTATTTTATCGCTTGCCTCTGGAGCCTTTCCAAACAAGCTGCATTTTTAAGCACCCAGAAGTGGTCACAGTATTTCAGCTGACTCAGATTTTACCAGGTCTCGATGGACAAGGAGGATTGCCTCACATGCCATGCTAACAGGACTTCCATTTAATGTGGTTAGTCCTTTTTTTTTTTTTTAATGCACAATCTGTTAGATTGAGGCATTTTGTATGAGATGCATAATGTGTTAGACGTTTCCCTGGTCCCACACAGTATCTTATCTCTCAGCCTCACCACCCACCAGAGGGCTGGATGTAAGAAGTGGTAGCAATCTGTTTGCATTCCTGTACCTCTGCCAAAGCAGGTGCCCTGCTCTAAACATTCCAGATTGTTGCCAGACAATATCTCTGGCTTGCAGTAAGGATAATATCTGCTTAAAGAAGTCAAAGTTTTCAGGGTGTGGTTTCACACTAGTACACTTGACATGTGCAGGTTGCCACAAAACAGTCTGTCTCACTCTGCCCTGTCCATCCCTGCCTGTGCATTTTCCCTTCCACTTGGATCACATCTTGCAACGGCACTGCAGCAGCTGCTGGCTCAGCATGGGAATCTGGTGGCATAACTACTAGATCCAAGACAGGAAAAGCACCAGGAGCACATGGCCTGGGACAGCATAGAGAGCAGGATCATCCCCTTCAGCAACAACCAGAAATACTAGTGGTTCAGTTAAAGTTTTTGTCAGCTGTTCTTTGGGGAAAGAGGTCACTGGCACCAAGTCAAAATCATCTAGTGATGTTTCAAAACCAAATTAAAGAATTAAACGTGCCTTATGTACAAACTCTCCCACACAATTTCCTATTGGTGAAGTGAGCATAATCGTTCTCTTTGATCTTACAGGTGTTTCGTCAGGTTGACTCCATTAGTTCTGAGGCATCCAGGCATGCTGGTGGGTATTTATCTCTCACCAGCATTTCAACAGCACATATGCTTCTGTGGTTTTGTCTTTTCCTAACTTTTAAATACTGCATTTTGTAACCTGGCTGATCTCTTAACAGAGATGGTTTTTTTAATGAAATTGTTACTAGCTAAATATAGACAAAAACTTAATCCACTTAAGCTTCAAAAAAATAGTGGAGCTGAAGTAATAGCTTATATATGGTAAATATAGCTTCTCTCTATGTTTGACAGAAATAAATATCCAAATAATTCCAGTTTGGAAATGATTCAGTGTAGGAAACTACCCTGGAAACTGTCCATTTCACTTCTGTTAGCATACTTAAGCAGGAGCTGGTACTTCTGTTTTCAATCCTTGTTGGTATAGGCCTTCAACTATGGCAAGATCAGCAGTAAGAAGTTTTAAAGCAGTTGTACAAATTTCTTTCCTGCCTGGAGACAGCCATACTGTGCTGGGCACCCCTTTATTCACCTTCCCTTTATTCACTGTGTCAAGACGACACAGTGGCTGCCAGCTCTAGAACTGCCCTAGAAGCAATATGCTCCATTATCCTAAGGCATGCTTTCTTTCTTATCACTTTTCCATTTCTACTTCAAAACCAGACATTCTACTGAGAAAACTAGATTTCTTAAAAAGCCACCTAATTTTTCTAAATTAAACAAGAATGTGGAAATGATTGATTCTAGAAAGTATAGTTACACTGTGCTATAATGATTAGCCAACTGCTCATTTTATTTTGAGTAAAGCTTTCCAGTTTCTACTGTGTTTCTCAAAGGGAATATCATTTTCATAGTGAAACCTGCTGTGCACCAAGACTGAATTAATAGTTCGTACAGCTTTTTTACATTTCCTTATCAGCTAAGACAAGAGCATCTGTAACACTTGCTTAAATGCCTTTGCTATGAATTTATAGTCTTCACAATGTTATCTATTATGAGGCAAATGTTACACATGAACGCAAATTATACAACTATACTTCATTATAGATTGTTTTCCAGACCCTCCACTGAATTTAGGATACTTTTTTGAATGAACATCAATAGAAAAATAATTTTTTCAGCATACTGCATCATAAACTAACTATTTCATTTTTATGGGTGGCATTAGAGGTTAGAAATCACAAACTTAGGGAAACTCAAGCTAGAAATCTGAGGCAGTTCAAAAGGCATTCAGTGTTTTCACGTCAAAGATGAATGTATGACTGAAAAATCTCTTTCTCACACTCAGGAAAGCTAAGAAATTCCAGACATTTGGGAGGGTCCTACAAAGAAAGGATTTTTGGCTTCTCCTTTCAGCATATTTCACATTTTTGGGCAAGCTTAGAGCAGTTTTTTAACCACCGGAAATGGCCATAGTCTCACAACATTTGCACTTTTTTTCCTAAACTTTGCTTTTGTCAGCATTTATACTGACAAGAGGTAAATTGTAACTACCTGTTTCTCAGGTAGAGGCAGGTATTCTGGTCTTTGAAAACCAGAACTTGCAGTTAGGGATAAACATTCAAGTACTGGAAAGTGTCACAGAAGGCATGGTAAAACAACAGTTCCATGCTCCAACCTTTAAAAAGCAAATTATTGAACAGGCATATGGACCAGAGACCTCATATTTGTGGGTTCCCCCCCCCCACACTGTAACAACATTAGAAAGATCTTCTGAGCTCATTCAAAATGAACTGATTCCCTTCATCCCTTTGACTGCTGCCTCATGCTACAAAATGTGACTTCCTTTCCTTCAAACAAAACAAACAATAAAGGCGCAGATCCTTTGCTGTATTAAGTTCTAGTTGTTGTGACAGCTGCAGGTTCCGGTGTCAATCACCACGTATGTGCACATTCAGGTGCTTTCTCATAGTACTTTCCCTGTCTTTACCTTGCCTGGAAGACGCCTGTTGATCCCAAAGTGCGACAGGAAAAAGCGTAGAACCGATAAAGGACAGTTTTGTGCCAAGGACTGTTTAGGGACTTGGCTTCGCAGAGAAGCCTATTGCTTGGAAGAAGAGTGACACTGAAGTATTATACCGTGCTTCTCTAGCTTTGGAAGCAACTAAAGGTAACCAAAAAAAGAGTTCCGTGTCAGTGCAAAGGAGAAACAGGGAAACAATGTAACAGAAAAAGTAATTCTCAATAAATACTTTTTTTTTTTTAATAGTTGGGGAAATAACTTTCAAAACTTAACTGGACTGTAAATATGAACTTTAAGCAACGTTAATCAGAGACACAACCTCAGTGGCTCCACAACAACTGTACTGGAGCCTGAATAAATAGCCAAAACATATGATAAGTTTCTGCTATCTTTATGCTTCTATGCCAGTTTCATCTGACAGCAAAAATACAAAAAACACAGATCCAAGATAAGGCCAGTCAACCATTTGTTATGACCAAAGCTGAACTGTGAGTGTAGCTGTAGGGATTTACTACTTCATACCATATTCCTGTAGGGTTTTTTTATGCTACGCTTAATGCATTAAAGCCAGACCTACCACCAATGTACTTAGACTTCAAGCTCAGCAGTTATATGTCCTTCCACTCCTAAATCATCACTCACAAGAAAAGCCAGCACCAACTGTGTTGTAGAATATGAACAGTACAATGAGATGCAAACAGTGTCTGCACTCTTCTAAGAAGCACTCTCAGAAAACAAGCTTCAGGCTTATTGTACCATTATTGTCCATGGGGATGTTAGATGGTGACTGCAATAACTTTTTAGATTGTGTTTTCACTGTTGGCCAAAATTTCCCAGACCCAGTTCCCCCTTACACTGCTTTAAAACATTTTAGACTTGATATGAGTTGAAGTTGTTACTTTTTACATTAGTATGATACCTGAAGAATCTCTCTAAAGGATGCTAAGAACTCTAAAGGTTCCATATCTGAATAAGAAGCACATTCCTAAAGGCAGGGGAAAGACTATCTTCTAAGCCACATAAAAGCTTTTCAAGGTGAAAAAATACTATCTATGCTTTAAATCAGTACTATTGAATTTGGAGAGGAATTAAATTTCCTTTAAGCATTTCCAAAACACCTGTCATATAATACCCATGTACAATTTTGGGTAAAATATGCTGAAAAAATAGATAGAACCATCTAATTTGTTCTATTCAATCTTAAAAGTAAGTGACAGTAGTCAAACCACATTGATACATTACTTTTTACCGTGTACTTGTGCGGTATTAATGGAGGAAGATATTTCTACCCACTGTTCAGCCTCGTTGTCAAACAAACTGAACAGGTAAAGTATGTACACCGAGAAGCAAGCACTTTCAGTTATAAATTATAATGAACTTCAGATGACTGCCACCTCACAGAGCTACTTGCACAACAAGGTAAATTAAATGCCCCAAGCTAAGCTTCTCCCTCGTCTTAATTACTTTGTTACACCAATTCTCCAGTGGGAAGCGTCAGGCTTCCTGTGGGTGGGTCCTTGATCGGCCTCGAAATTACCTTCCACAAAAAGTAACCCTCATCGCCTTCATCTAGCTGATACTGAGGCTATGGCAAGATAAACAGGAACAACAGCCACCAGGACAGCTCCGTGATGGAGCACACAACAGTAGTGGAGATCCCCTTTCCCAACAGCAATTTAGAACTCTTTCCGGAACATAAAGAGTAGTAGGTGCAAACACTAATAATCCCGATTCAGATCCATGACTGATGAGAAAACTAAAATATCCACATTTAAAGTCTTGTTTCCGGTACTGCAAAGCAGTTCTCAAAAGCATAGGATATAGAGTCAAATCTAAACACTAAACCCTTCCCATCATAAAATAGAAGCAGTGCGTGGTCCCAGCAAGCAGAGTGTAAACACAGAAGGATTTAACCCGCTTGTTTAAAGATGGTAGGACTGCAGTCTTGAACTCAGTCGAACTTTCCCAGCAGGGACACGCGTGTGACGTTTTAGAAGTCGGCTTTACAAATAAATAAATAAAACAACTATAAGCCTTTAAAACTCCGCAGTACTATAGATGCGAGTCTGGGGGTTTTTTTACGTTTAAGTCAGCACACCGGCGGCAGTCACACTAACAGATTAGCTACCGATTTCCCGGCTGGATTTCTTCCGGAGCCCGACAGCTAACGGGTTGGGCGAAGGCGGTTATCCTGGGGCAGCGAGAACTCCCGTGCTCGCCCGGCGCGAGGTGCTGAGCGCGGGAGGGAAGGAGGGACGCCCGCGGCGCGCTCCGCCAGGGCCGCAGGTGCTTGCGGGGCAGCGGCGCGGGCAGAGGCGGCGGCAGGTGTCGCGGCAGGACACCGGGATCACAGCAGGTAACTGGCATCTCATTAACCGCCTGCCTCCCCGCTGCTCGCGGCAGGGAGGGGCGCTCCCGGCGGCAGGGACACACCTGTCGCCCGAGAGGGCCCCAGGGAGGCCCCGGCATCACCGGGACCGGCGGGGCGCGGGCAGCACCCGCTCCCTCTCCTGCGCGCACGAGCACCACCCCGCACGCCTCTCCCGCCCGAGCCGAATTTAAACTGCGTTACTGTCCCTCGCGCAAAGCACCAACGCCGCTGCGCCCGCGCGCCCCGCCCCTTTTCCGCCCGACAGCCAATAGCGAGGCCGCTTGGTTGCCCTCCCCGCCAATCAGGGCGCGGTTTATTGCCGGCTGGGAAGAAGCGCTCGGTGCGCGCGCCCGCCCGCTGTGGAGCTGGTCCCTGGCGCGGAGTAGACGAGTCCTCCACCTCCTCCCGCTCCCCCGCCCCTTCTCCCCGCGCTTTGNTGCGGCCGGCGGCGATGCCCGAGTTCCTGGCGGATCCGTCGGTGCTGACCAAGGAGAAGCTGAAGAGCGAGCTGATCGCTAACAATGTGAGCCTCCCAGGCGGCGAGCAGCGCAAGGACGTGTACGTGCAGCTCTACCTGCAGCACCTCACCGCCCGCAACGCGCCCGCCCTCGCGCAGCCCGACTTTTCCAGCGACGAGGAGCGGGAGCCCACACCTCTCGGCGCCCGGAGCCGTGGCGCTGCCGCCGCCGGGCGGGTAAGTACCGCTGCCTCCCGCCCGCGCCGCCTCGGCTTCCTGGCAGCCTCGGGCCCGCTTTCCCGCCCGAACGGGGCCGGCCGCCTCCGCCCGCCGGCCGCGGCTCGGGGAGCTGCACGACGCGCTGGGGTCTCCGGCTCCACGGCGTCGGGAGGGTCTCTGGGAGGGTCTCCGGCTCGGCTGAGGGTGGCATCGTGCCCGGCCAGGACGGTCCCACTGCCTGGGGCAGAGGGACAGCGGCGCTGCCGGGCGGCCGCCCCGCGTCGGGGGACGAGCTGGGACAGCGGGTCGGTTCCCGGGGGCCGCCGGCTGCGCCTCTAGGATGTGTCCCGCCTTGTACGCCTCTTGGAGGGGCTGGCTCGGGTGGGCAGGGGCAGCGCAACCGCGCGGGGAGAGTGTGACAGCCCCCGACTGTAAATTGGGAAACCTTTACAGTGTCTTGGCGGGAGGTCTCCTAAGTAGGCTATTTCGGTGTTGGAGGAATGAAGCAAGAGAACTGCTCGAGGTTGCAACTTGCTCAGGAAAGGACTCCCGTCCGCTGTCTCGGTTGCACGGCAGCAACGCTACTTGGTGTAAATACCTCTAGATGAAAGGATGAAGCTGTAAGGGAACAGCTGGTTTGTTTCGTTTAATGAAGTGGATTGTTTAGTGTAAAGAGGGTCTGCGTAATGTAGGTGTCTTGCTCGTAAGATGTGTTTTATACCAAAGCGCCTCTGGTGCCTGTTCAGTTCGTCCACTGTGCTTGTTTTCTTAGACTTTATCACATGTAAGGAAAGAGGAGGAGCTGATGCCATTTGGAATTTTTCTCTTTGGGAATATGTGATTTCCTTCTTAATTTTTCATAAGTGGACCATATATTTGCATATATTGAGAAAGCGATCTTGTAACTGATAATTCTAAGATGTCTGGTCTCAAGAAAAGACTGGGATTATGATTGTCAGCTTCCGGGGTCATAATGTGTGTGATAGTACAACTATTTAATTGTATCTTGGATACTATGTTTCAAAGGTCATTAGTAAAGAGAGTGCCGAGGAACAGAGTCCTTTGAAGGTCTTTCATGCTTTAACCTTCAAAAGCCCAAAAGAACACTTTTTGAATTAAGAAATTGAAAACTGCAACTTCAAGAGGAAGAGATCTCTAAAATCAAGTTATTTACTTCTTTTTAATATCTGTCTATTTCAGACATTTAACTGGCATTTACTGAAGTAACCTTACAGTGAAACGGACATTTATCTGACTTAGAGTGGTCTGCCGATAGCATTCATAAGGTGCTTTTGAGTAAAACAGGATGAGCTTGAATCCGACTTGATTCATGCTTGTTGGAGGAGGAATATCTCAGAACTGCTAATTCCTATCCTACATCTGATTTTTCCTTTCCACAGTGCTTAAATTTAAACAATTATGGGTGACTTTTTTGATGTTTACAGAATGGGTGGTACTGCTACACTTTTGTTAACAATGTCTGGAAGGCTCTGTGCTATTTATGCTTATCTTGTGTGTCAGTATCAGAGCGCTGTATCATCAGAACTTCCAGAAGAACTTCAGCAAATATTCTAATGAGAGTTGCCGAGATTTGGGTCTGTCGTGCCCTGTGTTGTGTCGTCTTCCCCCCTCAAACAACCAACCCAACCCTAAACCAAAACACCCAGAAAAATCCCAAACAATACCTGCCAAGCAAAACAAACTTTGATTATGTGTTCTTGTTGCCTCCGTTGTGCCACTTGAGTACTGAAGCGGCTTGTAGCTTGATTGTTGTCCCTGTGAATGTCTTTTGGTATAAGGGTGCTTCTCTGATCAGCTCCACTTCAAAAAGCATAGCACACGTGTCTTCAGAGTGATTTGCCCCAAGAACAGTTAGGGGAAGAGTGAGGAAAGTCTGACATCCTAGAGGACTGGGANGGCCGGGGCCCTGGGCACTGCCGGGTGTCGCGGGGCGCTCGGTCCGAGCGCCTTCCCCTGCGGCACCTGCGGGCTCGCTCGGCTGGCTTACGGTCCTGAAGGGGGGCATCCATCGCTTGTCTTAAAATGGCTGTGAGCAACAAGTGCGAAGGAATAATCTGAATATCCGTGCTGCAGTCGCTGAAAGCTAAACCAGGTCTCTTAATACTGGCGTTAGTGTTTTGACATGGCTGTAGTCATTAGTAATTTGA
>VXAD01007709.1:1249862-1272726 GCA_013399195.1 Dicrurus megarhynchus | reverse complement strand
TTGGGGTGGGTGGGGGGTGGGGGGGGGCGGGGGGGGGGGGGTGTCTGTTTGGGTTGTTGGGGTTTTTTGTTCTAATCAAGTAGCCAGGTAAATAAAGAGCCAGCTTCAGCTCTTCATGGTCAGAATGATGTGGTTGTGATATCTGTAGCTGAGGTAACAACAGCTTCAACCCCTTCCCTATTGGAAAAGAGAAGGTAATAGTAAAACTGGTAGTTTATGAAAATTAAGTGTGTGGAAAGTGAAACTGCATGCTTGGAAAGGTGAGACAGTGTAAAGCACCTACGTGTGCCCAGTGAAGGAAGAGAATCTATTTGGTGTTTCCTCTGTGGCTGTATGTCTTAATTATGATGTGCTGCACAAATGTGATCCAGAATACAGTTTAAAACCTTTGTGGCCTTTTAAGAGGCACTCATCCACTGGCTGAGAGAAAGCTGTGGGCAGTAGGGATGAGATGACCAAGGTAATTCCCACTACAGTGAAAAGTCCTGCCATGCTGTTCTGCACCTTCAGACTTTGAGTGGGTACATTTCCTTCACCAAGGAACATGGAAATTAGCGTCTGGGAGGAGAAGGGGGTGGAAGGGTTGAATAGTCCATAATTGTATAATTTACAACTGTTACTGTACATAGGCTTGGAAATTCTAAGTCTGGCACTTACTAACTATGGTTAGACAGTAGTGAATTCTTTAAATTGTGTGTATCAGTATCTTTGAATTGCTGCTGCATAATTTCCTTTTCATTGTTTATTTTGTCTGTAGCTTTTGGTAAATATTGTCTCCAGGCCTTTGAGGTTAAAGAGTTCAGTAGGACTTGATTTTTAGAAAAGGAAATTCTACTGCAGGAAGTGTTTGTATATGGTAGAATAAAAAGTACAAGTGGAATAAATACCTATCTATTTCATAGTATAAATCTATTATTAACACTCTGCATATCCAGTTCCTTATCTTCTTCTCTCCTAAGAGAAATAGTTATTTGTTACCAGAAGGAACTGTGCAAACTGGAGAATTAAACAGCATTCTGTTGGTGTGATTTGGGCTTTCTTTAGCCTATCTTAACCTCATTCAGAGAAATGGTAAATAAGCCCTGATCCTTTCTACTTCTAGTGATGAAGCTGCACCTGTTTGGAATTAAAATCATTGTGTATCTTGATGTAGATGCTATTTAACTTGGGATTTGAAAATAGTTTTCTGGTGATGTCCCATAGTTGTTTTTATTATTTAATGGCTTCTTCAACGTGTCTCTTATGCTCGTCTTTGGGACAGTGCTTGGACTAGTACAGGTACTCATGAAGTTTGTCTGATTAAGCTGATCTCTGGCTATTCATTTCTATTCAGCAGGAATGCCAAAGGTGAGGTAAGGGGTAGGTATCTTCCAAGTTTGAATCCTGGTTGCTTGCATTTTCTGCTCTTCTTGCTAGCAAAAGAATGTGAAAGCTTTGTGCAGTCAAGAGATGATACTTGTAGAAGATGAACTCCTCTTATGCTCTTGTTTTTCTGTGGCCCTAGTACTGAGAATGCTGTGTGGCAGCCCCATGCTTATAATTCACTTCAGTACTTGTTTGAAGAGTTAGTTCCTAGGTAATAGGAAACTGAGACTGACAGATACCAGTACCAAATTGCTATCTCTGATGTGAACAAGTCTCTCTCAAGTATGCAGATAGTCTTCCATCTTCCGTTTCTAGAAGATAGCAATGACTAGAAATTTTTTTTTATGCTGCTAGCTCTGGATGGGATTAGAAGATCTTCAGATAAGGATTTACTGGTTTGGGTATATTGTTGCAAAAATATTTACATTATAGGCAAAGTGGTCAGCTGCACCACCTTACTTTGGCAAATCCTGGATATTGCCACAATTTCATTTTAAGCATTTCATCTCTGCACCACAGTAAGACAAATTTTGCTAGCAGTCATAGACCAGGAAAATGCGGGTGTGGTTTTTTTGGGTTAGTTTGTTTGTTTGTTTTTCATTCACAGTAATAAACTTTTAAGCTAGCTTTTTGACCTGTCTCATGGTGTAGTCCAGTGGATAAGTTGTCATGATGGAAGTGTAGTGGTGCATTATACTATAATAGTAGTGGTAATTAAAGCTAGTGCTGTTGCTGAAGTTAATGCTGTCATACCACAGCCAAGGTATGAGAAATTCTTCTATCCTGCCTTACGCTTCTGGGGACTCATCTTGTGGTCCAGTGAATGGTTAACTGGCAGCTTTCTACTTGTACAAGGGAAGTCATTTGCTCCTGCTCTAAAGAGAATAGATGTTCAAAAGTAAAAGCTGTGACCTTGCAGAACACAAAATCAACGTATCTGACCTAATTATTGAAGAACACAGATTACTTTCAACTTTTTTCATCGCCTCCCTACCCTTTTTCTTTGCTGAAACTGACTATTCTGATGATCTCTGTCTGTGACAGTAGTGCAGGAAAAAGTGAAATGGTATTTTGAGGGGAAAAAACCACAAAGAAACCATGAGATACGTGAGTTTACTTGTGTTAGAGTACCCTACTACTCATTAGTTGCAGTTAGATTTCTGATGGCTAAGATTTCTGTAAAGCGTCCTGTAGAATGCTGAGTGGTTCTTCAGGTGTATATTGTTGTAATATCTTCTGTGGTCTCTAAGTGAACAAAGGTAGAGTTACATTATATTAGGTTTTCAGTTTCTCTGAAGTGTCATTGGAATGTCAATTTCCTGCACCATGGTTGTTTTCTTCTGAAATATAGAATAACATCTTGGGTAATCTGCTTGGTGATGTGAGCGAGCACCAAAGCTGTCATTAGTCTAAACAGATCTCAACAAGAAAACCCAGCATTCTTTCAGAACTTTTTTCTGTTTGGACAGTTCAGTAGTCCAGAAAAAATGCATTTAATGTGAAACTGAAATGAATGCAATATTTATCTTGACATAATGTTATGACCAACATGTTCAAAAGTGAATAAACGTCTTGTGCAGCTGCAGGTTGATTATTTCTTGTGTACTATGTAAGTAGGCTCAATTGCTTCAAAAACTAATTTGGAATGGAATGACTGATAAAGTGAGTTGTAAATCTGTCTTTGGTCAAATCTACAAGTTTAATGACCCTTTACTTTCTTCAGATTATTTGGAGTCTATTTCTTAGAGTAAAGAAATACCATAATCTCTTGGAGATTCTGTTGTTTTTCAGCAGCTGATTTTAAGTTCATTATGCTGGAAAATATTCACAATCCAGGAGGTAGAGGAAAATCTGGAATCAGATATATTTGGGAAATCCTCATACACTTCCTGCTTACCTTTAAAACACCAAGATATTTGAGGCAAGACCAAGCTTGCATGCAAACAAATATTGAACTGGCATTAGTAGCTAGATAGATACTGTTGACTCACATCAATCATCTTAAAGTGCTATCTTATAAAATTCAACAAGAAAGAGACCTGTTAATTATTACTGAGTGTTTGTAGCATATTTGTATTTGGAATTTTGGTCTTTTATTACTACCAAACAAACCAGATAGGCCCTCTGGACAACTGAGTTGAGAAAAATGCTAAGTGCAGAAATTGTTTCTGTTTATATCATACAACTTTGAGATACAAATATGACTTATTTCAAAGCAGTATCAAGGTCTTTCTTAGTAAAGAGCGTGCAAATCCTAAGCATGCTTTTTTTCTGTTTTACCTCTTCATTTTCACAATGCCTGATGTAGTAACAGAGGCTTCCCAAGTTGAAGAAATGTTATGATCGCTCTGTTTGGATCAAGCGGAAACTGCTAATTTAGGAGTAGCATCTCAGCAGATTATTTTGATAGCCATCTGTATGTGGTGATGGTGCATTGCAAACTGTTGAAGTAGTGTTGCCAGAGTTGGGTTTAGAATTTAGTAGCAGAGGCCTAAGCAAACAAGCAGGATTTTGAAAATTTGAGTTTTCTGATTTTTGCCTTTCTTGCACTCACTTTGTAACATCGTGTAATCTCACAGAGAATGCCAGGACAAGTAGGAATAGGAGTTTTGCAAACTTGGTTGAAAGTATGTAGATAATAAAGAATGTCTTCCGTATCATTAGAGGAAGAAATGTTGACCTACCAGGTAGAAAAATAATGCAAAGAAATGCCAATGTAACATAAGTATTTGTAGTTTGTGTAGTGATAGTGAAACAGCTCGAACCTTACTTCTCCAGTCAAAGCAATCCCGTCTCACTGTATACTTGAATTTCAAATTAAGACACAAGACCAGAGTAATGAGTGATTTTTTNTTTTTTTTTTTTTTTTAACTCTAGAGGAGGCTTGTAATGGGTATTTCCTTCCTAAGTGGAAAACTTGTGTGTATTTGCTTAGTAGGTGTAAATGTTTGTACTGTTTCACATAAGCTTTAGTAGTGATCATGGGGGAGAATAGAATTAATTTTTTATGGGTTTATATGTTTAGTACTCTTATGTCTTCCTATTCCCTTAGAAGAAAAAGATGTGTTCAGTATTAACTGGAAACACCCTGTCTCTCATTTCTCCCTTCTGCTGTCAGAAAGCTACAAAGAAAACTGACAAACCCAGACCAGAGGAGAAGGATGACCTAGATATAACAGAGATGAGTAATGAAGACCTTCAAGAGCAACTTATGAAGTATGGAGTAAATCCTGGCCCGATTGTAGGTAGGTCAACTGAACTAGCAGATATTAATCTGTTTTTTCTCACTAAACCTCACTTGTGAGTTCTCTAAGTTCCCCTGATACAGTTACTTTTTAATACCAGTACTGTTGCAATCCTACTTCCCACATAGGATATTTTTTCATTGAACTGTTCACGTTGAGAAGACTTGAAGCATTGCAGGTCAGCAAGTCTGCAGTTTGCTTCTCATGTGTTCTAGGCCAGCTGGAGATGTTCCAGCTTCTGTTCTGAGCTGTGTAACTATTGGTTAAAGTTCAGTGGTGGGATAATGAGGTCTTCTGATACAGAGGTTTAGATCTGGGCCCACTTAAATAGGAAATACATCTTACCTAATAACCTAATAGTATTCAGAGCAGAATGAGAACAAGGAACTTCCCTTTCCCTAGAGCATTTCCTACGCACTGCATTGTGCAGTAATGTTTTCCTTTGCTAATGTTTTTTTTCTAGCCTAGCATTCTGTCCTGTATGCTGACCTACATCAGGAGTAGTTCTGACCCCAGCCTAATCTCCTGCCTTGGGCACTCATCTGTGAGGTGGGATCAAAGTGCCCTGCCTTTCAGATTCTGCAGTAGCCTAATGGCAAGGGAATTTGATTTCGCAACTCTTCAGAAAAAGATGTTGACTGTAGTATGCAGAGCCTTCTGTGGAATGTTCTTGAAATTCTAGGTGGATGGAAATGTCTGTCACTGAGCCTGCAGTCTTGTGTGTATTCAAAGTCTTATCTGTAAAATTTTTAGTTAGCTGATTCTGCATGCCTTGCCATTCATCCTGTACCTCTTGGATAGTACTCAAATATGAAAAACTCAAGAACCTATGTAGTCCACTGGAAAGACATTCAAATTTGGTCTAATTCAAAGCCTTTAATTCTTAAAGGATATGGACTCTGTTTCTTGAGAGGCTGCCATTTCTTTTTAACGGTGGTTTCCTCTTATCAGAAAACTTCAAAGGTTAGAATTTTTTTTCTGCAGCTAACAGCTCAGAAGTAGTCACCTCTACGGATTTTTGCCAGCGAAGTCCAGATATGGAAGTATGTGCTAGACCTGATACCTTTTAAACTGCTGTCCTCTTAGATCACGCAAGCCAACCTGATGGCTAGATGGCAGTAAGCAGAATGTTCTGTTATTGCTGCTTGCTTGCACCACCTCTGATGCTTATTGGACTGAATTTGCCAACAAGGCAAAGGCAGGGGTATTAATTCCAGTGTAGGGGAATTAAGAGAATAATAGTGCAATCTGCATGGAAACTGTTGCCCTTGCAATATCAAACTCCCTAAATTTTTTGTGAGGGCATAACAACTTGTATATTGCAGCATATGAAACAAAACATCTAAGAAGCAGGTAAATTCCCTTTCGATAGGTTTGCTTTTCGTAACTGTCAGCGTACGAAGAGGTCTTAGTTTATCTAAGAATTCTCTTGAACTGAAAAGTTAGAAGCCTTAGAGGTAGAGTTGTGTACCTAGGGGGGTGTGTATGTGTGTATATAGATATAGACACTCTGAGCCATACAAACTGATTAGAAATAAAACACTATGTTCAGAAATTCCCAAAGAATATGGAACAGCCAAGTTCTATCAGTCAAGTCAGGAAAGATTAAAACTGTATCTTTAGCATGTATCCTTCCTTGTTATAGCTACTACTAGGAAACTTTATGAGAAAAAGCTTTTGAAACTGATGGAACAAGGTCCTGAACTGAAGGCACCTGTGCCTCTCCCAGCGATTTCAACTACTGAGAACACCAGACAGAATGGAAACAATGATTCCGACCAGTACAGTGACAGTGAAGAAGGTAAGACTCAAATTATACGTCAATATTACTTGCACTCGAGATACCCTAAGGAGAGTATGGTCTTGCTTGGGTGAGGCTGTAAGATACTGCTGTGGGCCATGTGAGTCATGTACTTGATCATGCAGTACTAGCACAGTGATCTGGGTGCCTGTTCTGGGAAAGGAAACCTTCTGCTACTCAACTGGTCTGTTTTATCTGTTCTCCCCAGACAGGAGCCTGTAAATCCAATAGACAAGAGAACTGCATATTGGGTGTTTCAGTGTTCTTCTCACTTCATACTTAAGTACCAGTCCAATTTGTCTTATGGTGCTCAACAGTAGTTATTTACTATGGGATAACGAATGAATGCTTGTTTATTAAACTTTTGAACTTTTTTTGTTTAATGTCTAGCATTTACGATTCAACCCCTTTTATGCAGTATTCCTTATGGACTTAGTTGGGGGTGGCTTGATTGGTTGGTCCTGGATGTGTTTAATACCAGGTTTGTATCAAGGAAGTGTAGTGGGAGGGGAAGAGCAACATAAAACACACCATTGTGCAATTTAGAAAAAATAAAAGCAGCACAGGTTTTAAAGAATTACTTGAATGGAATGTTAGAAGATGCTTATTTAGTGTGGTTTGGTTTTGGTAGTGGGTTTTTTTTGTTTTTACAGGAATTTCCATAGACATAAGGCAGAAAGGGTTGAAATACAACTAGTAATTGGATTGATGTCCCTTGCATATTTGGGCTTGTTTTTCAATTTTTATCTCTTGCACTTTTGAGAGGGAAAGGATGTTAAAGATTGATTTATTAGTTTTTGGGACAGCCAAGAGCCCAGTCACAACTGACAGATAACTTCTTAAAATTACATATGCTTCATATAATTACTGAATTGTTCACACACTGGGGAAAAAACTCAAACCCAAAATTTCCCTTCTCCCCTGCCAAAAAAAAGTTTTTTTATAAATAAATCTTAAATATGTGGGTGTAATGCTATTAGAATTTTAGAAAAGCAGTGGAAATAATACATCCTCTTATTGGTGAGATGACTGCTAACCACTCTCATTTCTACTGCATCAAAAATGGGGTTTTATATAAAAGGACATATTTTAAAGGAAACTAAGCTAGCAACTTCCAACAACATTGACAAGCTTCAATACCTTTACTACAATCAATAGTAGAATGGTACTTCGGTTAAAGGAATTACAATTTGATACCAGTTTCTAAATGGAACTGCCGAATTGGTCAAGGCTTATCTGAAATGTAGGATTTTTAGCACAAAATGTAAATACATGGGTCAGTGTTATAAAATAATTTTAAGGTTATTCTTCTAAAGTCTTTGTTCTTATATATTCAATAGAGAAATACACCTGTTTCACAGCTTTTTAAGGAAATGGTAACTCATAAGAGTTTCGTTGCCTCTAAAAATGAATTTTTATTAAAATACATTTGGTTTCAACTAGTACAACAACCAGTAGTATTATAGAAACTAGTTATATTAAAACTGGTTGCAGATCCCAAGACTGAGCTGAGGCTTGAGAAGAGAGAACCTCTGAAAGCCAGGACGAAGACGCCAGTAGCAGTCAAACAAAAAAGAGTTGTTGAACACAACCAGGTATGTTTATTGTAGTGGCATGTGGAACAGCTACTAACTGCAGGTGATGTGCTCACTAAACACCTTACTGCTTTTAACATCACGTTTGACTAAGTGAGCTATGCCATTTTTTAAAAGTTCTTTTAGAAAGCCTGTTCTAATACAGCATGAAAATCTTGTGAATTAACTATAGTGGCTGTTTTTAGCCTGTCTGATAATTTTCAAAGTTATGGTCTGCTAAAATCTGTTTCTCTGACTTGCCAGCTGCTGTAGCATCTCCTAGAGAAGAATAGTAGGCAATCTTAACATGTTTGGTTTTGGAAACCTGACAGATTTTTAAGTCACGTGGGCTGATGGCTTTCTGTTGGATGTTGGTAATCAACTTGATTTAATAAAAGCAGTGTCTTCTTAAAAAAAAAAAAGCTGTTTGGAAAAAGGGGTGTGTGAGTTTTTTGGGGTTTTTTTTAAGAAGTGTTTTTAAATATATATATATCAGGTTTGGTATCTATAGATATAGGTATGCATTTTAAATACATTTGTTTAATGACTCATTTAAATGTAATATGTGAAGTAATGTTTTTGGGTATATGCCTATATATATAGTTGTGTGTATGTGTGTACACACCTAAACTAGCTATCTATATAATATTTTTTTTCTTCAGCTATGTTTGTAGCAGCAGTACTAGAGTAAACATGAATTTGTTGAAAAGCTTCTCCTGTGAAGAAAAGGAATAAATAACAAATTTAGATCTCCCTGTATGTACCATCTGTCCTTTACTTATAAATACTAGTTCTGCTGTCTTGATGCAAAGAGGGATTTTACAGAAGCACCTCTGATTTTCAAACTGCTGGATACAGGGTTTGGTAGTTGATGGCCGATCTGTCCTTGTGATGTGAAAGTGTCACTAAATACCCTGTTCCACAGCTTAGGATACTTAGAGTCTTTGCAGTGTTCATCTGACCAGTGGTGGAGTTATGCTACAGTAAAGGACTTGTTTAGAAACATTCAGTGACTCAGAATCTGACTTGTTAATCACTTGGTGTATTTTAGCAGATCGCAGTGACTTTTCTCAACACTTTGTAAAAGACCAGATGTTTGCTGTTTAGGGAGTGTGTGTATGTGTATATGTATAAACATGCTTTAGCTATGGATGTCTCTTAAAGCAGGTAAAATGCTGCTATATGACCTGGAGTAATACAACACCGTTATGAAGATCTGTAACTAGTTCTGCTTATTTTAAGTTGGCGTTATAGGGTACAAGCTGAACAGATTTTACTTCAAAAAATTGAAACACACATGTAATTCAACACACCAAATATTTTTTAATGTGTTCAGGCAACTTCTGTTCATGATGGTCTTTATAATGAGCATCTGACTCTTTAGGTTCTTGTATTTTAAGAATTACTTTTTTCAAAATTGTTATTCTGCCAGAAATCCCTGCCAGCTTCAGCGTAATAGAGATATTTAATTCTGCTGTCAACAACAAAACTTATAGTCTTCAGGAGCCCACTTACAGAATAAAAGAGAAGAGATTTTGTGAGGTATTTTAAGTGATGATTTGTTTACTCAATATTTTGTCATCTGGTTTCACTATATTAGTATCAGGTCATTACTGTTTTATCTTGCATGTGCAGCGTCGATGCAATATTTTGCAACTTGCATATTTTAACTACTAGGAGTTAATCAAAGGAATATCAGAGGAATAATCCAAAAATTATCTAATTTCAAAAATGCCAAATTCTTCAGAAACTCTCTTTAGTTTGTTAAACCTTTTACCTTTGGACTTCTGATTTGATTTTTGTTTTGTTTTTTTATATTCAGCAAACAGACAAAACCATCTAAAAAACCTGCAACAAACAGCCCCACCCACCCCCCAGTAAAATTTTGCAGCTGCTTGAAGCCAAGAACAACTTAATGCTTTTGGCTAGCAAATGTGTGTAGTCATGTATTTTGCTGAGAACAAAACCAGAAGGCAGAGAAGATTTTTCTTCTTTCCTCCCCTTCTTTTGGAATTGGATTGTAGGTTTTCAGCTAATGTGTCAAGGGACTATGCTTATTCTGCAGAACTATTTCAACTGTGGTGCACTGTGTGGCATTGGCTCAAAGATTATGAAGAATGGTGAGGCTGAGCTGGGGGGCAGTGTGGTGTAAGCAGACTTGCTAGTTACTTCTAGGTCCTGTGCAGCACTAGTTTTAGACCAGACATACATAGCTGACAGGATTGTCTATCATTTGGCATGGCTGGGTGTAGCTGTTATCTTAAGAAGAGAGTGCAAATAGATAGATATTTATTAAAGCAGACTGCTGCAAAAGAATTGGGTGGGGAGGTTGAGCAGGTGCATAGGTCTTATCAGTCAGTTAGCAGTGGAGGGCTGGATGAATTTGAGCTCAGCTGTTGGCATTTAATTACCTCCTCATAGTGAAAACTTGGCAGAAAACCCTAATTTAAATACCCCCTTCTAATCCAGTAGGTGAATCTAGAGTTGGAGTTCAAAACTGAGCCTGACACCTCATACTAAATGGCATTGGACAGAAGGAGGCAGGCTAAACAATGTAAATGTTAAGGAGCAATGCAGAACTACTCTCTCTCCTGAGACTTTGTACAGTGACATTCTGCATGTGCTATGTTCCCCTACTCTGTTTTTTTTTTTTTGACTACCTGTACAGTAACTTGGTAAGTGATAGGTGAGGTAAAGTCATAATCTATAGCTCCATTCCTCATGAGTTTATTTGACAGTTAAAAGCATGTGCAGAAGACAGCTTGTGTACCACAGCGTTGTAGTTTCTCTGGTTACGTACAGGGTGTTGATGTACCTAACATGAGTGTTACATTTTGATAGGGTTAGAGGCCTGCTCTGTTGACAGTGAGGATAACTATAACTATAGACAACAATTTTCATTTCTTCTTTTTTATTTTGTCCGTTGACTGTGTTCTACTGAAGTCTGGATGGGTTTTATGCAGTAGATTCTGGTTTTTCCTAGACTTTTCATGCAAGAAAAAAATTGAAACTTGGTACTGAAAACATATGATTGAAGTGTCTGAAGAAGAGAGGCAGTTATTAGTGAAGTACTTCTAACTTTTCATTAGAAGATAAGTAATTCCTAGTCAAATAGTCTGAGATGGGGAGCTCTTTGTTACTAGTATGAGTGCTTTCCTGAGTGGATTGTGTTTAAGTAGAAAACACTCTGAAATCAGTATTTTTTCTCTAACCTTCTAAAGAACACCTTTCAAATAAAAAGTATATGGTGTTGAAGTGGGGAGTTGTGATTGTAGGTTGCAGGAAGGAAGAGAATGCAGTGTCTGGTAAATATTTAGGGAGGGGTTAGAAGATCTTTCATCAAAAGTCTGTTTAAATTGTAAAGAATTTTGGAGAATTAGGCTGAGATCTACAATTCTAATAAAAAAAATCTGAATCTGTTTGGACCTGAGGTCTGTGCATTTGTTTTGTAAAGCACTTCAGGGACTTTGGAATGAAGTGGAACACTTGTGCTCCCTCTGCTGGGTATGTAGTAGCTGTAATATAGAATTTATCATAGAACCATAAAGCTGCTCAGCTTCTAGTTCCACTGTACCCTCTCAATTAATAAATACTTTTCAGCCTTTTCTCTTAACACATTATTTTGGGGCTAATACTGTTCTAGTGAAGTAATTTCCACTATTGAACCTGTAACTGACAGTTGGCAGTGTATAACTTTATCCAGCAATGAGTGTAACTTCCAAAAATTTGGTAATGCATCACTGTATGAGGTGTTAATGTGCAAAGATAAAAGTATTAACAAAGTAATAATTTTTATTTTTAAACTTAACCTAATAAAAAAGAAAATATTGTATGTCATCTAGAAGAAGCAGATCCGTATCTCCCTTACCATCCTGGATTAGTTTTGAGGGGGATATTTGCTTTGAGCATGAAACGTGCAGTAAAGCATAGGGAATGATCTGCATTTGTTAATGGCTATAAAAGTTTGATGCTTCATGCTGTTAGATTTGTGAGAGATCTGTGTCAGGCTTGATTGTTTAAACCTGCTGTTACATGAATATTGTTAATTTCATCCCTGTATGTGGAACCTTTTAAGATGATGAAGTGTCTCCCCCTGACCCCTGTGGCTGGAGATTACTTCCTGTTGAAATGTAGGCTGTGCATAAACCGTTCCCTACTCTGCTTGAGAGAATAGAACCCTATCTGTGTAGAGAAGGTGATGCTTTCTGCTTATGCTCATAATTTATTTTTGTGTGTGTGTAGGCAGGAAATATAATGGGCATGAAAGCTTCATGTCTGCTGTCCATGACTTGATGTAACTTCTTGTAGTGTTAGCTCATTTCAGTTTAGCCTGAAAGCTTCATGTCTGCTGTCCATGACTTGATGTAACTTCTTGTAGTGTTAGCTCATTCAAGGGCAGTGAGTAAATTAGCAGTTTTTACTGTTGGGCATTATCTATTCAGTTGTGTATTTGAACAACAATGTGCTCAAATGTAAGTATTATGGTCACCGCTACTAATCTAGCTAGCTATTCATTAGTGAATGTGTTAGGATCCACATTTTTTTGATTGTAGACATGTTGCTTTTGGAGTATGCATGCTGTTTTGGCTTTTGGTTGTGAGTATCCGATGTTTGGAGCTGGTTTTCATGTATATGATCATGTGTTTGATGCTTGAATAGACCTATTCTCAAGATGAAGTTACTGAGACTGTCTGGACAAGTGGATCTTCAAAAAGTGGACCTCTGCAGGCATTTTCTAGGGAGACTACAAGAGTGTCAAGAAGAACACCAAGAAAAAGGGTGATGAGAGGCTTTTATAATAGACAAGCCTTTTTTTTTTTTTTCTCTCACTCTTAGGGTCCCAGTGGCTCTTTTATTCAATTGTTGTCTTTTGTTTGTTTTAAACAAACAGGTGGAAGCTACACCACAGTTGCCTATAGATGATGCTGTAATATCAGAAAATACTTCCATAAATGAAACTATATTGGCTGCAAGCAACAAGACCCTAGTAAATATGCTTAGTAAATATGTTTAATCAATTGTGGTATTCTTCTGTAACATATCTTCACTGACAGAATCATTCTGTTTTGGACAAATAGAAGACTGTTTTAAAGAAAGTAAGACTATTCAGTAGTCTTTGAAACCTCAGTATACTCAGTATCTGTTTTAGTACCTAATGCTGTTCACTTTGAGATGGGACTAGGTTGACACCTATGTCCCATCTAATGTCTTTTGGGGGTGGAGGGCTGAAAAGGATCACTTTAAAAGCTTAGTTACTTTCTTAATTTAAGTACATGCAGAATATTTGCTTTTAAGTTTGGCTTTTCTAGTGAACTAAATTGCTTTTGTTTCTAAATGGCTTAAAAGAAACTACTTGGAATGATAAGCAGTGTGTTTCCTGTACTGACCTTGGAGTATGTGTTGCATAACCTTCTTGAGTTAACTTCTAACTTGCATATATTCAATGCACATAAAGGTTTTGTTGTTTGGTTCTGCCACCTTGCCCCTTTTCATTTTGTATTTTGGCTGTTTCTGAGTTTGAACAATTTTGAATCTCGGCAGGTTGGCAATAGGGTGCCTGGAAATTTCAAGCATGCAGCTCCTACACTGTCAGTCAGTGAACTCTCAGACATGCCCAGAAGAACACCAAAGAAACCACTGATGACAGCTGAAGTAAATAAATTAAAACTTAGATTGCTCTTGTTTACTCTCTGTGAACAAAATTCTTGTGTGCATGTGCTTATTTCTTAGTACAGAGGGGGTGGAGGACATCATTGCCCAGGTGACACCAGTCAAAATAAACTAGCATTGTCACATGACATAAGAATATAAACCTATCTTCCCCTTTCAGATTTGTGTGTGTGTGTGAAAATCTGCTTTTTTTCTTTTTTCCTAAGACAAATATGTTTTGATGTGTTATTTCTCCTTGTGCTGCTATTTTTCTGAACAAAGTGTAGATTTTTTTTTCTTTTAAATTCTTTGAATAGCTCAAAGTAGAGTAGACTTGGGTTATCTCTCTCTGAACTTGGAAAACAGCCTATTCTGAAAAAACATAATGTGCTTTAATTTAGGAAATCAAGGAGTTAGGATTACTATAGACCAAATGCCCAAATTAAAAAAGCATCTGTAGATTCCTGTCAGTTATCAAGAAAGAAAATAATTCTTTTACTGTTAACCTATTCAAGCTGTCAAAAATTATATCTCTTGGAGAACTGTCTAAAGCACCTGCAAGTATATGTAATTGTATTAATGTAATACTGGAATGTTGTGGAATTTTATATTGCAAGATACTGTTTGTTTGTTCATGTAGCTGTAGATAAAGCTGCTATTAACACTTCATTTACAATATGACTGCAATGTAGACTTAGTTGTCAAGTAGAAGGTTGTGGGTAAACTTGATGATCTATTCCAAACTGCTGATGGTTTTTTTCAGTCAGTATTTTACTGTACTGTGGCACTGTTTGTTACAGCAAGAAGAGGCAGATTGCCCGGATCAGTGCTTTTTAAATTATGTTGGCCACAACGAGTCCTGTGATCTGCTCAACACAGCCATGATAGAGGTGACGGTTAAGTTCTTTCAATCATCTACATCATCGGCTGGCAGGCATATAGGATTTATACAACGTATTCTTTATCTTAAAGGAAACTGAGGAGATCACTGAATGCTTTGAGACACCAAAAGTGACCAGATGGATGCCAATAATTAAGGTTAAAAAAACTTCTAAAACCCAAGAAGTAAACTTCTTGAATGTCACTGGGTGACTCATTCATTCTTACAAATTGCACATGGTTGTGGTCACTGAGATAGCTATGCAGAAGCTTTTTGTTTTGCTGTCTGATTGGCCTCTAACTGTTTTTGGTTTCCTAGGTGCTGGAGAGAACTACAGAAGAAAGAAGAGTAGAAAGGGATATTCTTAAAGAAATGTTCCCTTATGAAGTATCAACACCTACAGGAATTAGGTATTTCTAAGGTTTATGGGGGCTTTTTTCTCAGTTCTTGTAAACCTACTTAAGCTGAGAAATACCTTTTGATTATATTGATAGATTTCTGAGGAACAGTTTTTGCACTCTGGCTCAATGACATTTGTGACAGCCACCTATTCTTCCATTCTATATACATAGTTTTGTTACCAAAACAGCCCCTTCTTTATTTAAATTGGAGGAGGGAGAACAGGGTAGTACTAGAGTAGGAATTATTACTGGAATTTCTGGATGGTGGAAGTTAAATGGAAAGGGCTTTTCTGTAGTAATGACTTGCAATATTTAAGTTTTTGGCTAGATGCAACTGCTTAGGCCTGCTTTTAAATTAAGGAAAGATCTTGCAGCATATATTTGAGTTTTCTTTTGCAAAGCCAGAAAGAACTTTCACATACCCTATTTCTTCATTTAAGTGGCAATCATGTTGATTACTCTTAGCATGAATAAGGATGGCATCTAGAAAAGGCTATTACTTATGGGTTTGGGGTTTTTTTTTGTTTGGGTATTTTTTGCATCTTTACATTTAAAAATTGTAGCAACCTTCTGGTTAATAAGGCAATTATAAAACCTGCTCTGTTTAGAGGATATGAGAAAAAGCTTCCCCATGTTAAGATGTGAAATCATATCCTGTGTTTCCAACATGTTAATTACAGCTTCAATTTAAACTGCAGTTGCATAAAGTCTTAACCATAAGGAGAATATATAGTACCAGTTACTACTACTGTAGTGTATCTGCTGACCACTCAAGTTTGCTCTCTTGTTTTGAGGTCTAGTTAAATCCATACCACTTTTTTTTTTCTTCTTTTAATTAAATATCATATATGTGTACTCCTTGTATATAAGAACTTGGCAGTGTGCATGGGGTTTTTTAATCCTTACTGCTTTGTCTTCTGGCTCTGTGTATTGGCCTGGCCATCAGTAGATATTTTATTGGCCAGAGATAATCTTATGTTTAGAAATCCCAGTGGGGCTGCATAAGTGATCATTAAAAAAGCAAATAAAGGGAGATGCTTTCTACAGTTTGATTGCTAGTTATGATCCTTTTTATGTGGATAGGGTGAAGTAGCATGTGAGATTTTTTTAAAAGAGTGTTTGCTTGAACACTGAATTATTAACTTTAATGTGTCTTGGAGTTTGACAGATAATGATAAAACAGTATTTCAGGTACTGTATTCACCAGAAATAATTCTTAGTTCTTTATTATACCAAAACTTCCCTATGTACTTCAGATTCTCTTTTAAATATGCAGTATTTCAATTTTCTTTTTTTTAATTAACAGTGCTAGCTGCCGTAGACCAATCAAAGGAGCTGCAAGCCGGCCTCTAGAGCACAGTGACTTCATAATGGAGGAAAGTTACTCTAAGTATGCGCAAAAATACGGTACCTCGGCCGACATCAAGTCGGAGAAACCACCAATAAAAAAAGAACGCTCCGTCCCCCTGTGGATAAAAGTTCTTCTCTTTGTTGTTGTTTCAGTCTTCATGTTTTTGGTTTATCAGTCAATGGAAACTAATCAAGGAAATCCTTTCTCTAGATACCTGAATATAGTCACTCAGGGCAGTGCCAAATGAATATCTTTCTGAAAGGCACACCCAATTTGATCTCCTGTTTTTTAATTGTAGAGAACTCTTCTGCCCTCTCATCGGCTCAAGGACTTCTTACAAATAATGTGATTGGAACCTGATAAATTGGATAATTGAAGAAATATTAAATGGACATCGATAACTTTCTGGACTTTGGACTAGTAGGAGATCACTGCCATAGGAGTAACATTTTTTTAAATCTTTGAACTTTTTGTAGGCTTTATTTTTTTAATGTGGACATCCTTTAAATTCACTTTTGAGAAAATGTGTATTTGTTTTTGCAAGAACTTGGAAGCTGAGAAGGGCAAAAATGTAGTAAAATGTGAAGCTGTGTTTTTAAAGCTTTTCCTTTGTACAGAAAAGAAGTTGTACTTCTGTCTCTAGATTATAGTGGAGAAGGGTTTTAACATGGGATAAAGGGAAATGCATTTCTGTATGCATTTTTTTGGCAACGATATAACTGAATTTGATCTCTTAGGATGTAGAGAGAGTACAACAGCAACCTTTTCTGTAGATTACTGTAACTTTTTAGTAAATGTAACTGTAAACCTGTTTGCATTTCTGTAAAAGTCTTAGTATCATATTAGTAACTCTGTTTAAATGTAACTTCATTTAAATGTATCCCTTCATTTTAGTGCTTACAGTGTTGTAGGAGCTGAATACAAATCTAATTGGCAAGAGATGTCTTAGAGGAACTTATTTATTAGTAATATGTGTGGGAAATAAAAACTACATCATAATAATTTGCTACTAAAATACTTTTTTGGGTCAAAGATTGTTATCTGAAGCAGTCTAAATTCCAACCTTAGCAGTGGTCTTTTTTCTTTTCTAAAAAAGCGAGGTCTTTCCAACACAGCTTTATGTGATTATCTTTAAATATTCATGTAGAGAAGTATTCTCAAAGTGTGAAAATTCCATATGAAGTTTTATTCTTGTATGAAGAGGGCATTGCTGCATTTTCCGCTACAGTTTCATCTTTTAAGGTGAGATTTACTACTTTCATGCCATTGACTATTCTTCTCAGTGGAAGCATGCTGAAACACTCTCTGTTGTGTAACTTGGTTGAGCAGGCAGCTGACTTCACTACTACCAATGAAGAGTGATAAGCAACAATTTTTTTAAAGTGAATGTATACATTTTTGGTGTGCTTAAATCTGCAGCATACAGATGTTCAGTCTTACTGCTTGGTACAAAATCGCAATAAATCATACTACTTATTCTTTAAGTGCTACTTATAAAAAGCTGAGAACATTAGTTAATAGTCAATATCTTTTTACTCTAGGTACAATTATTGTGTAGACTATAGCTATGGGGAAGCTTTACTTTCTGTGAACTTTGGGACAAACATGGTAATTTGTAGCAAAGCAATAGTTTTGGGGTTTTTTTCCTGTTTAATGTTTTTTTTCCTTCTAAACTGCTTTTTTGAGTAATCCAAATAGCTAAACTTGTGTCCATCCTATAGAGAATTGTAACATAAGACATTCACTTTTGGTGTCAAAAATGGAGAAAAATAAAAATGATTTTAATGTGTGTGGATTTTCCTTATCAAAATAAATGAGTTGCTGAAAGGCAGCAAAAGCAAGACAAGTGATGTATCAGTGGTGTCATTTTGTGCTGCTGCAGTCTTCCATATTAAAAAAAAAAAGAATTAAAAATCTGATAATAAACTCAGTTCATGTCACTTGGTGGGAGGAATATTCATCATATTTGCAGTATCAGAGTTTTGCGCCATAATCCTTTAGCCTCTGTTAGGCCTTTAATTTGGATGGGGGGAGAAGATAGTTTTCATTTGTTTTTCAATGCTTAAGGAACTTTCTTTTCACTTTGACTTATTTCTCACACCCATTTGCTGTGTGTTTTAATGTAAAAGATATCTTTCTTTCCTAGTTACATGAAATACTTTCAGCTGATCTCCTCCAGGGATACTATTAGCATCATCAAAGAAAAAAAAACAAGCCACAATCAAAACAAACTGCAAACTGAGTTTTGTTGCAATTAAATGTCATCATTCTTTCATTTTTGTACTATTTTGGAGAATGCTCTCAACTTCAGTGTTACTTCACAGATCATAAAGAGTTTTCTAGGTAAGTCCTCAAAGTAACCCTCATCTAGTTCAGTTGTAGTTGGAAGGCAATGCATCTTCAAGAAAAGAATAGGCTTTTTTATATTTGAGACATTTATTGGTGTGAGGTAGCCCTGAGACTAGGATCTTTCTCCTGGCCCCAGAGATGAATTTTTTATGGTCTTCTAAGAGTAACACGTGTAGTAGTGCTATTAGCTGACTAGTTATGTGCTTAAAGCCTTCTAAATACTGCTGTATAAGTTATGCTGAAGTATACAATAGTACCGTAGTCTGTAGAAGCAACAGGAGCTGATGTTCCTTTTTTTCTTCCTTTTACACATTCTCACTTTTGTTCCATTAGCTCATCTTGCCTTTTAGACAGAGCCAGCTTAAACTTTCAGAGCTAATGACGACAAAATAGCGCAATTTTATGGACTAGTATCCAAAATCCAGTTGCAAAAACGAGTGGAGTTGTAATGTAGTAAGTACTGTTTAAGTCCCTTTTAAGACAATGGCTACAACAAGCCTGGGAAAGGCCTGTGAAAGTTAATGGGCATGACAGTGTTATTTTGGGTTTGGTGGGTTTTGTTCTTAGGCTGTGCTAAAAACCTGGCAGGTCTTGATTTCCTGTCTGCATTGGAGCTAACACACAGCTCCAATATTTTTCCCCTTAAATTCTGTGCTAATCTTTCAATATGCATCCAGTCTCAGGAGCCTGGTGTCACTCAGGCTGTGGATCACTAGAGGATTTCACTTGCATTCTTGAGTTTAATCTTGCGGCGTCTGACACATGGTGAGAGTGTGAGAGCTTCAGTAGTGTCTAAGACAAGAAAATTTCAAGAAGGATCTTAAATTTAAATTCTGTGTTTTAAGACCTTGATTTGTATTTGCATAGGAAACTGTGTGAATGAACTTATTCTCCAAGTTTACTTGCTAACAGCATGCTCAGCACTGCCCTACAGAATGATTTCAGATCCCTCCTAGGCTCAGTCTTTGTGTTTTGTTTTGTTTCCTGTGGCACAACTTGCAAAACTCTTCATGGTATAAAAATTCCTGCTAATTACCTTCTCTGCTAGTTTTGTGGACAAGATACCTTTTAAAAATATGTTAACTAGTTTGTGCAGAGTCTAAGCAGAAAAGCTGAGTACAAAAAGAATACCGTTAAATAATAGAGCTCCAAAAGAAGACTGTTCAGCAGTAAAATGTATATAATTGCAAATGAGGCTGGCACAATCGTGTGGCATGTCTTGTGTGTGGGTATATTTGGCTTGCTTTGATATGGCTTAAGTATTGGGTGGAATAGATACAGGGGTGGGTTGTGATGTATAATTTTAAATTTTGTATTTGCAAAGGTAGGTCTTTCATCATACCCTTTGTTGTCTCTTAATATGGCTTTTATTGTGTGTTTGATAAGTCGAGTAATCTTTGTCTAAAACTGTCCTTTGACTTGCTTTTCTTCTACCTGAGGGAGTATACCAGGCTGCCTTGCACCAGTGCAACAGCAACTTACTACAATGGATATGTACATGCATGTGTTCAAATAGCTCAGGGTCTCCTAGCTAGGTGAACTTGTAAAGCAGTCCTAAGGTGGCACAGACACCTGTAAGTACTAAGTACATGCTGATATAAAACTAAATCCCACAAGTTTTCTGTTCCACCTCACTTTGAAGTTCTTTGTTAGCACTGGCAGTTGTGATTAAGACATGGTAACTGCACTCTTATTTATTTGTTCTTTAGGGAAAAAATTGTGATGTTTAATAGAGATAAAACATGTAATGTTCAAGGAGAAAAAAAAAATTAAAGAAATATTATTAGATGAGGACAGCCATGGCAGCAATTAATAAGAATAGAGGTTTCACTGCTTCGTGTGTTGAGAACATGCGACTGCTGTTGTTCAACCTTGGAAGCTTGGATCCTGGTGAAGGAAATGCTGCAAGTTAAGGCTTCCCTTGGGCTGTAAAACCTGATGCATTACTGACTCTAGAATCATGGTCTAGTAGTTCTGGTGTTGAAACAAGGAGGAAAGTGTATATAAAATACAAGTTTACAACCCGAGCAGATGCTGCTCTGCTAACCTGGTTGTCAAAGGTGTGGATGGTTATTTCACTATCTCATTGTATATTTTTGAAAACAAGGTCACCTGGGAAACAAGCTTATAAGAGCTTTGATTTTGCTTGCAGGCTTCACCAATATGTTAGATCTGTGAAAAGTTATTGTAAGGCAGGAACTAGCATGCATGTTCTTGATTGTATGCAGCTTGAGGTGAAATTGGGGTGAGAAATGGAATGGGGGTGTGGTGGGTGTTACAACAGGATAGATGAAATTAAGAACACTTTGGAATTGCCAAACCGAAATTTTCCTAACTTCATAAAACTTGAAGAGCTACTGATTAAAAAGATGGATTTAATTTACAGTAGCTCTTTTTACTGTGAACTGGACAGAGGTTGACACTAGAAGGTAACATCTTTCAAGTCTTCACCTGTTACTACCTGCAATGTCTCTCAGAAATCAGATTAATCTAGATGGTTTGAATTACAGGCTATTGCTATTTTATTCCTTCACATCTGGGAAAAGTTGTAGATATTTTCTTGTAAAATTATATGTATTCAACGGGAACATATATTATCCCTGTATTTTCATGGGGCTATCTTCAACTGCTGTTTAATAGTTCTTGTTAATAGTACGGCTGTTAGAAGCCAACTGTCAGTTAAAACGAAAACCAGTTTGTTCTAGAAAAGTTCCACAGCCTAACTCATAAGCATCTGTATAGTTGTGCACATAAATTGCCATTAGATGTCTATAAATAAATAGTCATCTGTTCATCCTTTATAACTGGAAGGAACAGAGGTTTTCTCTATGTTAAAAATTGGAAAAGTCTGCAAGAATTGTAATCATTTATATGCAACTGCAAGATAAGAGCCCAAATCTCAATCATGTTTAGAGGTTACTATTTAATTGAAAATAAGTATCAGTGTTTGGCTTTTAAATAAAACATTGCTACCAACAATTGTTTAGATGCAACTGAATAAAGCAGAACAGGTAATGACAAAATGAACAATTCTGGCTTGCTTTCACTGCTGTCACTGGCAATGAATTGAACAGCACTTTGGGCTCTCAGCTGGTTGCTAAACGAAAGTATTTGAAGAGTGCAAGTTTCATTTGACCTTTTCCTACTGAGCAGCTGGAGTCTAGTTTATTCAAGAGGCACTTAACCAGTCTTGATTTCTGTGACAGTGCTCTTGGGCACTTTTGTCTGTGTAGGACAGTCTCCCTGGAGAAATAGAGCGGTAGAGCCAAGGCATAAGGGCCTTCCTTGGAAGTTCGATAGAAGCCGCTGAGCTGACAAAAGTGGGGTGTTTCTTCAGTGTGCTGCTGCTGGCATGCTGTCATTTGCCCAGAAGAAAGAGCTGGGATGTTCTCTTGCTTTGCTGGCTTCTGTATGTTGTTGTGGAGCACTATAATGGAAGGAATATGATCAAAACTGTGAAAATGTGGAGTTTTTGCCTCTTTGGTTACTGGAGAGCTGAACTTGTCTGCACTAGTCTTGTACTATGTAAAATGAGTGAAATCACCCTGTGTGGGAAAAGGCATAGTTTAAGGTAGGTTAGGCCAAACATGGGTCCTGTGTTATGTAACATTCTGCTTTTAACAAACCAGTAAGAAACAATTCTGTGTGCCCTGCAACCTTACCCTCCAAAGGTGGAATTCGGCCACGGAGTCTGCAGACAGTGCTTGGTGGTAGACCTGACCGTGCTTGGCTTTACAGAGTGCTGCAGCCAAAGCCCGGTGAGAGGGGTGAGCTTTCTGCTGAGGGAGTTGCATACTGCGTCTTTACCAGACAGTGATTAGAAAGTATTACTAGATGCGATTACCAGACCTGGAACCTGGGGTGATACTGAGGACTTCTTTAAACTAATGTTAAAAAATGGGTGCGATCCTATGGGTTGGGCTTGATCTTAAACATCTCCTCCACCCCCGATGCCTCTATGATTCGATGTAAGTCCTGTAGACCACGGTTCAAGGCCAGCACAGGGAACTCGCGTTCGGGCGTGTCTCTGCTTTGACATTGCCCGGGGCAAGGCTGCGGGAGCACGTGGCGCACTTGGCAAGCTCCCCGATCCGGCCCGCGATAAGGAAGGAGCAGAAGCTGAGGCGCGGGTGTTAGCGCCGGATGGCGCGCTCATACAGCCCGAGCACCGGGCAGCAGCGCGTCTGTGCCGGCGGGGCCGCACCGCGGCGGCCGCGCTCCCGGGGCGCTGCGGGGCAACCCCAAACCG
>VXAD01007709.1:1227743-1249848 GCA_013399195.1 Dicrurus megarhynchus | reverse complement strand
GTCCGCCGACGAAGGTGAGAGCGGGACGGAAGGGCCGCGGCGGAGGCGAGGCCCGCGGGCGTCCGGGGCGGCGGTGCATATGCTGCGCCCGCCAGCGTGGGCCTGTGCCCGCCAGGGCGGGGAGGGGAGGGTCAGTGCTCGGCGGGGCTCGGCCGGGCCGGGAGGGGCCGGCGCTGGGCCTACGCGCCCGCTTGGAGGACGAGGAAGGGCACGGGCGGGGGAGGCGCTGGCAGTGCTTCCGCTCTCCCGGCGGTGTGTGCTGAGGAGCAGGAGGGATCCGGGCTTGCCGGCAAAGGACACGGGAAGGTTCTAGTGCAGAGTAATCACAGAGACCCCCATAGATTCTGTCTTGGAGAGCAAAGGCGCTTCTGGTAATGCCGGGCCTGCAGCCTCGGGCACTGAAGTTGTAGGCCCGTCCTTTCATCGGTGGAGAAGAGCAGTGAGTGACTCTTTGGATTCGAAAGACCATCTCTCCCATCTTTTTTCTTTTTTTCTCTTTTTTTTTTTTTTCACTAGTTTATTCATAGCTGGGCATCTGAACATCTAGATACATTAGGGGTGCTTGCTGCTGTTCTTTTTTAGTTCTTTTTTTCTTTTTAGTAGTTGTGGGGCATACACCAGATAACTTGCTAGTTAAGATACAGGGATACACTTCAGAGTTAGGCGTGAGTGCTTCCTGTATGTTTCCCAGTCACTTTTTTGATCTCTGAAGGTCAGACCTTGGTGATACTTGCAGTATCATAGAATGGGTAAGGTTGGAAAGGACCACAGTGAGTCATCATCACAGGTCCAACTTCCCTGCTGAAGCAGGGTCGTCCTAGAGCAGATTGCACAGGATTGTGTCCAGATGGTTCTTGAGTATCTCCGGGGAGGGAGGCTCCACAGCCTCTTTGGGCAGCCTGTTTCAGTGCGTGGTCACCACAATAAAGAAGTTCTTCCTTATATTCAGATAGAACTTCCTGTGCATCAGTTTCTGCCCATTGCCTCTTGTTCTGTTGCTTGGCACCACTGAGAAAAGCCTGGCTTCATCCTCTTGACACCCTCCCATCCATACTTACAGACAATGATGAGGTCCCCTTTCATTCATCCTTTCTTGAGGCTGAACAGACTCAGGTCCCTCAGCCTTTCCTCATAACTTCCAGTCCCCTCTTTATCTTTGTTGCCCTTTGCTGGACCCACTCCTGGAGCTCCATATCTCTCTTGTACTAACGGGCCCAGAACTAGATACGGCACTCCAAATGTAGCCTTACTAGGGCTGAGTAGAGGGACAGGATCACCTCTCTCGACCTGCTGGCAGTGCTCTTCCTAGTGCATTACAGGATACCATTGGAGTGGCCTTCTTGGCCACACGGGCACACTGGTGGCTCATGGACAGCTTGCTGTCCAGCAGGACCCCCAGGTCCTTCTGTGCAGAGCCACTTCCAGCAGGTCAGCCCACAGCCTATGCTGGTCCATGGGGCTGTTCCTCCCCAGGTACAGGACCCTTTTTTTAGCATTTGCCTTTGTGGAACTTTAACACAGTTCCTCTCTGCATGCCTCTCCAACCTGTTGAGGTCCATCTGAAGGAATGCACAGTAGTAGAGGTGGATATTAAAATTTTAATTCTTTTAAGCTGTCAATAACTTAAAAGCATCTTTCTGGTTTTACTTTAAAAAAAAAAATCACTTTCAGCAAGCTACCTCTTCTGAAGTACCCTGATTATTGAAGTATTTTAGTGCACTTGCATGAACATTCATATAATACATGAAAGAGAGATAGGGTAGGTTTTACACAGTTTTCAACAAATTATTTGTAGCTCTCAGTGTAGTAATCCTGCTGCCAACTAACTAAAGCCCTAAATCACTCTTTGGTATGCTAAATATATTCAGTGGGTGCACTTATTTCTTTAAAGCATTATGCTTAATCTTCATCCTGTTTGTAGGCACTTGTGGTCAAAGGTGGCCAGAGTTTTTCAGTCTTTGTAATCTTTTCTGCTGAGTTCATTATTTCATGTACCAGTTGGTTCTCTGGCTTTTGTGTTGAGAACCTAACACGTTGCAGAAGATATTTGAACTTGTGCAAGGTCACACAAAGTCAGTACAAACCACACGACCTTCGGAGATCAGCTCAGGGCATCAGCCACAGCGCAGCTCAGAGACCAAGTGTTCTATGACCAGCTCATGGAATTTGTCCTTGTTAACGTGTCAGATGGGAAACAGAGATATGAAGTAGTTACGATGTAGCTGTCTCAGCAGAGTAGGCATATTTTTATGCCGTATGTTTATATTTGAGCAGGTTAAAGGTGTTTGTCTTAAAGCAGTGCCTGGGTATGTGAGAATGACTTTCTTCTCCTCTGTACTATGTGGTCAGCTGCTTCTCTTCTCAGGTTATGGTTTTTAAGAAATTTGACTCTACTTCTGAAATAGAAAGTCCAAGATCATCTGTGGCTTTATTTTCCTAATACTACTGTGCCTCTACAAACCTAGGCACCTCTGAAGAGCTCAAACCTAATTGATACTGGCTTTCTTAATTACTATGTTTGAACACCAGGCTGTCACGTCAGTCTGAATAGCATTGTAATACAGCACATACATAAAACTCTACTTTTCTGTGGCTATTATAAAGGTCTGTCCCTGTCAGTTGAGGAGTATGACTTCTAACAGTAAATTACTTGAAAAAGGTGGTGTTAACAAACAGTTCTGGAATCTGGGCAACACAGTAGCAGGTGCAGGGCTGTTGTGCTGTTGGCCAAAGACACAGCTAGACAGAGCTGCCCTGAACAGACCTGGAATCTGTTCTCTGATTACACCTGCTTAGAAAGCCTGGACTATGTGTATTTAACCAGCCATTCTGGAAAGTCGTAAACAGACTGTTTCTGCTGTCTGCAAATCTGCTAGTATAGCCAAGCTATCTCGGAGCTATGTGTGAGTCGCAGACCAGCATATTTACAGTCTTTAAGCTTAGGTTTGCTATGGCATCAATGAATTGATATTTATTATTTTAGAATAAAGAAAAACTTTTTATTGTTTTGGTAATTTTTAAGAGTAGGGTGAAAAATGTAAATATAAAATGTATTGTAGAATCTGGAACACTTGTGGGAAGGAGTTCCTTTCAAATCACAGTTACGAGCTGGATAAGCCTGCTAGTGTTACCTGCTGCTCTCTTGATGCTGTTGAACATCATTGTCTATTTCTCTTGAATTCATAACCAGAAAGATTGCGCAAAGAAACTCTGTATAAGATAGGCTTTTGCTGGCTTTTAGTTTTCATTAGTGTTTCTTGGAGATAGTTCTTACTAAGTTGTAACACTTTAATATCTATTTCATTATGCTGAAGTGACACCAGTAGATTTAGTAGCAAAAGATTAAGCCTTTCTACTTTTGGGAATATTTTCTACATAGTATAATATTTTCTGTATGTTTATTCAGTATATTAGTTTGATTTTTACTTACGTATTTAAAATGTTAGGCATTTCAAATGTTAAGTAGTAGACCTGTCATGCTACTTCATGCTTCTTTTGTACTGTTTATTGTAAATTCGAGTGTTTTCTATTTTCACTCACTCATACCTCTGTAGCTTCTTCAGAAATGCAAGAAGAAAATGGATTCTTTTTTTCCAGCTCCAGTAACTTTGCTGTATAGGAGTATGTGAAAAGTGATAACTTGTTGTTTTAAGATTGGATGGTTTTATACACAGTATATACACTGTATGGAACAGTGCATATGAAGTATCCCTTGATTAATTGTGGTCTGAAAGATTCTTTAATGAACCTTGTGTACGAGCATTCAATGGGACAATAAATAGCAATCTGCAGTTTTATCAAACAAGCTGTATACGTTTGAGATTCTGTATTTGAAAGAAAATTTTAAAAAACCCCTGTATAAATAATCTGAAAAATACCTGAATATATATCTGCATATCTCCAACCCTGGTATTGTAGATTTTTATAGTCTCTACTTAAATACAGAAGTTAAACTGTTATAGAATATTTAACAAAAGAAGCTTTGTCTTTTGAATACTAGAGGAATACTATTCTTCCTTAATTCCTGGATATAAGAAATTGTTGGTCTTTGCAATTTTGAGTCATAATTTCTGCTAGTAACTTCTGGGATTTATTTTATATGGCTTAAGTGTGCTGTGAGCTAAAACTTCACTGTTTCTTTGCTTATTTAAAGGGACAAATTCAATTTGGAATGTTTAGAATCAAATCTTGTCAGTCCAAACTGTTTTAATTTGAAGCAAAATAATTATTTTTCGTTATAACACTATATAGTCAAATAATACAGCATGGGAGATTATTTCAGTTTAATACTTTTGGGAAAGTAGCACTTAGTTTTGTTTCTTTTCTGATCATCGTTACCAGTTGTGATTGATCATATATATGTAATTTTTTCCAATTAACTAGAATACAGCTGTGCATATGGCTCAAACAGATTCTTTCTGCTTTGTGGCCTTGGTGGGATTATTAGCTGTGGAACAACGCATACGGCACTGGTTCCTCTAGACCTGGTTAAATGCAGAATGCAGGTTTGTTCTGCATGTTGGTATGTGATGACAGAGCATGTTTAGTGTGGTATATTTAATTACTAATGAATTGAAGACATAAACTATACCTGGGACATCACTGTCCAGCAGTGCATGGAGTTTATATAAAAGCATGGTGTGTCTTTATTTTTTGCTGCAGAATACAGTTGTGAATATGGCTCGCTCAAGTTTTATGCTCTCTGTGGCGTTGGTGGGGTCCTAAGTTGTGGCCTGACACACACTGGTGTCGTACCTCTGGATTTAGTGAAATGTCGTATGCAGGTTTGTATAAATTTCAACATTTCTTGAACTTTTATTTTCTATCTAGCCAGCATATTAAGAGTTTGCAGTAGGGATGCAGTTTTTTGTGGATGACAAGAAGCAAGTAAACTTGAATACTGCTTTATCAAATCTACTGCTGTAAGACTAGCAAAATACCACTTCCAAGAGAAGTAAAGATATTAAGGATAATCTGGATGAATTATTTTTGACAGCATTTAAGGTATGTTTAACTGACTATATTTGCTAAAAGGCACCCACCACAATGTTACTCTGCTGGCTGTTTGGCTGTCCAGCACTGTTACAGTGCTTTTGGAGTAAGGAAATAGTATCTTTGGAGTCTACGTTTTTTCGCCTGGAGTGACATGCATGTGTAGTTTGATCCTTTAACACTGTGGATATCAATGCATGGCTTATGGATTGGATATTTTCTAATGATGCCACTTCGAGTAGCGTGGCTAAAACTTGATTTGGTATCAGGAAGGCCCTTGGTGCTTGCGACTGCTTTCCTTGAAGTGATTTTTGATTAAACTGAAGGGAACATCGTTGCATTGCATTTATGACACATTAAAATCATCTTTTGAACAGCCATGGATGAAAACATACTAATGGATTTATTCAGGCAACTCTGCAAGAATGAAGCAAATTAAAGCATACTTGTAAATTTCTGGAAATACAGTCTTGCATAGGCTGTTGCATAGGCTGACACTGATTATAAAAGTGGCCATTTTATAATTATAGAACTCCTGAAATTAGGAGAGAACTATGAATTAGTCAAACCTCCTCATCACACTAGGAGTATGCATGTGCTGTTTTTCAAAATTGTGTTCTTCTGAATGGCCTTTATTTAACAATGTTTACCAGAGAGGCTTTTTCACATTCTTGAGAGCACCTGAAATTCTGATCTCAAGCTAGGAAATCTGTAACCCATTAGACATGCTCAGTGTGGGCTACCAATACCGGTTTATTACATGGTAAGGGGTGGTGGTACTGCCCCTTCACTCTTCAGCACTTTAGAGGGATGTTCAGGAGGGGGGTTCCATCTGGATTCCAGGTATGATCTTGTAAAACCTGTCAGCATTTATCTCTTTACAGATCCAGTACAGAGCATGTTACTAATCCTTCCTAAGTTCTCCAGGAAGAAACCTGTTGCCTGCCCTCTCATGTCTTTTTAAGAAGAGGTCACCTTTGCCATGGTTTAACTGAAAACAGGACACCTGTTACACGCCTAATAACTAAACATGGTTCTGACTAGCACATAGTCTCATTTTACAGTGCCCGATTAAATATCCAATTTTCTAAAATTGTGTCTCTTTTTAAAATTGACATATTTAGGTGAACTAGATCTCAAGTATGTTGTTCCTAGACTGCAAGACAAAATACCAGTCAGTGCAGGTTGGCATGCATGTCCCATAGCTCCTTCTGAAAGCTTTGATTGGCTTCCAGTTTGATATCTTCCTTCTTATCTTCTGAGGAAGTGTTGGATGATGTCAAATATGAAAAGTAACAGTGGGATGTGACTTAACTACCTGTTTAAAAGTTTCTGCTAAATTACTTCCTTTCACCTGAAACAAAATTATTCAAGTCAGTCTTTTTAAAATTTTGTGGGCAGAAAACAATTTGTGTGTAGCCTTTATTGGCAAGTCAAAGTACAAATGTAGAAGTTTTTGAGTACTCTTTGGTCTGCTTTGCTCCATCTGTCTTAGTCTGACTATGTGGAGAGATCACACAGGAAAAACAACTTTCTCTGATTAGTAATCAGGTGAATCATTATGTTTCTGGCAACACTTGGGTGTTACATAGGTTGAGTGTGTTAAGTAGATGAGATTGCTAACAGGACCCATTAAATTTTTTTAAAATCTGATCTATCCATAGTTGCACCAGTATACCACTTACAGTGTTAGGACAGTGATTTCAGTAAATCTTTTCATTACAGTTGCATTGTTAAAGAATTAAAGTAAAACAAAATTCAGTTAGGTGGTTTCTGAGTATTGGGTAGCATACTGGCTGTTAAAATAGATCAGGGTTTGAGATTAGCAAGTAACCATTATGGTTACATTAGTGTAACTTCGTGGTGAGTACATCATCTATCAGGGAATTCTAGGAAACTGGCTGTCTGAGGAATTTAAAAACTATAAATTTTGGAGGGGGGTGTGAGAAGGAAAATAGTAAGCTATATCTAACATTTAACTGCCTATTCTCTTTAGGTTGATCCACAAAAATACAAGAGCATCTTCAATGGATTTTCAGTGACAGTCAAGGAAGATGGTGTTCGTGGCTTGGCTAAGGGATGGGCTCCAACCTTTATTGGCTATTCCATGCAAGGGCTTTGTAAATTTGGTTTCTATGAAGTTTTCAAAATCCTGTATGGCAACATGCTGGGAGAGGTAAGCCTTAAATGTTTTATGTAAAGCTGTATGTCTGCAGCATAATAGTATTAGTGATAAGGAATAATCACAAAAGCATGATTTATTAATAAAAATGTGTGTTTAAATTAATTTCAGGAAAATGCCTATTTGTGGCGTACTTCGCTATATTTAGCTGCATCTGCCAGTGCGGAGTTTTTTGCTGACATTGCTCTGGCTCCAATGGAAGCTGCTAAAGTTCGTATTCAGACACAGCCTGGATATGCAAACACTCTACGGCAGGCTTTACCCAAAATGTTTGCAGAAGAAGGCATCTGGGCGTAAGCATCTCCTCATTTTAATTGAAGTTCTTGATGTTCAGTACATTTTGTTAATGAAGAACTGGTGCTAAAACTAATTCTGGCCTTAGTTTGTAGTACTTTTTGGTCTTTGTATTTCTAGATAACATACTTCAGGGAATCTGTGCTGACTGACTGTTAATTCCACATGCTCCTTAGATCCATCTTTGTGAGTATCTTTGTGCTGAGTTCTGCTGGATAACTTCAGTTTCTAGCAGTTCCACTCAGAGATATTCAGCAACTTTCTGGTTGTACAGTCAAAGATGCTTGAGTCATTGGCATGTGAGAGTAATATAACTGCATGTTAGCTTTCTGTTCTGATAGAAGTGGCTGTAGATGTACAGGTCATGTCTCACTATCAGGACTTGGCTGGTATGCAGACATTAGCCTTACTGAACTGGTAGTATCAGTGTTACATTGCTGCAGTGCATTGTAATCTGAAAAGTGACTATAGAAACTGCTGTGCAGGCTGGGGACTCGGAAAATTTCAATTTGTGTTGCTGTTTTAAGATAGTACTCAGGAATGAATGCAACTCAAATTTCTGTAGGTATTGATGGCATTACAGGGCTGGTATGTAGAAATTGTATTCTTGATAGCAGCAATAAATAATTTATTTCAGGTTAGAAATATACCTTAAATACTGAATTAAATGAAACTGAGTTTGTCTCTTCTCTGATTAAGTTTCTATAAAGGTGTTGCTCCGCTATGGATGAGACAGATTCCATACACAATGATGAAATTTGCCTGCTTTGAACGTACTGTTGAAGCTCTCTACAAGTACGTTGTTCCCAAGCCACGAAGTGAATGTACAAAAGGAGAACAGCTGGTGGTCACATTTGTTGCAGGCTATATTGGTAAGGAATCTTTGAAGTCCTACACTTCATTAATGGATTACTGCAACTCTAAAGACCTGTTGCTTTTCAGAATATTAAGCAGCTGTCACTAACATGGGAGAACTTACTTGCAACTTCAAATCGTGCAGGAGAAATAACTATAATCAGGCTGTTGGGGAAAATGGGTCTGTAATAGGACACTACTCTTAACCAGTGTTGATGGCCAGATTTAGAAACTGCAGTTGATTTAAGTGAAAACTTGCATCTTTTTCAGTCTTGGGAAGGTAAGAGAAATTTGGATGGAAGGGGGATTTTTGGTTTCCAAAGATTCAGAAGTTTTCTTCTGGTTGTTTTTTTCTGCTCAGAAGTTTCAGCTGGTTGTACTTAGTGTACCCAGTAATGGTACAGATAAAACACCACAGAACTAATGTCAAATTATTCTTTCAGCTGGTGTGTTCTGTGCAATTGTTTCCCATCCTGCTGACTCTGTGGTGTCTGTGTTGAACAAAGAAAAGGGCAGCTCAGCTTCACAGGTTCTTATGAGGCTTGGATTCAAAGGTACATTCTTACTTTCATGTATTTTCGATCAAGTGTTTTTGGTGTTTTGGGGAGGATTTTGGTTTTTTCATGCCATTTTATGCTGCTCACACTTTATGGTTTGCTCTCCAGGTGTGTGGAAAGGTCTGTTTGCTCGTATCATCATGATTGGTACCCTGACTGCACTACAGTGGTTCATCTACGATTCTGTCAAGGTTTATTTCAGACTTCCTCGCCCACCTCCACCTGAAATGCCAGAATCTCTGAAGAAGAAGCTTGGTCTAACTGAATAGACAACTCATGGACTGACTGCTGGCTGCCCCAGTGATGAGTTTCATGAAACTTTTATATATTTGACTATGTAGAAAACAAACTCTATACAATGTCATTATTGGTTGTGCCCTCATCTCACATGAGGGTTTAAATTCTACCACTGTCTTTGCCTGAAATAAATGAGAAACAGAGTGCTTAGTGTCTGTTTACTACTGCATATGTAAGCTTCATTTCATAGTAGCAAATACCTCAAATACTCTCCTGGCTTCCCCCTCTCCCCCCCAAAAAAAATGAAAGGAAGAATACCCTGTTCCACGCTTTAGAAACTAGAGAAATGTTACTCTTCCACTTACAATTAGGCTTTCACTGTTTCCAGAGAAGTGCCAAGAATCTGTCCTTGCAGAACTGCAGAAACTTAACTGCAGTTGTGTGCACTTTGAGCCCACTGATGATTTGCCTGTAGTAAGCTGTTACTGTAGGACGGCTGAACTCCTGAATGGCTGAGATGAGACTGGAGTCTGATTGGGCATCCTGGTCATGATATCAGTATTCCCCACAGAGATAAAAGGAACCTTACGCATACTGGAGCTGTTTCTGCCTTGGGATGGTCATCCCAACTTAACTTATACTTACTTGACTAATTTCTGCTTCTGTTGGCTTTGAACCACACCAAAGAACTTGGCCCTTCTGACTGTCCTGTGGATTTAAACAGTAGTTGCTACCTCTTAACTAGAGAAAAGCTGATGTTAATAAAGATTTTCAAATATATTTGACTACTAATGTCATACTTCAGCTTTACAGTAAAATAAAAATTGCTTGTGTTTTATTCTAGAGTTTGAGAAACTTTTCCCTACATTTGCTACAGCTGTAGTTTTTTATTTCAGTTTTTTTTTATGAATTAGTTTAATACTGAATTATGGTTGAACCATGTATTTCTGCAGCACAAGGAGCAATACCAGGTTTTTTGGACCTTGATGTGAAGAAATACATGCTCCTCGGCACACAAGAGGAGACAATTGAGGCAATGTTAAGGTATTTGTTGAATTTTTTCTCAGTCTTTTAGTGAAGGATGATTGTGCTGCCTTCTGCATTTCACCTGTTCAATAACCCACAGTTGGTAATCACTACACTATCCAGTTCTACTTTGCTCACAAAAAGTAGAGCTGACGTGGTCTTTGTGCAAAACTGTGGATATGCTGCCTTACAGCATGTGAGCTGTTGATACTGAACTTAGCTTGGCACTCACGTATGTTAACACTGTTCTTCCTCTTTACTTGGCTCCTTCAGAGCCAAAAGGACAAATCCGGCAGGTGCCATTGGAATGGCATAAATGTACTGACTGCTGCATCTTGCTGGAGTTGGATGTGCCTGTTATTGTAGCATTGAGCTTCTCACCCCCTGGGAAAACTCTCCAACTTCCAAGATTTTGAATGATTATGCTAAATAAGAAAGCTGGGCCTTATTTTGAATTGTTGCCTTTCAGAATGCAGAGTAAAAACTAAAACTACACCATTTCCCTGTCACCATGACAGTAATAAAGGCACTCTTAGAGCAGCTGGTATCTGCTTGCATTACACAGCAAAGTCAAAAACCCTAAGTATAAATAAAATATTTGTACAAGTACTTTGTATTAAATACTTTGAATTAAAATTATTTAATGCTGAAAGTATGTAAACCTTGTTTCCCCATTGTGAATGGGAAGCTTTGAAATTATTTAATGAGTCATTAAATGCTTTTAAGAGCTTCCTTGGAGAAGAGCCTTTACTATGACTTGATCTTGTATCAAGACTGTTGATGTTAAATCACCTTTTGAACTTGTGTGTATGGTGCAGCTTTCTAGGCAGAACTGTCACTTGTGTACTGGATATCAGTTTCTCTAGAGGCATGTTTTAACTCAGTAGATTTTGCTTTGTTTGCTGAAAGTTCCTTCTAATCCTGGGGAAAGTGAAGCACTTCTGTCAAATTTTAAGCCTGGCAGAAGAGTGTAACAAGCTTACCTCATGCAGTGAGGTAGTCTGTCAAGCAAGCTAGTGCTGAGCTAAATTTCTCAAGACTGTCATTCTATATGTGGAGCGAAATCGCACAGTTTTTCTCTAGGATCGAGTCAGTGTTGCAAACTTGTTCCAAATACGTACAGTAATAAGAGAATCTTAAGTCCATTTTCTCATTGCTTAAGGGTAGACCTAAAACTATCTTTTTAAAGATGCTCAGATGATTTTATCAAGGTAGATCTGAGATAAGACTACAAGGAGCAGCCAGCAGTTCTCGTTCTGTAACTTAGAAAGGGAAAATACACTTAGTGCTCCTTGCGGTGTTGTGTTTCAGTGGAAAACCCAAGAGGGGGAGAGAATTGCCTTGCAGCTGCCGGCTTCATTGACATTCAGCCATAGGATTGTTCAGATGCTTGTCAGGAAAGGGTGTTGCTTAAAGGGTCACCTGCTGGTATTTTAAATAAGCTTCAGTGGGAAGAATGTAGTATTAAAATGTATTTAAAAGGTCAACTTTGTCATTGATAACTGCTTTGTGCATAATGCCCGGTACATTTTCCGAAGGTTGAGATGGAGCAGTGGTGCTTTTGATGGATTTGCACTTCCATTGCAAGGAAAGTCCTGTATCAAAAAGGGGTACCCCATTTTGAACTTGGGTAACTCCAGACCCATCACTAAACCCCAAAGTGCTCTGTAAAACATGGATTATGTATATGCTGCTTGTGTATATTTTATGAAGGAAACATCCTTTCTTGCTGGTTTTGGAGCTGAGATGAGCTTTCTGGTTTAAAGCATACCACATATATAAATTTGGAAAAACAACTGCATTTGCAGATGGTGTTTGTATCAGGTTGTACTACAGATGAAATGTGCTGATGCTGATACTCGCGGAAATGTCTGTTGCATATCATTTTAAAACGGGCTGTAATAATACAAATAGTTGTAACTCATTTACATTTCTACATAGAAATGATGTAGTTCACAGTGAAAACAATAAACATCCTGCTTTTTTATAGCAAATATGAGTACTTTGGGTAGATGAGCTTAATAGCTGCATGGCCTTGTTACAGAATACAATTTTTGTAACTCAGTACTGGGGAGAAAGAGACTGATAGCAGGAAATTCTTGGCTGAGCAGACATTCTGGTGTGTAAAAGTAAATTTTAATGTTTTGGGATTACTTTGCTCATGTAATTTTTCATCATTGATCACTTAATGCTGTTGCTGGCTTTTGGATTGTTTTTTTCCTTTCAAGTTGCTGACAAGAATATTCATTGGCCAGTTTTGTACCTGAAAACTAAATTAAAAGCCAAGATGGCCTGAATATCTCTAAAGGCTGGGCTCAATGCGATGATCTGGTTTAAGTAGCATAGCTGTAATTTTCATTATTACCTGAATCTCACAATCATTTGATAGAACTGCAGAGTATCACTGCATGACCCTAGAAATGAACTAAGGGGTTGTAGTTTTCCTGAGCTGATACTCTCCCCAGCACTGACAGTACTAAAACAAGGAGGCAAGGTTACCAGTCTGCTTTAAATTTTTGAAAAATACCTCACTCGGCTCACCTTTTCCACTGTAGAAAGAGCTCTCTGCCTCTCTCCTTAGAGCAGTGCAATTACTAAGCTACTATAAAATTTCCATTTTTTAGTACAGTGGAGATGTGTGCTTGAAGGGCAAACAGATTTGCAATATCTGTGCTGATTATGGGAGAGTTTCCGATTGCTTGCCTTACTGCTGAGGTCACCATGGTGGTGTGACAACTTTAGATACAGATTACTCTAAAATATTTTTTCCAAGTAAACTTTACCTTTGTGACTTAATTTTTTTGTCTTGCTTGCAGCAAGAAAAGTTTCTGAAAGGATTATGCTTTAGACCTGCACTTCCTGGGAAGGAAGGGTGGGAGGGCTGCATAACCTCTAAAGGGAAAGGGAAATGAATGGTCCTGTAACATTTTTTGCATGCTTAACTTACCTTGGAGACCATGCACAAGACTGTACACTCAGCTTTTCACTGGGAGATGTGTTCTAGAATTTGGAGGTTGAAAGTGAAATCCACAGTTGTTTATCCTGGCTTGTTTTCTGGTTACTGTTCCAAGGAGTGAGTGCACTCTTTTCATGCAGACAGACCTCTCTGCTGTGTCAAGGCTGCTCAGATTAACTGTGCAGCTGGAATGTATTTTCCACATCACTTGTGCAGATGATGTTCTACTGGTTGTCCAGTTCTGCCTCTGCAGATTCTTACTGGCTACTGACCACAAATGATGCATTCATAAAATTGAAAGCGAAGTAAATAAAATTACTGTAGCCTGTAATGCCTTTAACCCACAATATATTTATTATGTAACCCTCAAACTCCTCAGGTGTATGTGCATGTGTGCATACATTGTTTCAGATAGGATATGCAATACATGCTTTAGCATGGCTCTTCTTTAATTTTGCTGCCTCCTTCAAATGCCATTTGGTTATTTTCAGGGGCTCACTTAAGAACTGTGTGGAAGAGCAAAGGGACAGGGGTTGGTGGAGTATCTGTGGATGTTTTCTAGGAAAACTTGTATTTCGACAGGTTTATTCTTGCCATCTGTCATGTGGACTGGAAAGAGGAACNGGTAGGAATGGACCTAAACCGAAAAGAGGAAAACTTTAAACAAAGTATTTGAGGTTGACTGTGGGCAATGAAGCAAAGAAGGTACAGAAGACCAGCAACGTGAAGCAGACCAAAAAGACATGGAATGTATATGAGGATGAGAATAGTGAGGGAGATGAAGGCTTGTATCTTCTATACAATCAAGAGTCTAGTAGTTGCAAGATGTTCAGGTATGGCCAGCTGAGAACTTACACAGGCCTTACTGTATACTTACACTTCTTGATATAATTTCATTTACAGGCATTTTCTGAGTTGCTGTATCGCTTCTAATTGATCTTTATAGTAATTTTTATTCCTATTTAATGCACTTCCCTCCCCCACCCTTCTCTGCTAAAACATTCCCACCATCTTGTTACTGCCAACTGCATTTTCAGATGTCTCAGATCTGTTGTTCTTCAGCACCAAAATAATCCCAGCAGTTCAGAGCAGTAGCCTTTTGGGACATAAGTAGCTTCTTTGCTAATTCTGCTGCTCACTATAGTATTTTACAGACTAAGAAATAATGAATGAATAAAATTGCGGATTCCCGAGCAGACACCGTGACACTGGGATAAAGCCATCAGCAGCATCAGTAGGTCTTTCAGAGCATTGTCCCTATAGAGAGTTCTGTGTTTTAAAGACAGAACAGTGCTGCACAGTAATTTTGATTTACAGTTATAAAGCCTCATACAAAGCCTTATACAAATTATTCCATCTAAATGTGACAAACTTTTGCAAGGCATAAGCAATGTTTCTGAACATTTCTTGCTTTGCTGGATTTACCTTGTTAAATATTATTAAAAAAATAAACTAGTTTCCAAAAATCATAGAGTGAATATATTGAGACAAAGTGCTACTGCTGTTTGACTACCTCTTGTTTAGCTGGAAGCCACAATTCTATTCCTTCCTTTGGAGCAGGAAAGCAAAACTGGAGGTCTGTCATTCTTGGGTCCTGCTTTCTTCATGAAAGCAAATTCTAAAGCTTAGAATGTAATTTTATGCTTTAACACTGCTTTATTGTACAAAACAAGCAATTTATTAAATATGGCATCTGTCATTTTTCAGAAAGTCAAATACATGCAGAGGTGTGTTTTTTGTTCACATTATTATTTCTCCCTTGAAATGACTTTTTCCTGTCCTGTTCAAAGGAATAGGAAAAATTTCAGGTTTAGGTGTGCTTCTAAATGAAGCCTTTAAATACTGTCTGTCTTCTCAGTACTACACACGATGGAGTTAACAGTCCTCAAACACTATTCTTTAGGCAGCAGCCTTTCAGTGATCAATTCATGTCTGAAATCTTGGTTATTTCATCCTTCACATCCTTGATCTCGGTTTGAACTCTTGTTAGATTGGCCAGTTTCTCATTCAGTAAAGCAATTTCCTTCTCGCGTTGTAACACTTCCTCCACTAATCTTCCTATTCTCAGTGTTAGGTCACTTATTAAGGGCTCCAAGATGGCAAACTCCTTTTTAACTTTGTACATCTTAGGTTTTAAATCATTTGCAAATGTAACTGTCTTCAGAACTTTTGCTCTGTCACCCTCAAGATTCAAAAGTCTATTGGAATGCTTGTTAAAATCACTCCTTAACTCAGACAATGCTGTCTTAATTTGCTCGATTTTTCTTGCATTACTGGATGCCAGGCTTTGTATTTTTGTACTTCGGTCGATGCTACTGGTAAGGAGGTCACCTATATTTTTTACTGTTGCCTTTTCACCTTTTTCTACTTTATCTTCTAGTGTTTGCAAAGAATCTGTCAGTGCAGTCATTTCCGAGACCAGGCCTGAAATGCGCCTTATGTCAGTTTTTACTGTCACAATTGTCAATGTTACATTTTTTGCTACAGAAGCTGCATTCTGTTCAGCGCTTGAAACTGCATGAAAAAGGCTTGTTAAATTCTTCTCCAGTTCTTCTTGTTTTTTCATTATGCTGCTAGACCATGTTTTCATTGTATAAATATCTTCCTGCAGATATTTAATGTGAGAAATTATGTGAAGGTCTTCCAGCTGTTTCATTAAGTTCCAAGTCTTTTCACACTAGAGGGATACAAAAATATTTCTAGCTTAACAACTCAGTGTCAAAATTCAAGCTATACTTTAATGAAATATCTTACTATTCTGATGTTCAATTTGAGTGCAAACCCTGTCTCTAAACTTCTGTAACAACACAACCAATTTTTTTTTCTTGTGAGTATACATAACAAATGTTAGTACTTCTGTTACAACAAAAAATTACAAGAAGGTGCTATATGACTTTCCAAGGTGACCTCTGGAAACACAAGTCATCAAATGGAATCTTCTTCCATATACAGGAATTTTTAAGTCTCCAGAGAAGCTATTTTAGTGAAGAATGAAAACTCATGCTACTGCTGGATTTTTGTCTTGATTTGCTAGTTCACTCTTTTATTTTTATTTTCTTATGATTTATTTCTTATGATTCCTATGATTTGAGAGGAAAAAAGGAAATTACCTGAGTGATACTACCCTGTTCAATCCCCAATAAATCAGGGTAGAACTTGCGGAAAAAAAAACACCAAACAGGCAAACTGAAACACATTCTAAGAGGCTAGAATTAGTTTCATACTAATCCTTTTCTGGACACTAATAGTAAAAATATCATCACAGAAACAAGTATTTTTAACTCTTCAACAGCACTCGTCGTTCCTCAATAGCTCAGAACTGTTTGCTCAAAAGCAAAAGACCAAAATTTAGGTTGTGGAAAGTTGTGCTTGTTTCCTGCTTAATGCCCTCTAAGGATGAGGATTTCACGTTGAATGTCCTGTATATTCAGCTTTCAGTAGGGTTGAAGTTGATGAAAGACATTAGAGTAGGGGTCATACCACTGGCAATGTAGCCACCCTGCCCCAAAAAGATACAAAGTAGAAACACTAGAATTGGAACACCCTTGTGAAAAGTATTTAAAAAACATTTCTTTATATAATAGTTTTTCCTAATAGGACATGGAACATTAAAGTATTTACTCTGTACCCTTTCTGGAGGAGCAGTTTATTTTGAATTAGATTATGTACCAGGACAGGGAAATTCACTACAATATATTTTTATTTTGAATATAACTGTAAACAGAAATTTATAAATAAGCAATAATTATATGAAACCAACACAGCTTTATAACATTGAGAAACACTGGTTTCAAAGTCTCTTGAATGGGCAGTATTACCTGTTTAGTGACAATTGCAGTGGAGTTCTAGAGAAATGAATGTACAAACCCAGGATAATTCAAATTAGGTCTGATTAAGTCATAAATGTTGTGGGTTCATACTGTTTTCTACTAAGCAATCTCCTTTCCTGAGAAATACAAAATTTTCAAGACAATAAGTCTGCAGATGATTTATGTTGTCCCCGAGGTCCAAATTTCAATAAACAACTAGCAGGCCTATTAGGTAGTACTACATCATGTGTAAATAGGTCTATGGATAAACTGGATATTCCCTGCCCCCAGGCACGTAACTCCACTGATTTCATTAATTACTTTTGCAGCTCTTGGTTCAGCAAACTTTGGGAAACAATGGCAGTGACACTGTTAAATTTTTTTTTCCTTTTGAAATGCAAAGCAATACCATACACATCGTGTAAGGCCTAACAAAGAACATCCTACAGAAGAAAAGGTTTAAACTTTGTTTCTAAAGCACCAAAACACCCCCACCAAAAATAAAAAAACCAACAACAAAACAGGCCCTGCACTAATACAGTGACGGACCAAGCCAAACATGTAAATTAAATGATGGAAGAAGAATCTAACAGAAGTATCTGTTAATAAGAACTTCGATCTATGTGTAGTTCAATGACTTCAATGGCAGAACAAAATGCCAGTGATTTTTGGAGGTTGGAAAGGGCCGGAAATGAGGTCTAAGGAGGCTAGTTCCATGCGGTCAAACAAATAAATGGTAACACTGCTGCTATGTAAATACCAGCTGCTTATAAGTGCCAGAACAAGACAAGGTTCTCAGTAGGGGGTACTTCACTAGTATTTTCTGTAAAGGTGTTGTATCTAAGCTTCAGCTGTTAAAAATGTATTCAGAGCTTTCCTGCAGCACAAAACCATTATGGTGTACAATACATTAAAAGCAAGGTACAGCTATCTCTACTGAGAAATAAGTGATTAATTGTTCACTGTGTTACAAGTCCATGGAACATAATACAAAAAGTAACAACAAAAGAAACTAAGTAGTGAAAACTAAATATAAACTAAAAATATGACCTTTCCCCCCCCTTAAATTTAAATTCTTTGCTTCAAATTAATTTTTAATAAAAAAGATATTTTAATAAATTAGCTGAAAATAATCCTCAATTTAAGAAAATATTCCTTTCCTATAACAAAGTATTACTGACTTGCTCTCCAGCCTCTTTCTCAGCCTTTCAGGCTGTTCCAATGTCTCTTTAGATCAATGACAAATACCTCAGCTATCCTTGACATACATTGAAATCATATTATTTATAAAAAAGTGCTTTTCCATCAATGAAAAACCTAAGTCCAAATTCACTTATCCCCATTCTGGTCATTTTCTAAGTTAAAGCTTTCTAAAGTTATTTCTTCTGCTTTTGAAGATACTGTTATGTCAGGTGCTGTTTCTAGAACAGCTATTTCATGCTGCACTTTGAAAAAGCTGCCATTGGACTGTAGGCCTTCAAGAACCTTCTGCATCGCCACTGTATCAGAAACAGTTTTCAACATGTCATTTTCCACAGCGTACAGCTGTGTCTTCACGTCCTGTATCTTTTTCTCCATACCAAGCAATTCACTTGACAGTCTAAGAATAGAGTGAATAGTATTTTCAATTGTTGGCAAATGGGTCTTGCACTCCTCAATTTTAGGTTCATAGTTTGCAAGTTTCTGATTCAGGTCTGTGTCCTTGGCTACCAGACTATTCTGTTCTTCTTCTAGCTCTTCAACCGTCTTTGCGTCCAAGTTCAACTTTTGTTCAACTCTAGAGAATTCATCATCATCTTGTTTTTTTAGTGTTCTGATATTTCTGGCTGTACTGTCTTCTAAATCTCTTACTCTTTCTGAGAGGGATTTAATTCTTTGGTCAACTTCATTAATTTTAGAAGTAACTTCTGTATGTATGAACTTTGCTTCAGATTTTAAACCACTAGCATTTGTGTTCATTTCATCCAGGCTTCTTCTCCAGAAATTTGTAACATTTTGGAACTTCTCATTAATGCTCTGCATCTTTAGAGAGAGAGTCTGTTCATTGTTCTGAATATCATTTATGATGTTATGAAGAGAAGATATTTCCTGCCCAAACTCAGTCATCACAGAGACGGATGAGGCAGCTTCCCGCAGGATACTTTCAGAAGGCTCAAGCTGCATTTACAACACAAAACAGTGTCTGTGTCTACTTAACAAAAGTAAGAATAGAAAACCATTTCCATTTATTAAGAGAGAATAAAGTCCCTTAAAAGCCACTGTATTTGTTACAAAGCTCCTCCTGATGCGTTTCTATGTTTCATCTTTAAAATATTGTTGGTTAACCTAGCATGAAAAAGTCATGGAGAAAAGGTATGTCTGTTGTTGAATTTCTACAGAATATATGCAATTTTCCATGTTTGGTTCTTTTGGTGTCCAAAATATAGTAAATCCCATGCAACATTTTGCAATCTGAAGTGTAGTATGTAAATATCCAAATTGCATCATGTATAAATGTCATTATTCTGAGATCAGTGCTGAAACAAAATCACTAGCATGAGCCATGTCGTGCTACCATCATTATCTGCAAGGTATCGGGGATAATTCGGCAGCCAGCACAGCTTTTCTACTCGATAGTGTCACACATGGTAATATATGTTTCACTACTATTGTATTTTCTTATCGATCACTTCGTTATGTCTTCATATTATTAGAGCAGGTCTGCTACATCAAAATGCCTGTAAATTTTCTTCAAATCAATGTGTGTTAGAATCACACACAAGAGAGGACTGGTAGAATGAAACGTGCATATATGTAAGTTCTTAAAAATAGTTTCATTTCTGAAAAATAATACTGATATACAACCACTATATTCACATACTGGAACAATGGCATGGATTGACATGCTTTGTCACATGAAATAGTCTCTAAAGGCCTATTCACAGGCAAGTAAAACACATTATGAAAACTTACTTGAAATCAGTCATTTAAATTAACAAAATAACAATGAAGTAAAACAATGACAAACGTTCACCAAAGATTATCCAATTAAGATGTTAATGATTACCTTTTCAGAAATTAGGTTTACTTTATTTCCCACATCCAGGATTTTTTCAGCTTCTTGCTGTAAGAAATTGTACTTTCTTTCCAGATCAGCAAATTGACCTGACTGCTGAAATAGAAACCTGCAAATTTCAAGTAAATAAACAGAAAACGTAACTACTTAATTAGCATATATTAAGTATTCCAGGACCTGATTCACAGCAAATAGTTACTGGCGGGATTTGTGTTCACAGAATTTGCTAGACCAATACATGACAGAGAAAAAATTTATTGATCTGTCTTGATACTGGAGTTATGTTCCAAAAGAGGTAGGGCAACAAGGAAGCATCCATAGATGTCTTTGCTGTTATACTGCATGCTAAGGTAACTAAGGCACTGATACTGCTAAGATATTTTAAAACATCTTTAACAAAGATATTTGACCTTTACTTAAAGACTCCCCCCGATGAACAGTTTATCACACTGCTGAGCAAATTATTTACAGAAAACTCCACTTCTTCTGTCCAATTATTTATTGCCTGCCAAATGAGCACTTACAGTCAGACTAAACTGCTCTTCAGGCAGATGTAGTCTCCAAAGGAGTTATTTAGAATTCATGAGCAAGGCACCTTCAGCAAGATGTAACAGATGGAGCTTCTATAGTAATTTAATAGTAACTGCACACCAGTGTTTCCATGCTTGTGAATATTGCTACTCTTTCCTTGATCCTTCTGGCTTTAACAAGTTAATAGACACTTAGCTCAAGCACTCTGTTAACATGTAAATCAAACAGTCCACAGAATACAAAAGAAAATACTAAAATCCTCTTTAGAGAGTTACCTACCAGGTCACCACCAGGCAAACAGCAAGAGAAATGATACTCAAACTTGTCCTTGAGTCCATCCAAAAAGAACTCCAATTATTGCTGGTCCTGGGACTTGGCAGCTTCCCATAATTACTGTGCTTCTCGGCCTTTTGTGAACCTTCACTGGTCTTGGATGAAGAAATACCTTTTTTCCTTGGCTTAACTTCAGACATATTGTGGTCTGAAGCAAAGGAGAGAGCTAGAAAAAAAAACCCAGAAAGGAATAGTTTTTACTTCTTAACTTTTAAACATCCTCAAACACAAACTTTTGCTCTTTAAGTACACACATACATCCCCAAAAATGTTTCTTTTGGTGTTTACTATGCTTCCTAGTTATGTGAACTTTTGTAAAGTATCATAATACTTTCATTACCTTTCTATATTACAGAGCACTGCTTTTGTGTTTTCTCCAACTGAACTGACTTTTCAAGCTTAAGCTAATTTCACCTTTCCAGAAATATTTTGTCTGCTGTGGCATAAGCTATTTTAAATATGTATTTAAAATCACAAGGTCTAAAAGCATATTTCTGTTTGTAGCTGATGACTGTCACAAGTTCATCAGCAATGTCACTGACGAACTTGTGTTTTACCTGTAGATTTAAAAAATATTACCTACACCACACTAAAAGGAGAAAGTTAATTTTTCAGTTTTAAAAATAAAATTGCAAGTCAAGCTTTAATTTAGAAATAGTTCTGTTGTAATGATTTCATATCATCTGTAAAACACAAACATCAGTTAATAAAAAGTCATGATAGAAAAATTCAGAAGATTCATGAAATCATGCCTCTAGAAAAAAGAACTATAATTTCTTCTTGATAAAATTATGGTCAGAATAGATTGAGGCAATATGAATCTCCAGCTCATATTTTAACCAACCAAGTGAAGTACAAGTGAAGTTTTTAAGCCTAAAAGCTTCCACCATACAGCTCAAAACAGATTTGATCCTTGGCAGAGTGTCTTTAGCATAATTTGAGACCGAACTGTTGTGCCGTTTTTTTGGATCACTTTGCGGCATTGCCGCTTAGTCACATATCAAAATATAAATATTTGGAGATTCTTACAAAGTCATTTACAGGGGTAAAAGGCCTTGTTTAAAATCTAATCTGTCATGCAGGTAGCTTAGAGCTGTTTGAGTCACAGTACTAGGAAACATGCTCTGAGCTTGAAATGTGGAGAAAAAAATGTTTTTAATTTCCCAAGAAAAAAAAACCAACAAAAAAACCCGAAATAGAAAAATGTTATTTTGAAGCTTTTTAAACATCTTTGGGTTCGAGAGCACGTATTATTAAGTCAAAGTGGAGGCAAAAAAA
>VXAD01007709.1:1093947-1227324 GCA_013399195.1 Dicrurus megarhynchus | reverse complement strand
AGCAACAGCGGCACGGTGTAAGTTAACCCTTTGGTTTGGGTATTTGTGGAGCGATTTCTTCTGTGTTTGCTTCACGTGTGGTGGTGGTATTATTATTATTATTATTATTATTATTATTATTATTAGTTTTTCGACCGGGGAGCTCTCGCGTCCCTTTTCCTCCGCGGTGCGGTGAGATAAAGGTAGGGCGGAAAGCTTTCCTAAGTGCGTAATTTTCAGTGAAAATAGAAAATTCTGTCAGTACGGCAGAAGAGGCGCTCCATCACGGACTTACCCAAAAGCAGCCGTTCTACATCTACCCAGCCCCTGAAGGATAGAGTGCCAGAAAAGGTGAACGCTTCTGCAGGTACCTGCATAGTTGCTCTGTGGAGGAGTTTGGACTTGTTTATGGAGCTTTCCTGGCAGGAGTGTGATCGGAGAGAGCGTTTTGATTGATTGGGACTCTCTGGGCTGATCAGTTCTGGAAAACCTTTACACTGTAGTCAGTTTTCACCTTCTGTTTTCTTCAGACATTTGTTTTTTTATGGCATGGAGGAAGAATGCAAGTTTAGAGTCGTGTGTCAGATGCTGACAAAGGAAGGTACAGCACAGTCAGTGGCAGTGTTGGGTGCTCCCTCTTCCATTGTATGTCAAGATCCAAGTGTCCTTGTATGGAGTCTTGAACTTGGAGACAACAATGTGTTTATCCCGTTCAGTGAGACCCAGTCCTCTTTCTCATCCTGTTGTCCCAATCACATGATCCAAGGACATAAAAAAAATTGAGGGATGTAGTGGGTGGGGAGAAGACCTTTTCATAGAGACGTTTAGCAAGTTGCTAGTATATGAGAAGCTTGTAGTCTTTGGTTTTGTAGTTCTGAAAGTGTTCATAAACATAAATTAATAGGAATGGGGAAAAGAATTTGTATTTTCAGAATTAGAAGATGCTTTGCTACTCTTTCTGACTTTAACACCAAAATTCATAAGCTGTTTTAAAACTTCTCTCCTTGTGCTTGTAAGTCCCATTCTGACTTGATTTCTCCTCCTCCCCCCCTCTTTTTCACACTGAAGAAATATGGATGTCAGGAGTAGAAACTATTTGCTTATGAATCGTCAAGCATTGGAAAATGACATCAAGACTTCTTATATTATGGATCGTATGATTTCTGACGAAGTACTAACATTACAGGACGAGGAGAGAGTGAAGCAGCAGGTAGAATAATCTCTCACTACTGTTTATCTTCCTTGTCTACTCATATATTTTACCATCCTTTTAAAAAATAGTAATTTCTGACTATCTAATTTCTAGATTTGTCAAATTCTAAAGTGCATGCCTAGCACACAGTTTTTATTGCACTTCCTAAGGTTGAGTTAAGGGCTGGGTAAGTTAAAGGCTATTTCTGTAACTATAAATAGTTTATAATTTACAAAATTATTTACAGAAATTATTTACATTTACAGAAAATGATTTCTGAGGTCCTTTAGTTTTGTATAATACTGCTTCTAATTTTTTTTCTAGAATACACGGAAGGAGCGAGCAGCTATGCTAATAAACATTATTCTTACAAAAGACAATAATTCATATAGATCCTTTTATAATGCACTGCTTCATGAAGGGTACAGAGATCTTGCTGCACTTCTTCAGGACGGCATCCCTGCCATCTCGTCTGGTAACAGAAAGAGTTCTATGGATGGAATGACTTCCCATGGTCAGTGTAACTACAGCAATCCCTGTGCTTGAGCGTGAAGACAAGTTGTGGTTTTTATTTCTTAGAAAGTGACTATGTGTCATACCTGTTCCAATGAAAAAGGAGCAGTTGGTGCATTTGCTTGTTTTGGTGGTGTGGTAACTGTGTGTGTATTTCGTGTAATATTAAGTAATATGGCAGGAGAGTTACAGCAGTTACAACTTTTATAGGTCATCTTGAAAGTGTTCTTATTAAGTAATATTAGTTTTAAAAGGCAGGAGACCTGAAGCTCTTATGGTTTTCTCTTATTGGTATAATTTTTGTTGTAAGTGAAAGAAAGACTCTCATTTGTATGTACTAAAAAAGTTGAATCTAACAGAAAAACTTGTAGCCTCCAAAATTCTGATACTTATCTTGAAGAGTAATCTGTAATCTTTCAACCTACATTCCAAGAGTTGATCTAATTATTAGGTTACTTAATTCTTTCCACCAGATCTTTAAATTACCCTACATAAGTTCCATAATTTTACCTGCATTGTCATCGGTATCATCTTTGACTGACATGAAATAAATTTGTAGTTTCTAATGGGCATATGACTAGCTGCCATATTTACTGGCACTCTGCATTTAGTAAGTGTCAAAGGCATGTGGAGTTTAAGGCTATCTTAGATAATCAAAGTTTACCAGTTATATCACCCTATATGGCCACAAAGTGGGCGGATGAAGTGCACATCTCCTTTCCTGTTATACTTTACCTCTTCTATTTCAAGTCGTGCTATCACAGCTTAAATCAGTGGAAGTCTTGCTTGGACCCCAGTGCTGTGCTGTGAACTGCCAAGGAAAGGCCTTACACAGCATCCTTTCTTTTCTGCTGCATCCACGGCATGGTGACTGCTGGCTGAGAAAGTGACTTGATTGCTGGGTATAGTAATGTTGAACTCCTGTATTTGCCACAGTTTCCACAGGAGCTGTTAATTCTCTTTTCACTTCTACGGATTAATGTAACAAGCTGTCCTCATGCAGTTGTTAATTTGAACACTATTTTAGGTAGGGGGCTAATTGCCTGCTAATTAATTTGTTTCTAAAAAGCAGTATCTTTCCAGTATTCAGTGTTTTGAGTCCAGCAGTTTTTAGGGCATTTTTATGGGACATGACGTGGGGAGGGAGCCCACTAGTTATTTTGGGTGAAGATTTGTTTGGTGTTGGGTTTGAAGAGGCATCACGTTTAGAACTCATGTTTTCTTTTGATGTTTCTTGTTCTTAGCTTTAGTGAAGACCATTCTCTGCGAAGGAGGCGTACCACAGAGACCAGTTGTGTTTGTCACTCGGCCAAAACTGGTAGATGCTATTAAAAAGAAACTGTACTGCTTGGGAAGTGAGCCAGGCTGGGTCACAGTTTATGGAATGGCAGGCTGTGGGAAGACTGTCTTAACAGCAGAAGCTTTAAGGGATCCTCAGCTCTTGGAAGGTACTGCCAGAAAAACATCTGTATTTTTATAAAAATCACTATAGGTGTAGGCATATTGGATATGTATGGTGCAATATCATGTGTCATCTTGGAAGTGATTTAGGTTTCTAAATTTCTTAGGTGATTCTGAAATATTTGCTTGCAACATACAACTGTCATAACCATTTAGTGCTCTAGGACTACTAAATATTTTATTAGTTTGTAGAAAAATGTTTTGAATAGCTTTTCACCTCAGGATCTGCTTTGGTTCATGAGAGTAGATGCATCCTTAATTAACTTGAAATTGTTATTTCTATTAGTGCAAAATAATATATCTAGTTATACTCCTTTTGGGCATTGCTTGTAAAGTCCTCAGACTCCTCTCCTTGCTATGTGAGTTTGAAAAAGTCTTGTTTTAACTTTTGCGTATATTTTAATGGTGGTAGTGTTGCCTTAGCTTAAAGCGGATCCCAGAGGAAACCGTTTAATGGCATTTTTTCTATTTTATTTACTTTTCCTAGGGCACTAGGAGGAGAAAGTAGTACTTGGCATTAAAAAAAAAAAAAGATGTAGGGATAGATACTATAGCGTCCTCTGCTACAGCTGACTCTTCTAGATGGCTTTTGATCACTGTTTCAGGATTATTTTTACACTCCAAACTCTGAACTCCTGCAGTACTACAGGGTTAAAAATGTAAGTGCTAGGTCAGGCTAGCAGAAAGATGGATGCAGAAGGGGCTGTGGAGGGACAGGTAGGAAGACATGTGGAAAGGAAGGACAACAGCATCAGTGATGGTGTGAAGTTTCTATGGGTACTTGCCCTATAGAGTCTGTTCCTTTAAAAATGAACAGGAGTGGTCTTGTAGAATCACCCTTTGGTGTTAAAAGTAGAGTTGCAAGGATGGCTTGCAGTAGACTTTACAGGTTTGTATTTTAGTTAATGCTGACTTACTACTGTAAGTTGCTAGTAAATATTTAAAATTATTTAAAATGTATAGCATGATTATTATTGCTTTTCTTGTTAGATTACTTTCCAGGAGGAGTTTACTGGATCTCTGTTGGGAAACAGGACAAAGCAGGGCTCCTAATAAAACTTCGGAATCTCTGTAGTAGATTGGAACATGGCTCCACTCTTCCACAAAGGGCACCACTTAACATTGAGGAGGCTAAAGATCGTCTTCGTTTACTGATGCTACGCAAATACCCCAGGTGATGTCAGTAAAATCAAACACTATTCTTTCAGCTGATAAAACTCTGCAGAGTAACTTTGGTCTAATCATCTGAGGTGTCTGTGTTGTGGTTACATGTGTCTGTGGTGTGTGTTCTTTTTTTTTTTAACCAACTTCCTAACTTAGGCTAGTAAGGCTTCTGCTAACAAAATATGTTAACAAGCTGGACAGGAGTCATATCTGCTTGAAAAAGCGAAAAGTGAAATAGTAAAAGATGGGATTGAATAGTGAAAGATGGGAGCAAACAATTGGAAATAAGGATTGCTTTAACTTTCAGTGTTCTCACTGTGTGTGTAGACTGGTTTACAGATACGTGAGGATCATACAGCAGAAAAAAGGGTGTGTATCACTGCAGAAAATTCTTCCTTTCCAGAACAGGTGGTGTCTTTAAAAAGTCTAGAGGTACTAAAATAAAAGCAGGTTTTTATGATGTGACCAATTATTGCCAAGAAACCAGGGAAACTGTTCAAACTTCAGGGAAAGTGACTTGATTTAATTAAGCAGCATCTCAGTCACTGCACAGCTTTTTGGATCTTCGAGCAATAGGTTTTGTTATTTGTTGAGGATTTCATTACTCTGGGAAAATCTGTACTAAACTAAATAAACCTGCTTGTAAATGAGTTATCTTGGGAATAATACTCTAGCCTTGTGATCTTTGTAGATAACATAGAATAGAATACTGGCATTTTTGTACAGGGGGAAGAAGAAAAAGTCTTTCTTGTGAAGAAAAGATGTGAAAAATATTTCCAAGTCCTCCAAAAGAAATCTATTTATTAGCTGAAAGTGCACTTTTCCGTGATGGATGTGAAGTGCTTGTCTCCATCAAGACATTTCCGTTGTTATTTCTTGTTTATTAACAAACAAAACGAATCAAAACTCTTCCATACAGAAGTGGGCATGGGAGAAAGTAGACGGGAATGTGCTGGAGAGTATGGCTCGTAGAGGGTGCAAGTGTGTTGGAAACAAAGCTTCACTGGTTTTGCAGCTTGGGAAGGAGCTGGCTCTGCTCTGGAATTCTCTTTGGTGACAAGAAGTCACTTTAGCTACATTTGGATTCAGGCAGCCAGCCCAGTACATCTCTTGGGAATAAAGTATTAGACAAAGGATTCAGATTGTGAAGCCAATATGTTTCTTGGGATTAAAGTATTAGTCAAATGAAAAATTGAAACTATGATATACTTTAAAATAAGAAATGACAGAATTTAGGCTCCTGTGACAGTTATCACAGGGTTTTGTGTTTGTTGGTTTGAGGTGCTTTTTTGTTTGTTTTGGTTTTTCTTTGTTTTAAGGGTTTTTTAAAAATAATTTTAATTAGGATTTAAGATTTCTTGGTGTGACTTGAGGAGAAAAATCACTGGTGCCTAATGAATGGGAGGACTTTGAAGTGCTCAGATTAATTAAAAACATAAAATCAGGCTGTAATTCCTGCCACCCAGCATATTTTCAAGTGTGGAAGTGACACAAAACAGGTCCTTTATGGTTGTGATAGTATTCTTGTGAACCCTCTGATTTATCAAAAGGGTATTAAGAGAGGAGTTGTATAAAAATGAGATAGGGGTATCCAAAACTTAAATGTATCTTTGAGAATGGGGTATGATGTGTGTGCACTTCTTTAAGGAGGATCAAATCCTTATTTACAGGCTTTGATGGCATAAGTGCCACTTAGCCGAACAAAAACACGGAAGTTTTGTCATGCTTCAGTGGGAATTGGACAATTTAACCAGGACCTAGTGGAGCAGAAAATTCCATCCTTTAAAAAAAAAGGTAGTAAATGGAGACAATTTGTAGGATTAGATGTCAATGATTAAACTCATTGAATGCAAATAACTGGTATTTCTTTTCATGCATCTCCTTGCCAGCTAGTCTTTTTGACTTCTTGCTCCCTTAAAACCAGTCTGTTAAAAACAGTTTTCAGTAACTTCTCTGTCATATGTAGGCAGGTGTAGGGAAGTCTACTGTACATTATTCTGGTGAGCTTCCACGTAGGAACCTGCAAACTTGACTGGCCATAGGTTATTGGAATATGTAGCCACTTTTTCCAGAGCTTAACAACTCTTTCAGGGAAAATTATTTTTTCTGATATCTAATCCAAACTGCCCCAGTGCAACTTAAGGCCATTTCCTCTCATTCTTTTACCTGAGACATGGCAAAGAGGCCAACTCCTACCTGGCTACAACCTCCTTTCAGGTCCTAAAGATTGATAAGGTCCCCCCTAGCCTTCTTTTCTCCAGACTAAACAACCCCAGCTCCATCAGCCGCTCCTCTTAGGACATTTTCTAGACCCTTTACCAGCTTTGTTACCCTTCTCTGGACATACTGTTAAGATATTCTACATACTAATATTAAAAAAGTTATGCAGTCATACTTAGTAAATTATGAAAATGTTCTTTTATTATTAAAATGCAATACTTTATTTTAGCACTAATAGTTGATCTGAAATATTTCTTCATGCCCTAGATCTCTTTTGGTCCTGGATGACATTTGGGATTCCTGGGTGTTAAAAGCATTCGATAATCAATGTCAGGTTCTCATCACGAGCAGGGACAGGAGTGTAACCGATGCAGTGGCTGGTAAGGAACAGTTTCCTCTCCTGCACCACAGATTCTATGTGTCTGTGTCTGCAGCTTGTTCATGTGAACTTTCAAAAGGATCTGATAGAGTCTGTCTTATCAATTTGTGCACAAGTGGCCAGGTTTTAGAACTCTGCTCTGTAAGACCTTATGCTCTTTGTGAAGTTAGTGTTGTATGTTATTCTGAAAATTACATGTTTACGTTGAAGAGAGCAGTGATTCTCAACAGAATAAATTAACCTTAGTGGCACTGATTGTCTCTACACTATTCAGCAGTGACTGCCCATAATGCATGTGTAATTATTAGCTTATAGGCTATTTTTTTCTATGTGTATATCTCTAATGCAAGCTGGTTCTGCTAAGTAGAATTTATACTCTTCTTAGTCCTATAAAATACTATGCAAAGAATCATGAACCTTTGCTCCAGATTTTACTTGGAAAACACTTTGAATTTCCATAGGGTTTTTTGCATTTGTTGAAATTTTTTCCATGTTTCTGTTTCTAGGCAATAAGTACGAGGTTCATGTGGAAAGTGGACTAGCACATGAGAAAGGGCTCGAGATTTTATCCCTGTTTGTGAATATGAAAATATCAGAACTTCCAGAACAAGCTAACTCTCTTGTAAGAGAATGCAAAGGTATTCTAGTTGCCCTTTGTTGTACAATTCACCTCTGAATGTGGTATTTTTCTTCTGTATTTTGACTTAAAAATAGAGAAGGGAACATCCTTTAATACTGTATATGTTAAGCAAGATACAAGTGCTTGTTAAATATTTTTACGTTTTTTTAAGCTAAGCAGAAGTCTCTTGTTGATTTTTGAGTAGTTTTCTTCAGCATATTTTCCCTCTGCACCACAATTACACTTAAATTTGGTGAGTTTGCAGATGTCTGCATGGAGTACCTATTTTATTTGTCTCTCCTCCACACCTCAAGAATTTAACCAGTGTATTGGGAATGTTACCTGATTCAGTCACTTGACCATCAGCTGTTGGATTGTGTTCCTTGATGACCTCTAAAATTGATTTAATCTTTTCTTTCAGGTTCTCCTCTTGTGATATCCTTGATAGGTGCATTACTACGAGACTTCCCTAACCGCTGGGAATACTATCTCAGGCAGCTGCAGAATAAGCAGTTTAAAAGAATAAGAAAATCTTCCTCTTATGATTACGAAGCCCTTGATGAAGCAATGTCCATAAGTGTTGAGCAACTGGATGACAATTACAAAGACTACTATAAAGACCTCTCTATCCTCCCAAAAGATGTTAAAGTACCTACTAAGGTAATAACAGCAGTGCAGAAATCTTGTGATTTTTAGTGAGACACAAACAACAACCTTAAAGAATTCTTAAAATTTTTTAATTGTCATGTATAACTTCTGCAGTATGTAACTTAATTATAATTGCTAGATTGGGTAGATTTGTTCCATTATTGTGCCATGACTTGTATTGTTAGTAGTGAAACTAAAATAATCATAACTGAGTAAACATATCCATAATGTCTAAGTTTAATGTACGTTCTGTATATCGTTTTTTAGTTAGATTGTAGTTGAGCTCATTGAAAACTGTTATGTGGAATTTGTCTCCTTTTATGATGACCATAAATCAGCACAAATAGACAAAAGATAGGTTAACTTGTATTGTCTTTCCTGTGTTTTGGTATGAAGGAATTGGTAACTTAGTGAACTGATGACCCTTTGTAATGTGTCTATATTTGCTAGTATGCATTTTGGTGTCAGTTAATTGGTATCCTTTTATAATATTCATACAAATCATAATACAACTTGGTTCTGATTCTCTTCTCTGTTAATGCATTAATATTTCTTAGGTTCTTTGTATTCTTTGGGATATGGAAACGGAAGAAGTTGAAGATATACTACAGGAATTTGTTAATAAATCCCTGTTGTTCTGTGATCGTAACGGGAAGTCGTTCCATTATTATTTACATGATCTTCAGCTTGACTTTCTCACAGAGAAGAATCGCAACCAACTTCAGGTAGCATATCAGCTGATACTTACTTTCAACTTTACTCTCCACAGCTGGGTATTTTTCAGAAAATGTTGCTTTGTTAAATGGTATCCTGAGTAGCTTCATAGCATAGGTCCAAATTAAGTTTAACTTAAGGCTGGCTAATTAAAAATATTTATTTTCAACTTGAAACTGTGGAGGGATTTCTTGATGGTTCCATTTGCACCTAAGAGACTAATCTAAGAGAAGACTCTGTATCTGTTATTCCTCTATCAGATGTTTCCAGCAGGAGATGAAATGTTCCACTGTTGATTCCAAAGACATCAAGATACTATCAGAATAGGACATTTCTTCTTTAATGCAGAGAAATGCTTTTTCCTCCCTTTTTTTCAATTTAAGGCAGTACCTTCAGGAAGATGACCTATAAGTTGGACTCAGTTTCTGTTCTGAAGGACAAGGCAGAAATAGTAGATATGAAAAAAAGGCAAGTTTTTTGACTTGCTTTAGATCTACATAAGTAAGGGTCCTTTTTTGGTTGGCTACCCACATTTAAGATGAAGAGAGATTTGGTAGCTAATCTCAGTCTGAGAAAGAAGGTTAACAGCTTGCTTTTCTGTCTTTTAATATCCAGAGAATGTTTCTGGAGAAGTCTTTAGCAATGAATTAGGTTAGGTGTACAATTTTGGAAGGTAAGCTTTTTTATTTCACTTATTAATGTATTACAATTGAGAAATATTAGTCCTCAATGCTATTTACAATGTAATAACACTGTTTATAATTCCTCAATGCTGAAAGTGTGTTTTTCTTCACATTGCAGGAGCTACATAAAAACATAGTAAATCAGTACAAGAAATACTACAAGCTTAGTACACCTGTTTTGTCTCAAGAGGATTGCATGTACTGGTATAACTTTCTAGCATATCACATGGCAGGTGCCAACATGCAGCAGGTGGGTTCTGACAGGTGTCCTTTGCTTCCCTTTTTCACCCACTCTCACCTCTGCTTTTCCTTCCAAGCCTTTTCCCAGTTGAGCCTCTCTTCACCCAGACTTTAGTCCAGCTGGGTAAACACTCAACATAGAGTCTTTAGGAGGTCCTCTGATAATCACTAGCCCTTACAAAAACTACTTTATTTCTACACTTTGTATCTTGTCTTTTCAACCAGTTCTTGAGAAGACTTCCTATTTTATACCATAATAACTTGTGTTTTTCTTTTCCTTTTTAAGAAGCTTTAATAAAAACTCTTCTCTAAACCTTTTTGAAAACCCAAGCTTTATTTATTGTATAATAATACAAGTAAAATGATTTAATCAGAGAATTTCATCAGGTAGTTACTTTTTTATCTTCAGAAGTCTTGTTAGCTTTTTCCTCTTATGTCATACAGATTTGTGTGTAAGAATTCATTATCTGATTTCAACAGCAAAAAAAACCCATCAAGAGTTAGATGGGCAAGTCTCTTGTTTCCAGGATTGTCTTGGTGCCTTAAAAAGATGCCGTCATTTTTGCCAACTACTGTTCTTCAGATACTGAGCTAGTATAAGATGCAAACCATGCAAAAAGATTAATAATTAGTAGTTTCACTGGAATTTCAGTTTCAAATGCATTGAATAGCATTTGATCCTGGTTGTTAATTGCTTTATTTTACATGTTCTCAAACCTTTTCATCTGAGCTTCTTTCAAGATGGCTCATCTGACTCATCATATAATACACTTTGTGGATTTATCTCTTATAGGAACCTTCATAACTAATGTTGGCTACAAATACAGGTCTTTTGGATCATATTTATTTCATTATCTTAGTTTCTTTAGTTTCAGTGTGTTGTGAAAATGTTTTTATTAGCAGCCTTTCTACATTTTGTAGAATTAGCTTCTTTAACCTGGGTTGTTATGATGTACCGGGTTCAGTTTGGTAACCGGGCCGAAACACCAATTTTTATGTAGTGGTTTGGTTCAAAATACCCATTAATTACTTATTTTCCTTCTGTGAGATAAGAATTAGGAGAAAGCAAAGCAGGCACAAAACTTAAACCTTTAAAGAATAAAGAAGTTTATTAACAGAACTAAAAGGCAGGGAAAAAATTAGACTAAACCTTCAGAACACTTCTCCTCCCCCCACCTTCTTCCCTCCTCCCACCGACAACGTAAAAAAGAAACAACCCTCGAGATTTTTCAGTTTACCATCTCTATAATAACCTTTCTCAGTCCACTTAGGGAGAGGAGTCTCTCTTGCTCATGCTATGGAGACATCTCCACAAGAAAACAGTTAAACAGTTCTCTTGTGGCTCAGTGTCACAGCAAGGCAGCCGCCCGGGATGGTTTCTCCTTGCCTGTGAAAGTCCCTTCCCTCGACTTGCAGCTTTCCCCACAACTGCTCGAGGGTTTCATCTTTAGCTAATGGGGTACCATTTTAAGGATGAGCTGTTCAGAAACAAAAGTTCTCTTTACCCATCTGTAGGTGCATCTTCATCTCTAGGAACAGAGGTCTTCCTCTTCTCTGGCAGCAAGAGGGTCCTCATCACCTTCAACTGAAAAGGCACAGAGGCCTTCCTCTGGGAGCGAGAGAGTCTACATCACTTTCAACTCTCTCTGTTAAAACTTCTCATTAAATCACAGCTACTTCAGTAGTTGCTTAATGCAGCACAGGTACTTCTACCCATGGTTGCGGTTTGAACGCTCTGCCCCCCCCCCCATGCTTCATGAAATTACAACGGGTACACTGACATATTATAGTCCATCACCACAGCCTTACAAGAGAATTTCAGCTTCCAGGAGAAGCATCTCCTCTTTCTCCTCTCTCAGGGTTTCAGCTCCTCCTTCTTTGCTGACTTTGGTGTCTCTGTGCTGTTTATTTCACGTGCCTTCATCTGTCCTTTTCCTCTGACTTGGGAGAGGATTGATGTCTGCAGGCTTCATCTGTTCTGGAGAAATCTTACAACGCTAAAAGAGTTAATCTCACCCGGCCTTGCAGCTGGAATTCGTTTATCTCTCCTTGCCGGGCAGCAGCAGTGGCTGAGGGGGGGCACGGCCCGTCCGGAGCAGCTGAGGGGCCTGGCCCACCCAAAACAGGGCTGGGGCCGGAGCAGGGCCGCAGATGGAACAGGGCCGCTCCAGGGTGGTCTCCTGGCCAGCCTGGCCGGTTCGAGCAGGGCTCGGCCCCGCTGGGCCATGCCCTGGGCACCCCCAGTTACCTGTCTGAAAGCTGGAAGACAGAGAGAGCTTCCCGGGCTTTTGTTTGTTCTTAAATGTGCATCCCAGAGGCATATCAAGCTTCTTAAGTGGCTCAAAGAAGTTGTCAATATTCAAACTAGCCAGTTGATTGGTTAGGTCAGGTCTAGAGGAAGCTGTAAGCACCTCTTTGCAAAAAGATCACTTCTGAGGCTGATGGAGTCTTCCTTAAAAACTCAAACTATGCTAACCCATGACATATGACTATATGCTTTCTGGAGTTTATATTATATGTATCACTTATTTTTCATTATTTAGACATGATTTCTATTTGTTGGAAGACTAATAAAGCTGGGATGTATTCCTTTTCTTTGTTTAACCATGATAATCTTTTAATCCTTGCGGTATTTACTGATTTTAAATTGGAATATGCTTTAAACCTGTGCAGTGCTGTTGCTAAGCAGTTTTTCTAGGGGAGGTCTAAAGAAAACTCTAAAGGAAACATTGGACCAATACTTGTTAAAGATGGTTATCTAACAAACAGGGATAACGCAAAAGTTCAATGCTTTTTTTTACCTGAGTCTTTAATAATACTGACAGACCTTGTCTGCCTAGCCCCCTGGTTTGGAGGACCATGAGTGTGGGAGCAGGGACTTTTCATTTGTGAACACAAATGTGAAATTGTAAGGGACTGGCTGGATCGGTTGAATGTTCACAAGTCCGTAGGGCCTGATATGACACAACCCAGAGCACTGAAGGAATGAAAGCATGTTGTGGCAGGACTCCCTTGATCATCTACCCATGGTTTTAGGAGTTTCAGCATCTGTTAGGAAAATCAACGATCATTATTAGCAGTGATCTTTGCTAGAAGAAGCTTTTTTAGAGTTAAAAAAACAGGTCTTACGTACTGCAAAAGTCAAGAATTGCTTTGTACCTCCATCTCCTCTCTGACTAGCTGTATTAAAGAACAGTTTAAAATAACAAACTTAGCCTTCTATACACAGCATTTATACTTGAACAATTAAGATGCAGGAAACAGGAAATTGCATAAGTTTTCAACTAGAGACAGTTGTACCAAAGTGTATTAAATACCTAATGTAGTTCCTGTGTTTTTCTTTTTCCCCCTAAGTAGATTCTGTTGTGAAACTTACACTCTGAACTTAAATTTGTGTTTCTTGTAGGAACTCCGTGATCTTATGTTTTCTTTAGATTGGATTAAAGCTAAAACAGAATTGGTAGGGCCTGCTCATCTGATTCACGAATATGTAGAATATAGCTCAATCCTGGATCAAAAGGTATGATACTAAAAGGTAAATGATCAGTCGGTTCCAAATACAATTTTCTGTTTTGTAATTGCATTTTGTTGGATGTATGTACATGGTAGGTATGTAGAAAGCTTAAAAACCCAAAGCATGAAACCAGTATTAAACGGAACTTTAACTTGGAGAAGATAAAAATGAAGGAAACTCAGTTTTCTGTTTCAGTTTTAATTTCAGTGTGTAAGTGATAGGCCATGGAACTCTAACTATAATCATCAATACCTAGTGGTGGGTACATAAGTTACTCTGCTTTTGAGGAGGTGTAGAATTACGTTGACCACTTGGAATAGTCTTTTTGGTATTTCACACTGCTTATTGAATGAATCTCTATTGCCAGTACTCTTTGTTTGAAAAATAAGGATGTTACGCTTTCTGAATGGGATAATGAAATATTTCAATCTATTGTATGTACTTGCTAATAGAACTTAATAGAAAAATAGGGCTAAGGGCTTCTGTAAGAATATTACCTGTACAGAAAATTTAAAAAGCAAGGAAATAAATCCTAAGATAAATCTGTGTTATCAAATATCTGCTCTGTATTTAGGATAGCACAGTGCGTGAGAATTTCCAGGAATTTCTGTCTTTAAACGGGCACCTTCTTGGACGGCAGCCGTTTCCTGACATCATCCAGCTGGGTCTTTGCCAGCCAGAGACATCAGAGGTGTATCAACAAGCCAAGCTACATGCTCAGAGAGAAACAGGAACATTTTATTTGGAGTGGATGTAAGTAGCTGCAGTCTCTCTGCTGATATGCTGATCCCTTGACAAGGAAATCATTTAATGTACAGCTAAATACGATGTATGATAATAAAAGGATCTTTGTATGAACTCGTGGGGTTTTTTTCTGGAGAAAGAAAGTGTAATAATTTTCAAGAACTTGTGGGAGAAGGGGAACTGTGGATATGCAAGGCCACAACTTAGTAATAATTACAGAAAAATAAATTGAGTAATATATTTACTTCTGTATTCAAATATTGTTCCTTTTAAATAACGATTCAAAGATGAAAATATGATACTTTGAAACTTCTTTAAATAATTTTATTTTAAATTTAGAATTGTAGTGCAAGTATTGGGTATGTTAGAGTATGTTTTTAGGTTTTAAAGTAAACTCTGGCTTTAAAAACAAGAGCATTTGTGCTAACCTGCAAAGTTTTATAAAGTACTGAGACGGGAAATACTTTTGTAATCTCTACATAATCTTGAAATTTCTCCTATTTAAACAATTTTTTGCTGTTCCTGTATTTTTGGAAGTTGTTTAAGGAAAAAGTATACAGATCTAAACATTTTCCCAGCCTTGTCCAATAGTCAGTTGACCATGTAAATCTCTTTGATTCTGTTTGATATTTCTCTTCTGATATTTGTAGTACTTGGCACTTATGAAACAGAGGGACTCCATGTCAAACAATTATTATAGTAAGAGCCAGGCAGGCTAGTCTCCTCTTTGAATATTTGGTTATTTTATTTAGCAAAACTGCTTGGAAATTGCACAGTTCAGAAGAGTCAATCTCCAGTTAGTTCAGGGTTTTCACCTTGGATATGGGAGGCATGCTGAAGAACATGACTGAAATCAAGAGAACAGAGAGAGATGTTTTGGTCATTCATCACCATGTCACTCATTACAGTGCCAGATTTCTGTACTGATATCTGGCTAAACAGGATGATTATGATTGCTACTAACTCTTAAGTTTTTGTTCAAGTGAGGCAGGAGTCATCTAAGGTGTGTTAGATTCTGTACCTAATCTCTGACTGAAAAGCAGTGATAGTCACAGATCTTATTTAGCTATTTAGTGATAAGAATTGAGCCATTGTCATGAAAATAAAGGAAATTTGCAAAGATCTAAACAAATTTACAGATGTTTTTGAATATGCTTGAAAAGGAAGAGTTCTCCTGCAGGAGAACAAGAATTCTCAGGAAAAAGTTTATATTTGGAAATAGCCTATTTCAGATCATAAAAATGTTGTCTTTCTTGATCTCTAAACTGTAAATGTTGGAGCACAATATAAACCTCTGAGTGAATGTTGGAATTTTGTTTCCTTTATTAGTTCAGCATGAAGGTTGAGAGGTAAGGTGTAGTGGCTTGGTTGTTTTGTTTGTTATAAAGCTTGCTACTCAAGATGTATGAAAACGTGTTAGTCTTCTTAGAGATGATTTTGAATAATACAAAGGCACTCATCTAAATAATTGTCTTACCCTGTAGAAATAAAAAATCCTTGAAAAATCTCTACCGTCTGGTTGTTCGTCCACACAGAGATGCAGTTTACCATGCCTGCTTTTCTAAGGATAGGCAAAGAATAGCATCATGTGGAGCTGATAAAACACTTCAGGTAAGACACCTGTGCATGAGTCTGAAGAGATGCTGTGTACCGTTCCGAAAACATTTGTTAAACTGTCCTGTCACTTTTCTTCTGTTGCTATATGGAAATATTTGGATCTAGATCATAATTGGAGACAAATGATTGAAAAGGATGCATTACTGCATAAACATCAAGTTGCATGTTTAGAATGGTAAGCATTGTCCTCAAGAGCTAAATGGTGTGATTTTAGGGTTTACACCCTCACTGCCCTGATGAGTGAACATGAGATGCCTTTTAATGATATGGAATAGGTCACAGCCCAGCAATGCACCCCAGCTTATTTAATATTTGCTTGCAAAAAATGTTATTTCCAGTCACAGTATACCTTCTACAGTACTGAGGAGCAGTAAGATGTTTTAGGTACAGCTTTACTCTTTTTATGGGAAGGTAGTGGACATTGTGCCGCTATGGTTTTTAATTAGTGAAATGCCTTAATGCAAAATAAATATATCTGTGGGGAAAACCCCTGAAGCTGAGGGCAGTATTAAGTTGGAACCAGGCCCAAAGTGCTTAGAAAGCAGATTAAAAGAGAGAGAGAGGAATGTGACTAATATAAATTTGCCAGCAGTCTGCCTGGAGGGGAATCAGCCAGCTCTCAAGAAAACTAGCAATCAGCCAGCCAGTAACCTGGTAAAGTACCCATATTCCAGACAGCCAAAGGTAAGGGAAAAGAACAGCTTTGCTGCAAACCTTTGGTATTGTTTTGGATGCTTGAGAAGTTGAGTACTAAGTTGCTGTTCATTCGGCTACTTCATGTGTTGTTACTGGGTTTTTTATTTGCTTATTTTATTTGCTGGCCTGTTCAGTATTATGATCATGGCATCCACTTAAGGAGATGCCTGGTGAATGTACTCATGCTGTGCTGCAGTTGCTGTGCACTCATTATTGACACTGCAGATGGCTTATTTTTTTCTTCATTTTACACCCAAAAAACCGTGTGGATTGCAATTGCACTTAAACTGAACTTTCATTGAAGAAATAATAGGAAAATTAGCCATAATCCTTTTTGTATTTTTTAACTCTGAAGTTATTCATGTTTTTTCTAATTATGGCTCAAGATTTTCAGTTTTTGAGGCTACTTCAAAAAATGACTGCTAGATTAAGAACAGATATTCTGCAGAACTTCATGTGAAGGTAGAATTCCTGTTGCTTCAGTACTTATAGTCTTACTTGAACAAATACCAATCATTTAATTGTCATTGGTATTCCTGTTCAATAAAAAAATAATCTGAAAAGTGCTGTAAAGAACACCTTGTGGTTTGTTTTAATAATTAAGAATATGTAACCTAAGACGGAAAGGGAGGCCTGATTTCCACCCCCTGCCCACCCCACATTGTACAGTTAAATCCCAAAATGTGAGGAAATTGATTAATGTGTAGCACTTTTCCCCAACTGTCCTTTCATTGCCTATGTCTAACTTGAGACTAAAATGTGTGTCATCCTGTCAATTTTTCCCAACTTATTTTTGGCTTTTTGCTCCTCCAATCATCAATTCTGTTGAATTGTTGAATTCTGTATCCTGTGCATATAAAACTGGAATTTGTAGTTTTAAGAATAACTTAGATTTTGTTAATAGTGTTTTGCAGTTACTGCTAAAAAATACTGTGAAAGGGCATGGCTCTTGGCTTAAAGAGTGAGGGTAGAAAGAAGTATTTTTTATAATCAGTTTTCACTAATTCTCTCTCTTACATTCTCTACCATCTTTGCAGCACTTCATAATTACGCTATTCTCCCTGAAATTATGAATGCTTTCAAAAGTCAACCCATTTTTTTAAGAGCTTACATACAGAGAGCTGTTTGAGATGATAAAAGAAACTTATACATGTGTTTTAAAATTGTCTTCAAGTTACAAGGTTTTACTGTTCCTTGGTTTAGGTGTTCAAAGCAGAAAGTGGAGAGAGACTCCTGGAGATAATTGCCCATGATGATGAAATACTCTGTTGCGCTTTTTCTGCAGATGGTGAATTTGTAGCAACGTGTTCGGGTGATAAAAAAGTGAAGGTAAGGGAATGAGGAAAAGGCCATTCTTTTTTTCAAACTAATAATTCTAATTTCTGTTTAACCAACTCAGTGCAGTTTCTTAAGACAGTGTTTTAAACTGTCTTAAATATTACATGGATAATTGAATAGTTGACAAACTGAAAAGCCCCACTTGTTACATAATATTAAAGATGCTTAATGTTAACATCATACATGCAGAATTAACCACTTATTTTATTTGTATTATCAGATGTTTCTTTTTAACTAGAACAAATGTGTGAGTCCAGTCCTATTCATAACATGAGATGAATCCATCCACAATTCTTTTTTTAATGCTTCTTTTCTGTTACCTGTGAAATATTTGGGATTTTTAATTCCTCATTATAGTAGCAAAATCTTGTTGAAGTTCCAGAATTTATCAGATTCTAATCTGAATTATGACCTTTCCCTTCATAATGTCTTGCTTCTTTTTTTAAATATATAATCTTTCTCTTCAAAATATTTTTAAGGTATTATTTGAAATGTTTTAGGACTTTATCTGTATTTCAGCATAGTTTCCAGATTTTAGAAAATAATTACTTTAAATATATTTAAAAGTCTTTTTCATCTTTCAATTCTGCCTAGGTCTGGAATTCAAGAACAGGCCAGTGTAGGTGTGTATACGAAGAACACTCTGAGCAGGTCAATTGCTGCCAGTTCAATAACAGAAGTGGTCAGTACCTTCTAGTCACCTGCTCAAATGACACTTTCATCAAAGTAAGTGGAAAAGGTGGAGATTATTCTCGTGCTGTTTGTCATAACAGGGTAGTTATTGATGTATAAATATATCTAAACACTTTAAATTAATGGGGTTTTTTAATGAGCCTGGTAGAAGAGAGGGTAGAAGAGAGATGGCAACAGATTAAGAGTATTGACTGCAGCTCTGTAATCAGATTTCAACAAAGCAGAGCAGGAGTGTTTATACTCAGCAAAGGAGAGTGGGCAAGTCCTCTCTTGGTAGGGCTTAAAGGTGAGGACTTTGGCCTGATGATATTCAGACTGTTCAAGACTAACTTGAGAGATTTCATTTTTGTTAATGTGTGTAAGATACATAATTCTAATTTACAGAGCTGAAAAGGAATGAGGCAAGACAAAGCTTTTTTCTCAGTCTGAGGAAACTTTCAGTAATTTTGTTCTGGTCAAGGGCCATGTCTGCACTGTACAGAAAGTTTTAACTAGATCTGTGTAATTCTGATGTTAATAGTTTTCATGCACCTTACCAAATAGAGGTAAATTTTAGGGTAGCCTGGGGCATAGCATCCAATCCATGAGCATGTGGGTAAAACTAAGAAAAAATAAATGTGGTGTTTTGGCTGCCAGTGCATGATTTTGAGAAGAGCATAAATGATCTGTCTTTGAATAATTCATGAATATGCTGATATTTATATGTTTATTTCTCTTACAGGTTTGGGATTTGGATAAAAAATACTGTAGAAATACAATGATAGGTCATGAAAATTCTGTCAATCACTGCAGATTTTCACCAAATGATGAATATGTTGCTAGCTGCTCGACAGATGGAACAGTAAAGGTATACAGTATATTTTTAAATCAGCCCTTTGTTTTGATGGTGGATGGGGGCTTTTTGTATCAAATGCAAAATATGTATAAGAAAATGTTGTGTCTGCATGATCAGGTTTTAGTGAATTAAATGCTGAAACAGTTGATTATTGGTCCCATTTGTAATGCAAGACTTTGACATGGTTTTTCCAGTACCAGGAAAAAAAAGTTGACTGCATGTAGCTGCAAATAAATTCTAACTAGCCTCATTTTGAATATTTTTGCCCCCTAATGCACTTTGTTAAGAAAACTTGAAGGGGGAGTAAGAATTGTTTAACCAGAAATAGCAGTAAGTTTTTAGGTTGATTGAAAGTTCTGTCATCTCTGAAAATGACTAATCAGGAGATACAAAAATTAAAAGCAATTTTCATGTGCCATTTTCTTGTATGCACTAAAAGAGAGCTGAGAGGATTGTGTTTTTCTGAGAGTGTAAGTATTATTTTTATTGCTTTTAGTTGCAACGGAAGTATGCTATTTCAGAATTGCAAGTCTTAAAACACTGTTATGTTTGTATGTAGTTGCTAAATCAGGAAAGGAGGATTGCTGTAGCTGTTGCTCAGAAGGAAAAATGTGGTGAAGGGGACAGAAATATTCTGTAGATTTTTGACATGTCCCTCAATGAAATTAAGGTGTAAAGCTAGATGAATACCAGATTTCTTGTGGTAAGTGGATTGTTTATTGAGTTGCAGGGCAGGTGTTATTTTTGGTTTTATTCTTTTGTTAAGTGGAAGTTGAGACAGCATTTTAGCTGGAATGATAGGAGTGAAAAACCCAAGCAGAGGGTTCTACTACAGCATAATCCTCTTTGTGGTTTCTTTTTATTTCTTAATTTTTCTCCTTTTTTTATGTATAAATCATTTGGACTTGTGAATATTCAAATGCTATTTGTTGACTGGGGAAAGTAACAAGGGGCTTTTGCTGTATTTTATTCCCTACCCTTTTTCCTTAAGTAGTAGTTGGGAGCTCTCTCCTATTGTATTCTGTACCTACATCAGCAAAAAGAAATTGTGTCTATTTCCTGTTTATTGCAGATTTGGGAAGCACGCTCAGGAAATGAACTGAAAAGTATTGAGATAAAAGATTTCTTCAAAAATGCAGATGAGCAACCAGATGATGTGGAGGTTTTAGTAAAATGTTGCTCTTGGTCCAGAAATGGTGACATGATTTTGGTAGTAGCCAAAAATAAGCTTTTGGTAAGTACCTCACTTTAGTAATCTTTTGGAGGTACTGTATTACAATATAGAAATTATGATTACAGATAACATTCCAGGCCATTAAGATCTTTCACATAAAAGGTGCCTGATTTCAAGTGTGTGTAAATAAAAATACGTGGTCAACAAACTTCTAACGAAGAGAAATACCTTCTGAATTCAAGAATGTATGGTGTTGAGCACATAAGCTCTTTGTCAGTAGTGAAATCATTCAAACAGGGTTCCTATTGTAATTATGTCTTCACAGCTTTTTGATATCAAAACATGTGGTTTGTTAACTCAAGTCGTTGTCAGTCATCACAGCACCATCCAATACTGTGACTTCTGTCCTGGGGATGAGTTAGTGGCAGTTGCTTTGTCTCACTGTTCTGTTGAGGTAAGTGATTGTCTGCAATATACCACGAAAGACTCCTTGCAATTTAAAATGTTACATTTGTCCTAATAGTTTCTTGTATGCAGAGATAAAACAAATGTAGCTATTTTAGCAGGCTTTTGGTGTGCTCCATTCTTTTTAATTTTCACTTGCTTCTTAAATTTAAAATATCAGCTGGAAAACAATGTTTTAAAGTCACATGTTCATTTTGGGCAATGAAACCCACATTTATCTAAAACTAGACTAGTCTGCTAAGTGTACCTAAAGCTGCTCTTGTCACTCTCAGGAGTATTGCTTAACTCAAACCAAATCCTCTCTCTTTCTATGTGCTGGTACATAAGAAGGAAGGAAACATCTAGAATAACTTTGAGACTAGCATGGCTAGACTAGGTCTCTACCAATATCACATTTGGGGTTGGTTTGGGGGTTTTTTGCTGTTGTTGTTTGGGGTCTTTTGGTTTTTCAGTCTATACGGTCAAGTTGAACTTGTATTTTTTTTATACTGTGATTTTTTTTTCCTGTGTCTTTTAAAATAATAGCAGTCAAAGAGGCTGCTGATTCAATTTTCCTGACCATTGAAATGTGATAAGCAGGCACAGTTCTTATTACATCTGATTTCAGAATAAGAATTAAGAAAATACTAGAAGACATAGCAGTTAAGTGTACTTGCACTGTCTTTGCTGTAAATGCAGTCTAAATCCATTCGAGTTTTTCTTTCATATTTTTATTGTAGTTATGGAATATTAAGTCTTTATCAAAGGTGGCATATTGCAGAGGACACATGAGCTGGGTTCACTGTGTGACATTTTCACCAGATGGATCTTTATTTCTGACTTCATCTGATGACCAGACAATACGCGTAAGAAAACTTTCCTTTTTTGAAATATCTGAATTTAGAGATATAATATTAAGTTATTAATTTAAGGAATTATTTATTGTAAAATCATATATCACATAAAATACATAAAAATATACTTATGTATTTTTGTATGTAAGTTTATAGTCATAAATTTAAATATTTGTTGTAAAGTAATTTACATATACAGTAAAATGTGCTGGCTTTTTTGCTTTATTTACTATTTATCTAAATTTCCTCCATATGTTTTTTTAAAGTCTGGTGTCACTTCAAGAGTAACTATAACCTTCTGCTTTGTTTTACATTTTATCTGAATTGGGAATTTTGAAGCTTTTTGAGGATTTTAGCAGACTTGATGTGTTCCATTGTTAGGTATATTTATCTGTTAATATTTAGGATAGATTTCTGTAATTGTAATGTCTCATTAAAACCTGTGAAAGTACAAATATGTCTTACCAAGGTAACCTTTCCTGTTCTCCCAAGTTAACACATACATTCTTGAAATTTTGAGAACAACTGAAGTAAGAAATCTGTACTTCATATATTTTGTAATTGGATTTTAATGCTTCTCTTTGGATTAGAAAATTTTGGATGTTACAGCTATGACTCTAAACACAGGGGAGTCTCGTAGTCAGCCTGGAAAAAATAGTTCTATTTCATCTATTGGAATCACTATAGTAATTGCACAGCTTTCCCTAGTATTAAAAACAGCAGAAGCAGCATTGTCATTGTTTTAAAAAAATCAGTGTTACTTGCAAATTTATAAGCCTTTGGTTTACAGGTGCTGTTACTCAGCAAGTTTTGCATCTTGTTCTTAAATGAACCTAATGGAATATCGTGTTCTTCAACAGATTTGGGAAACAAAGAAGGTGTGCAAGTCTTCTGATGATGTGCTGAAAAGTGAACTAGATGTTGTATTTCACAATGGTGAAGTGATGATTTTAGCCATCTACAATCAGAAGCACTTACAAGTAAGCTGTATTTCTCAATATTTTAGTATGTGTGAATGTTACCTGCAAATCTCAGTAGGAAACTGAGGAAGCTCTGAAAGAACCTCTTGTTCTTGGCTTTCAACAGTCGAATCAGTAGCAGATGACTCAATGTATGATAACATTTTTATATCTAGAAACTGTGCCTAGTTTAGTAAGTGCAAAAATGAGGTTTGAGGGGAAATTTCTACAGTGATGTTGAAACTGAGTCTGGATGCAGAGGAACAGAACTCTTATCCCTTCATGATGGGTGTCTGTGAGCCTCCAAGTGGCTCAGATGTGCACAGCAGTGTGTAACGTGCAGCACCGATAGACCAGGTGTTATACAGCAAATTATGTAACGCTTCAGAGCTCTGTGTAACAGCTGAAGGAATCATCTCAAATTGGGGTAGCTAGAGGTGTGAGCAATGCCTATAGCCTTAGATTTGTGCTAAGGAAAATAGTAATGGTGGCTACACTAGTATTACTGTGGGCCCTGCCACACCAGGTGCTAAGTACACCAACATCCAAAGTATATTTTTCTATTCCATGGTAGCAGATGCATGCACGTCACCCTTTTTCTAATCATGATTCTCTAATATATCAAATAAGTTAATAGGATTTTCATCTGCTTCAGTGAAGAGCTGGGAGAAAGCACAGCCAATGGAGTTACACCTATTTATGTTCAGGAGCAGTTTTGGACATTTGCTATTTTTCAATCTTCCTGAATTGTAACATCTGTAGCAACTGCTGTGTAATGGTGTAGTCTCATTTGAATTAGTAGACCTGATCTCTGTGTTCATGATGAGTAATTTCTGTCATAACTTTACTTGAACTATTTCCTAGAGAAAGATGGTGCTTAGATTCTGTGCCCTAAATACAACACTCTGACAACCTGTAGACATGCAGCCATGAGAGAAGACTCCATTGTAGAAAAAAATTTTTCACCCTTGCACAGGAAGAGAAATTGCCTGAAAAGACAAATTGCATATGTACTGTGATTTAGCAGTGTACCTCTGCTATCACATCTCTGAGTTTTTCTTGGAACCATGATACTTCACCTTTTGTAATTTATAGTCTCTTGGGACTGGAGTCCTACTCACCCTTTGATGTGCAATATATTCATTTCTAAACACTTCACACTGATAGCTTTTTAAACTTAAACTCAGTTGTAAATTATTGTATTCTAAAGATTTCCCCCCGCCCCCGTGGTATTGATTTGAGGGTGATACTGAGTTGAGACTTGGTATATTGTGTGTGCTAATAAGTTTAAAGTCGGGCTTACAGAATGCACCTAAGGTATTTTATGTTCTGTTTGACATGGGCTGTTTAATCTGGCTAGCAAGGTAAATTTGAGCCTGAAGCTTGGTCTGTATGGTTTTTGAAATTTGGGGGTAGCATTTTGATTTACTGTTTCCTGTGGTAAGACAAACTTTAAAAAGCCTTCTAATACTGAGATGAGTTTCCTTCTGTAAACTTGTCCTGTTCAGAGACTGTTCTATGGAGATAGTTACACTGACTTTCAAGGCAAGTGGTTTATGAAAGTAACTCATTCTTAAAATGTAAAGTTTTTAACTGTTCCCTTTGGCATTCTCAGCTCTATATTGTAATTTATTTAAGTTTAAATTTTAAAATATTGTAACAACTTCATTAACTTCCTATCTTACAGCTTATCAATGGAAATACAGACAATGTTATTATGCAGACAGCAGCCCAAGAATCCCCCATTTCCTGCTGTTGCTTAAGTGAAGATCTTAAATTTGCAGCTTTTGGACAGGAGAGTGGAACAATAAAGGTATTAAATTCTAATTTTGATTTTAAAAATAGTAGGAAATCACTCTTCCTTATGCTTTTTCTTTTTAAATAAATGTCATTTGAATGACTTTGTACAATGCTATTCACCAATATAGTAATTCAATTTACATTTGTGAGTGATGTCTAAATTAAAATAACTTAAAGGTAATGCTAATAAGCCAGCTCTGAATTTCATCTTACCCAGACTAAGCTAATAGGAATTTTTGGTTGTTCCAATCCAGTGACTTAAAATCATGTATTTACAATCTCATGTTACTTAAAAAAAGAGTTTGCATGTTCTTGTTTTCCTCAAGCATGTCAAATAAATGTAATTACTGCATTCTTCATTGTAAAGGTACTACAGCTGTCAGATGGGAAAGTTCTGAAGTCCTGGGAGGCCTACAGGACATCTGTGCAGCACTGTCAATTCACACCCGATTGTCAGACTCTCATCTCAAGTGCTCATGATTCAGTTATACAGGTTTGGGCAATATTTAAAAAGATAATGCTGTAACTTACTTAAAATAAAGAGCTTTTATACTATAGATAATGTAAACTGTAATAAATGTAAGTAGTAGATAATGTAAGTAGTAAATGACTACTGTATTTTATATTGCTCCACCCAGGGGCAAAGGGATTGTAGGAAGTGTAGCCTTTATTTATGCCTTATGTGATAATGAATATTACAGGTTTTCTGTTTTTACTGCTGTGGATGATAGAAAGGCTTTGAGAAGAGTAAAAGAAACATTAATGGTCAAACAAGGTGACTCAGCAGTTCTGAAATGAGGGTTTGGGATGCTGTAGGTCTGTCAGTGGACTTGTTCCACTGTATTGGGGAATGATGTAAAAAGTCTGAGCAGACTGGTCTGCCCACCCCGTCCAGTGCAGTGCTGAATATCAGCTAGAAATAGAGTGGCTGCACTAATGTGAGCTCAGATTAGGAACCTGTGCCTCTCAGCAAGGCAGGCTGGCTGCGGAGGTGCATTCTGGTGTGTCTGTGTTAGCTTTTAGCCGCCTCCGGGGTGCAGTTCTGCAGTAAAGATCCGTGTCTCAGCTTGAGCCTGCTGAGCCTCGGTTTGCCCTGCAGAGCACTTCAGAGTGCTGGCAGGATCCCTAAGCCAGAGCACGTGTCCAGCCGCTCAGGAGCCTTCAGCCCACACAGCCCAACCTGGGGTTCGAGTAAAACCTCCAGTGCGCTCCTGGGTGCTGATCCTCGGCCTTGGAATCCTCCTCCTGGCTCTGCCGTGGGAAGCGTTTCTGCTGGCCCTCAGCTCCCTCTGGTGGGCAGCGCCTCGCTTAAACCCTGGGACTGGCACCTGCACGTTCTGTTCACCCTGCTGCAGGAGACCTGTGCCTTTGAAAACTATTAAATCATTGCCGTTTAAAATAAAACGATCCTTAATAGCTTCTGTAGGAAAAAATTACACTTAATCCTTTTTCAGTGAATAGTTGGATTCAAAATAGAAGTGTCGTTTTGTTATAAAAAGGCAAAGCAAATGGCAGTTCATTAAAAAATACTCCTTAAAAATACAAAAGAAATCTAATTTAAGCAAGAAAAATATGAGGTCTGCCAGAAGAAATAAGTCTATATGTTGTAATAATCGAAAGTTTAAAACACCAAACTGCTGAGGTGCCTGAAATGTATTGGTTTGCTTTTTCTTTTTCAATTACAAGTGAATTTTAAGTATCAAGTTCACTTTGAAAATAAGATTATATGTGTATTATAGGGAACTCATAGGTTGACCATTAAATACTATGGCACCCTCAATCTTTAGCATCTCTATTATGGATCGCTTCAATGTCTAACATTTTAATTAATCACCACCACTATAAGAACTTGTTATTAGTCCTGTAACTTAAAAATCAAAAAGTTACTCATGCTTCTTATGTTTGCTGTTTCAATTTTAAAAAAAAGCATTTGATTTTTATGATTAGGTATGGAATTGGCAGTTGAGCGAATGTGTGTTTCTAAGAGGGCACAAGGAAGCAATCAAGGACTTTAGACTTCTGGAAAATTCAAAACTTCTCTCCTGGTCATTTGATGGAACCGTTAAGGTGAGTAAAAGGCTGGGAATTGAAAACTCAAACACATTTGACTGTCTCTTGTAACATTTGGCATTTCCTGCACGTCATGTGGACACACATTTTACTGAATCGATCGTAAAATGTAAGCTGACTTTTAAGACAAAATTTTGGATTTTCTATTTTTAGTAAGATCTACACTGTTGCATTTTAACTACACCAGTGAGTACAACAAAATGTTGGCCACATTAGACCTATCTAGCTGGGTTTTATCGCTTATATATTGTATAAGATGCCAGTGTTTTAACCTTTTTACTGCAGTAAAAAAGTAACCTGTTTTTACTGTATATGTGGTAGGTTTGGAATATCACTTCTGGAAACCCAGAGAAAGATTTTGCTTGTCATGGAGGTGCTGTTCTTTCCTGTGCTGTTTCACCTGATGGTAGTAAATTTTCATCTACTTCTGCTGACAAAACTGCAAAGGTTGGTTACCTTCTGTACAGAGATAAAAATGATGACTTATTTGTCCTGAAAAGTAATCTCTATTTTTCGTTTTGAGGTAACTGGTGATTATTCAAGTTATCTCGTATTTCTAGTTTTAAATTTCCTATATCCATCAACATGTTTCTAAAGCTGTTGCAGTCATTTGCAATTGATCTTGGATATAACTTAAGCCTAGTGGCTTCTGTACAAATAAAATGCATGTTTAATGCACAGCTTTGTGCAGAACACTGTTTATTTCTATGTAAATGTTTGTTGATAGCCTGACATTCTTTATTTGTAAAATTAAGAAAAATTTCTGTAACTTCCAGTGAAGTCTCTGTTCATAGGTTCATAGGTTCAGAAGGCAGGTGCACAAAGTAGTGAACCGGGGCTGCCCCATTATGTTCCTAAAGCATTCCATTAGATTTTTAAAATATAATTTTCAAGTGATTGATGAATCCTATTTCTGTGAACAGCTTTAAATTTTCTCATAAATGAATAGGTTTCATTAAAACTTATATTCCAAGGAAAGAACATGCAGTCAGTTCAGTAATTTGTAGCAAGCACATTCTTGTGTGATTCAGGTAATAAAAAGAAAGCCAGACACTACAGGAAAATATTTACAGAAATTCACATACAAATGTGCACATGTATAAAAAGTCTTACGTACATTTTAATGCTAATGCCTTTTAGAAAGAAGTCATCATTGGTTTTGAACTTGTATTTTTTCACTCCTCTGTAATGCTTTCCATTTAGATATGGAGCTTTGAAAGTTCGTCTGTTCTTCATGAACTGAAAGAACACGAAGCCTGTGTGCGGTGCTGTACTTTCTCTCCTAATAACAAACTATTGGCCACTGGAGATGACAAAGGAGAAATAAGGGTACTGCTCTAATCTTGATGTTTATTTTACAATTTGGTTGATTGTCAGTTCACAGACAGAAGAGTTCTTATGGTTTTGTGTTCTGCATGTCTAATTCCTTAGCATTGTGGTGAACATTGGGGTGAAAATAGCAGTTTGACACATAAGGCAGTAGTTTGTAACCATATTGATAATTCATGTTCCATGAATGCTAAGGAACTGATTCACATGATTTAATAATAATTCTACTGTGAATTGCATGTGTGATTAAATCCTCTATATAAGATACAGTTCCAAGATGAGAATTTTTTTTAAATTATGTTGTCACTTCAAGTAGAATACATATTTGCAAGGGTTTGCTTTTTTTTTCTCTAATACAGAAAAGTACATTTCAGGTTTCCTTATTTGAGTTGTTGTTTTTCCTGTTAATTTTCCTTTTATAAATAATCTTTCCTCTCCTTTAGATTTGGGACGTTTTAACAGGTGCATTACTTCACTTCTGCTCCCCAGTCACTGTAGATGAAGGAGAACCAACGCATGGGGGTTGGGTAACAGACCTCTCCTTTTCTCCTGACAGTAAAATGCTTGTGTCATCTGGAGGCTATCTTAAGGTAAGCCTTGAAATAATAAAATATCCTATCATACCTAACTAAGTGGCAATACTCGGACAATTAAGACTAATTCAATAAACAAACCTGAAGCATTTTATGTAGCACAAAGCTTCTTCACTTTTGTGACAGTCTAGCACTTTTCACTTCTTCTCATATCTGCAAGTCCCCTGAAAAAGTCTTTTAAGAATTCAGGTTTGTTTTCAAATTCCATATTCCATTTTTATTGACTTCAGATTTTCATTTGCAATGTCTTTGCCTAACATCTTTAATTTTAAACATCCTGGTCATTTTTGTCTGCCTTGATATCCACTCAGTGTTGACAGCAATTGCGTTCTTTATAATGAGTAGAAAAATGCTATATATCAGCCTTTTTTTCTTTTTTTTTTGAGATACTGAGGTTTAAATTTTATCATAAGTCGAAATTCAGAAGAAATTGCAAGTCATGATTTTTCTGCCATTTGTCTTTGAAAGACGTTTTGGAGGAAATCAGTGTTTTCGTGAGTCTTTCATTGGGTCAGGCATCTACTGAGCATATTTTTTTGGGAAGGGGAAGAGGTGGCCTTTTTCTTGGTCTGTGAGTGGGTTTTTTGTAATTTTAAATTTCTCATCAGTTTTTTGTATTGTTTTTTTTCCCCTTGTGATAGCCAATATCTGTTATTAGAAACGTGTGTGTTATCTGTGTGTGTGTGAAATGACAGGTGGCGAAGCTCTCACCTCAGAGAGATGGAATTTAGCTGATTGTTGGTCAGTGTCTAGCTGTTAGACATGCCATCAGACTAATTCTTTGAAGACAGTAACCATGTAACAAAGAGCTGAATTTTCTAAGTTGCAAATCTGTATTTTGCACGCAACTATAATGTTACGTATTTCATGGGATGCATAAGCTAAAAAGTAATAATACCATCTGCTTTTCAATGTGATCAAAGCTGAAGGTAATCTGTTGTGATATTTTGCTGCTGCACTCAAATGCTGCAGGAATAGAGGTAGACTTCTTACTGGCACAATGGAATAACAGCTTTGTGCTGGATTGTGTTAGGTCCAGTTTTGCATTGGTCTACAGTTTTTTTGAGAAATGTGAAATTTCAGACTATGGTAAACTGATGGTTGAAGGTTTCTTGGTTTCTTTGTTATTAGTGCTTGCTGCATATTCCAAAAAATAATAATTGTAATCTCACTGAAAAAGAAGTCAGTCCTACTAAAAAAAGTGCAAATGGTTTCAAATTTTTACATGATCAATCCTATTGTGTGTCTCGCTAAGTTTTTAAATTCAGCTACAGTTTCATTTATCTGACAATGTGTTTCGTGTATTCATTTGGTTATATGAAGGCACATAATTTTTAAAAGTTTGGACATATTGCAGTTTATATCTAGTGATTGCATTTTGTGGTGGGGTAGGGGGCAGTACCTGGATTTATTGTTTTGTATGGTTTCTTGAAATTTGACAGCTTCAGTCTTTTTGAAGTTTCTTTTCATCTGAAAGCCTTATACCTTTAGTAATTAGTCCTAAACTTATTCTGCATAAGATTGTTTATATTTTTATTTTTAATTCTGCCTCTTTGGTGAAAGCAGTCAACTGGGCTAGCCATGCTAAGCCTGTTAATAGATTTTTTTCTAAGATTCCTTCACCTAACTGAAAGTGTGTTGTTATTATTTTTCTTAGTGGTGGAATGTAACTACTGGAGAATCCTTACAAACCTTCTACACAAATGGAACAAACCTCAAGTCAATACATGTGTCCCCTAATTTCAAAGTATATGTGACTGTTGATAATCTTGGTATTCTTTATGTATTACAGAAGTTCTGATTAATGGGCTGAACACTGCAAAGATAACTAATTTTTTAAGCTGGAAAGAAAATTCTGCTTTGTCTGACATTCATTAAGCTGTGAATTATATTTAATTGTTGCATTCATGATGTTTTCATGTGTATTTATGTGCTTTTATGCATGTTTTTTCAAATGAACTTGCATTTAATCTTGTTTTAATAAGCCTTATTATAATCCTTAAATCTTGATTTGCATCTTAAGTATGTTGCTTCCAATTTTGTAAGGAAATTATATTAAGGTTTATTCAAATTAATTGAAATTAATATTAATAGCAGTGAAGAAAGAATAAGAGTATAATACTTTGAAATGATACTTTATGCTAAGGCTGATGGCTAAATGCTCGCTAGCCATGAACACAACTGTGTAAGATGCAAAAAGCCATTTCTTTAACGTGATGCAAGGATTTTCATTTAGTACAGAATGGAAAGAAGCAGGGGCATTCTTCATTTGAAAAATGAACCCAGCCATGTTGGTGCTTGACTTTCAAACCAAATCGAGCAGATGTTCAGTTTACAGCAGCTGTGCCTCCCACTTGCAGTGAGAACCTTCATGCTTCAAACCCGTGGAGATAAAGTGCATTGTGACATGTATGAGCTTTTCCTATTAAGGGGAACATCCTGAGTCTTGTTTTCTCAAGGCAAAATCCGAAATTCAATAGTGTAAGTGAAGTGGAAGAGACCATGCCACATTTCCAGTCAAAGGATGAGTACAGCTAACCAGATAAAATGAGAATGGAAATAGCTTAAAACTTACGTATTGAAAATTGTAAGAAGGTATGAATTTTAGGGTTTTTTTTCTTTTGGAAATAACATTCATTTTATACTATGGAGACACTTTACTGTTGTCAGCTTTGTTTACATGGGATTCTGTGCCCAGCTGATCTCTTGCCTGGTAATATGTGATTTTGTGTTTTTTTTAGTGTGGGTTTTTTTAATTTTTACAGTATTTGTTGATTCAATATAGGACAGAAATATCAATGTCTTGTACTACTTGTGCTTGACAAATGTTTTGTGAATAATTGGGTGGCAATTTTTTATTTGGTACCTGGTAAGCCTTTTTCTATTCAATTGCCTCTCAACTGCTATGAGCAGCTGCACAAGCATTAATATGATTTTTGTATTTTTGTAGCTGGCAGTAGAACACTGTCTAACTACTTGATTGTAAAAGGTACTATAGCAAGTATCTCAACTGGTATTGAATAATGAAATTTTTACTTTTAGTATTTTTTGTGTGCATTTCATAAAATTTAATAGGCATTCCTAGTATTTCCCTGTTTTTGACAATCACCAGTTCTTCCTCTTTTCCAACTTGAAATTCTGCTCTTTCTAAGGTGCTGTTAAATACGGGTCAGTATAATCAAAGTACTGCTGGCAGAAATGTAAAGAGAAGAAATTCAATAGAAAAGACCACGATTTTTTGTATTGCAAGTATGTACAGTACTTAATAAAGATGATCCAGGCAATACTGGCCAAAGTTGTAAATGAATTTGAATTTCTGAGTGAGTTTTTTTAATACGTGGGATGGAGGGGGAGTGCTGCATCTCTTATTGTGGTTTTGTTTTCCACCTAAACATGATGCTGCTTTACAAACTGCATCAAAAGTGCTTTGACAGGTGAGCAACAGTATTAAATATGGGTGGGGAGGAAAAAGGGAACAGAGGGAAACCAAAGTCTTGGAACATGTCCTGCAGTGTTCAGAACAGAGTTGCTGCTACTGTCCAGTTTGTAGAGAGCCCGTCAGTACCCCCTGAGCAGCTGAAGATCAAGGAGCAGGAAGCTTCTCTTAGCCAGTATCCCTCTGTCCCAGAGGCTGTGCTGTCCTACTGCTCAGGACCATGTCCTGACCCAACCAGGTTAAAAGGTACAGGAAAAATATTTCCCATGAGGAGCCAGGGCAGAAAGTTCTCTTCTCTGAGAACACTGATGAAATTCTGATGATAAGAAAAAAAAACCTGATCACAGTTTAATGCAGAAAGCAAGTGGTGCATGAGCAGAGTTCATAGACAATTGCAGTTTTGGAGTGAGTAGGAAGCAAGTAGCACAGAAACTTGAAGAAATGTGAGATAAATACTACATTCCTGGATGTTCTGGAAGAATGACAGCACAGCAGCCTTGTACTTTTTGTTGAAACTGAGGAAGCTGTTCTTCACAGAAGGTGATGTTGGGATGGTTGCATTCACATATATTAAAGTATGGGGTTGGCTGTAAGTATTTGAAACTGAGGTGGAAGAAGAGAAATGGTGATGAAGATGTCTGAAGAGCCAAAGGATAGATCTGATTTGCAAGGAAAGTATGAAAAAATTCAAGTGAAAAGTTATTAAAATAGGAGGCAGGAAAGCAACTTCATGAATTTAAAATATTTAAGAGGAACAGTTTACTGTAATAAAAAATAGGTCTTGCTGTATCATCAGATTTGTCTGTTCTCTTCAATGTTTCATGTATTGTAAAGGAAACAAAAGAGAATTTTGATAAAAGCAATTTTTGTGTAGATTGAACATTAGTGCTTCCATTATCTTTTTTAATGTCAGATCAAAATGAAACAGTCTAAATTAAAATTTAACTAATGAGCATTGCCAATTTTATCTAGTTCTGTAACTGAAATTATAATATGCTTTTGTGTAAACTATTTTTAGGTATACTTCCTATTAACCATGCCTATCAGTTTCTGTAGAAGTTTTGAGTCTCTTCACTTTGTCAATTAGACCTACAGCTCCTTCACATATCTTTTTCCCCTTTCCTTGGGAATCACACCCATGTGTGATACAGCTGCTCAAGAGGATGCTTTGTATTGCCTTAAAGTGTACCATTCCTCCACCTACAGTGTTCTCCTTCCCCCTTTCTTACCTTACACAGTTGTTTGAAATAGAGCTGTGCACTGAGTGCCTGAGGTTTTTCCATATAGATCTCTTGCAGTGCTGGAATGTGGGCTAGAACGGGAACTGGTAACCTGTTGCCAGTAGAGGAATATCCCCCACCCCAAAATTATTTTGCCTCCTTTTGAAAATTTGTGCAGTTAAACTCCCTATTACAGAACGCTTTGCAAATCACTGTTTCAAGGGGTTTTTTACAATTTTTAAATACAGTGAAATCTCTGTATGGAGCCCAGTTCCCCGGGTTGTATCTAGCCACAACAGAGTCTGTGTCCTTATCACTGCTCTCCTGAGGTGTTTTGCAGAAGCTGATGCCCTTGCAGGTTTCCGGGGAAAGCCAGGCTGAAAGACTCTGACTCGGGTGGTTTCTTCTGCCCTGGAACAGAACATTGCAGGGAGGGCTCTTGCCCTCATCTTCAAGAAGCCAGTAAATCCAGAATAGCAGCAGATCACAGAGAATTCAGGTATGTTTTTGCAATTGCTAGTAGAACATAGCTCCCTTACTGAACTGTTTGGTTGCCCTTTCTCCTTCATAGCAAGCACAGGCTCCATGGCAATGCCAAGGAGTGGAAAAGTCAGCCTTGGGGCTGTTTTTCCCTCTGATAGGACACCTGAGCCCTCAGGTGTATTTGTCCATGTTGTGCTTTCCTCTTCCTTGTGTCTGCTAGGGAGGCACAAATCTATTTGGGTTCATAGATGGTGATGATGATGCCCAAGAGCTCTGAGGACTTTGGACACCTTATTTCTGTTGTGATTCCAAGAAAAGCAGAAGCCAAATGACCTTTACTCTTTGGAGAACAGGGAGGGTGCCTGATACTCTGAACACTTCTAGTATGATTTTTTTTTTCTTTTTCTGTCCTCAATTTCATTTTGTTTCAAGCTAGGAATGGGGCACAGTCACTGGCTCTTCCAATACGGAGTAAGATGTTAAGCTGAGACCAGGCTTGTTTGTGGCTGCAGCTCTGCAGTAGATTGACAGTAGATTGATTGTGTTTTTCAGCATTTCCAATGCTGGCTTGTGGTGTGCTTCTATCCACGTCTATGTTGGTGTGGGCTTTTATTTGGGAGGTGGGGACCAGCGGGTTTGGAGCATGGATGCTGGCTTTTCTTGGGTTTTAAGAGGCTTTTCTTCCAGATAAACTTACTGCACACTTTTCTTCTAGGAGGGTTTTTTATGAGAAACCTTGCAACTAGATTTTAATAGAGGCCTAGGCTTAGACTGTTAGGGTGCATCCTAAAAGAGTATAAAGGAGTAAGATTTTCAGTCTGCATGTGTCACTGACAGCTTCATCACTTCCTATATCATCTCCCACAGTTACACTCGAGGGATATAGCACAACTGTGTCATAATTGGACTAGAACTATTTAAGCTGCTTGTGTGTGTTTGTTCAGGAGGATGAGAAAGCTAAAGTATCTTATAAGTGTTTCAATAGGCAGTTTCTCTCTTGGGGCCTGAGTGTTTACAGAACAAATTAGCTTCCTGTGCTTGTTTCCATTTAACAAACCATATGTTGTACATAGGAGAAGTGCTCTGAGAATGGTTAGATTCATGTCCTTCAGGCTAGAGAGGATTCTTGTTCTGTACTCAAGAGGCATCCTCTGAGTACTACTTAGGATGCCACAATTAGATTCCATGTGTTTATGTGGTATTTTTAATTTCTTACTGTATTAGCTTCCTTCAATTTATTTGTGTGTCTGATTTGTTTTTAGCTGTGTTCAGTTTCTCTAATAATGTATGAACTCAGATGAGTTTTGAAAGTCATGATGTTTAAAATGACTCAAAATGAGGCAAAGACAAATTTACCTATTCAAACTCTTCAAAAGTAAACGTGATGCTTCTTAGGTAAAGCACGTGTTATTTCTAATGCATAAATTCACATAAAGTACACTTGATATTTAAAATACCTTTAATGTCACTTTTCTAAAGCATTAGGCCCTTCTAACTCTTCTCTGTAATTGTATAGAAAATATAATTTCTATAGCACTTTTCTATAGTACTTTCTAGCACATGATGGCAGTGTTTTCTTTTAGTTCTAAAAATCGTATTATTTTCCTGCAATATCCTCTGAAGATAGTAATAACTGTTCGTATCCCTCTTCCTCAGTCAGTATTTAGGTTGATAAGATTTTGTAGCTTCCTGGTTCAAACTCTTACTTCAGTGTTAAGAAATCTTAGTCTTAACATGTTTTAAGAGCAAGTTTTCCTGTCCAGGAGTAACGATGACAACATTTCTTTTTGTGCTTCCCAGTTATAACCACTTAAATTCATTCTTTAATTTACTGCTATGATCAGTATTGGCTGTTATTGGCTTATAAGCCCCTTGGCAGAAGTAGTGTAGGGAAAATGGATTAAGGAAAGACTGAAAAATACACTTTTGGTTTAATAGCCCTGAAATAATACCTGAGAGGAATAGCATATTTTTAATGTGAGACTTGGAAATGCTTAGAGTTTTGTCTTTTTTAGTAGAGAATAGATGAATGAACAGACATAGGCATAGGCCAATGGAAATCTCTCTCTAAATACAGATCAAGCATTTTGATCTAAAGAATCCAACCTGAAGCCAATAATCATGTCTTGATGGGTGAACGCTCAGCATCTACACAGTGAGGTAAGACATACATATGGAAGCTGGTAGCTACTAATTTTTTCAGTGTATTTTCATGATTTCTTAAAAGGTGCTGTGGAGTTTATTTAAGTTCAGTACAGGACAGCAATTATATGTTTTGTATTTCCAGCTAAGATATTGGAGAAAACGTGTAGTCTTACCAATATGTGACTTAAATTTCAGATCTAGGAAATAGGAGGAGGACCAGTTTCAAAGAGTTTAAACAGAAGAAATGTTGCCTAGATTTTACCTCTATTTGAGTGTATGTTTAACAATAGCTTGAAAAAAGGTCACCTGAATGTGTCTGAGTTTTCAAAATATTTGAAGAGATGTTTTAATGTCTTGCAGATGTTGCACTCTCAATTTATCCAAGCCAAAGCATTCTAGTTTTTCCGCTTCAAAAATTATAGAGCAGATACTACTTCTAAAAAAGTTATTTCTACAGTATCAAGGATTGAGCTATTAAATTGTTATTTTGACTCAGCAGCTGGTTTTCTACAGTCTGGAGCACTGGGTTTGAGAAAGATCTTAAGGGTACACATTCATTCAAAGGAATGGTTGAGGGGTCAAGCTGAACTTGTGGAAGAATTGTTTGTTTTTCACTCTGAATTTGTGAATACCTGCCACTTATATATAAAGTGAATACCTGCCAGAGATAGGTACAATTCAACTGAACTTCATGAGACCTGGAATTTTCTTCATAGCATATCTTGAGAATTTAAATTTGGTTAAAAAGATATGAAACACAGTAGGTGGCAATAAGCTCTAAGTCTACTGATTTGACTGATTTATCTCCTTTTCCCAGAAATATCTTTCTTCAAAGGGTTAAACTTCTGGTGGCTATAGAAAAAATTATTCCTTGAGTTATGATCTACTTTTCCTCTTAAGCTTCTCCTAGCTGTGAGCTCTTTACATGTTGCAGTTTCTCAAGCTCCTGTACTACTCTTTATATCTCATATTCAGTCCTTAATTACTTATGTCAACCTTCCTTCAAATGAGGGGTTCCACCACTCCAGGTTCTTGTATTGGTAGTGTTAAGGGAAGACTCGTTGCAGCAAAGTTGATCTTCACTATTCTTGGTTTTTTTAATCACAAAGTGACTCTGTGGAATGGAACATTTTCGCAGTTTGTGTTCTGGATTCTGGTTTCTTCAGCGTGTAATAGCAAAAAAAAGAGTGATCTTTAACAAGCTGTTAGATTTATGTGTTATGCATCATATAGCTGGTTTTTTGCTAAAATGCAAATTTAGGAAATTAAGATCATGTTCTTTGAAAATGATAATCCTTACTGTATTTATTTTTATTTTGCATACAAATTATATCTCCTCCTTTTCAAAAATTAAGCCACAGTTCCTCCAGCTCATGCAGCTTGTCCCTCCATTTTGCTTTACTTATTTTGCTCTTTGAGTTCTATGATGGGTTAGAAGTTACTTTAGGATTGTTATGTATCTGCCAATGTGTTTCTTTTGTTAAGCAGGAACCTATCTGGAAAATGAGAATTTGATCACAGTGAATACTTTGAGCAGTTAGAACCAAATACAAGAGGTCTTAACTTTGCTTTTGTGACAAAGACTATCTCATAGTTTGGATGTCTAAATTGTAATTAATACCTATGAGAAGAAGCAAGGGGCTTGGAGCTTGAGTGTCTTCTGTTTGGAGTGTGTTTTTTGCAACATTTTTTTCTATTGAAATATTTCTATGTTTTTTCTATTGCAAATAAGATTTTGTTGTTGTTGTTATTATTTCTAAATTGACTGTTCATAGCTGCCGAGACTCCTTGAAGGAAAAGAAAGGAATGATCATAAACAAGGTCAGAACTTCAAAGTGTGAACAGCCAGTTTAGGTATTATAACCCAAGGACTTAGTCCAAGGGGAGGACTGCAAACATTCTGCCCCACAGGAAGTGAAGACAAAGTTTGAGCAACCACTGTCAGAGATCAGTAGCACAGATAATACAGCAGCAGTGGCACATTCAAGGTAACTGTAGTGGTGGTGTTTTTGTGGTGACTGGCAGAAGCAGCACTTTTTTTAGCACTTAAGCACTTTTCACTTATCATTTGAAATACAAGGTTTGCTCTTGCAGATTCGTAGACTTTGCTTTTTCATTCTCTAAACTGATTTTAGAGGTTTTGTTGAATAGGATGTTCAGATAATTCTGGCATTCCTTAAGGACTGAGTAGAGTTTGAAAACTGGGTACCTTAATCTATCCTTCCCTTTCAGAGTTGTTTTTTTCCTCGACAGATTCTTGTTACACTAAACAAATGAAGCCATATAGCAAACATTTCAGTAATCAGGCCAGCATAAAGTACTCATAAATTATCACCAAGCAGCTCTAAATCTGTCATAAGCTCTTACTGACTGGCTCACAGGAATGTTTATGTAATTGAGAGAAACTATAGAAAGGAAGTTAAGTCTCCTTTTACAAGTTAAATCAACTACAGTGAGATGAAAAACACCCACACATTTGGCTTTGGATCAGCAGAGATATTCTTGAAAAGAAAACCTTTATGAAATCTTTATTATGAAACCAATTTCAAGGTGTAAAAAATTATCACTTTGCCAGGTGTCACTGATTGTACTCTGCTTGCATATTCCTTGTATAACAGGGTATCACCTTGATCAGGGAGTTACGGATTTGGAAACATTCCAGCAAATAAATTTTGACATGGTTGGGAGCACAGATGTAATGTAGGATGTGTTAAAGCTGGAAAGCTTTGGAAGAGGTCCAAGAAGTCACAGTTCCACAGATGTGAAAAAAGCCACCACACCCCCAAACCCGCTGAATGAGATACTATCTTACACGACATCCCTTTACAAAAGGTGTAGAAGCTGCATTGCAACACAGACAAATACATTAAGAGATGATATTTATAATATTTTAGAGTGCAAATTACGAAGTATAAGAGCAACTGATAAGGGTTTTTACACCAAGGAGTGAAATACCAATAAGCAAAACAAATGAGAGATTAATATTAAACCTATGCTTTAAAAGAAGAAAGCTTAAAAAAAGAAGCTTATTCCATTGATCACAGCAACACAGTTTTGAAATATGATGTTGGAAATATGGCACTGGAAATTGATAATCTTAACAGAACAGGTTGCAAAGATGCATTTGTTCAAACTAAAGAATTTTGAATCACCAAGTCCAAATGATAAACAGCCATTTGTCTGCAATAGATAAGATGAAGAGTCCTTTGAACCACATCTGGTAAAATTCACCACACCTTAAAAAGATGAGGAAATCCCAAAAAGTTGTGAATCATGGCATTTCTGGTGTTTTTAAAGAGGTGACCAAGGCAACTACTGACCTGAAGTCAGTCCTGAGGCAAACAGTGGAATGGCAGATTTGAGGTTATATGGAATAGTAGAGTCTACTCTGAGCACCACAGAATTTTTCTAGGTCTAGTGAGTGCTGTGGTTTTTTGAGAGACTGGTTTTGGCAAATGTTACTGACAGATTTCTACTTGTTTTGTTTATGATTTTTATTTTTGTTTTTAACATATCATTGTCAATACACGAACTTTGGATTTCTTAAAGGAATTTGATTTAATATCACATCATATTTTGATTCAAAACAAACTTGTAAAATCATATACAACAATGGAATTAGCTCTTAATTCCTACATCTCTATGCAAAATGGAGTCTAAACAAACATCTCAGGAAAACATTCTGTTCCTGTTTAGATGCTTCCAGATGTTCTGTGTGTTTCAAATGTTATGGGTTATTTTAAGGTTAGATCTTTATTTCCTTGCTTTGCATGTCTCATCTAAAAATAGGTACAGAAAGGAACATCAGAGACCCTCCGGTAATGCTCCTTGCCTCAGGTCTGCATAAGTCTGCTCTAGAGGAGGGATTGTAATGAAATACGAGGATTCAGAGGTTTTGTTGGTCATCTGCAGATCAGGAAGAATTTCATTCTTGTACTGCGTAATTTGATCTTTAAATCTTTTCACCTTCCTATGAGATTGGCTTTAGGATGTGCAGTATTGAACACAGGTGATCTGTACCTTCAGGTGCAATAGCTACTCATATTTTTGTTTCCTTGCAGATTGCATCATACAAGGACTAGACTTCTGGCTGGGAAACAGATATCACCAAAGTCAGATTGGCAGCAATATTTCCCCCTATCTTTTTCTTAGTCTTTGGAGCAGGCCGTATGTATCACCAGCTGGAATAACTTAGGTACTTCTCACCAAAGGGCTTTCCTGCCACATCAGGGGCTGGGGATAATGTTGGCACCTTAATAGTCTATTACCCCTACTACTTGTAACAATCAGTTCAATTTTCCAGGTTTTTGAGGTACTCAGCTTAGTTAACTCTTCAAGTTTTATGTAAGTATAACTGAGTTAAATGTAATGGCTGTGACAGAGAGATGGCCACAGTGAAGGATGTAATATCTTTTTATATTAACTTCCCCTCATGCACAGCATTCCCAGACACTTGTATGTTTCCGTGGATTCACTCAATTCCAATGGAGAATTGTTAATTTAATCCATCACTGATACCTTGATTTACCTTCCAGACAGTATTTAAGTCTATAAAAGAAAAAAATATTAGTCTTTGCAACATAAACTCAAGAAAGAAGTAGTGCTAGCCTCAACTATATACATTAGGATATTTTTGCTTAGGACATGCCCAAGCCTGACATTCTGCAGCCTAGCAATTATCATTATCCAATAATCACAAGTGCAAGAATGACGACTGCCCTGCACCTAATGCGTTTTTTTTAAACTAGTGTGGTCTATTTCTTTTTTTCCTCATGGTGTCACTATAGGATAAAGTTAATGTTCATTGGGTATTCTCTATACTGGAGCATATCTCCATTTCCTTTGTCTCACTGGCTTTCTGATTTCCTATTATGTGTTTAGAAATATGATAACAAATATACTGCCTTCAAATTTGAACACATTCTCTCAAGCATTGGCCTATCCTTAACACTGAGCATGAATTTTTATTTTTCTTTTCCTTTTTTTTTTCCCCCTAAGGATTTAATATTATTATGATTTTAGCTTTATATAAGGGTATGGAGAATTTGAGCAGTTCTAATGATTTGAAAGTAGGAAATGCCATGTTTAAAAAGACAAAAAGGCATGTGTCCTACAATCAAGTGAGTTTATGAAGTTACATCTGTGATAGACTTCTTCATCACACATAGAAACTGTATGAATCACGGAATGGGTAAGGCTGAGGCTGATGGGGACTACAGTGGGTCCAACCTCCCTGCTCAAGCAGGGTCATCCTAGAGCATGTGACACAGGCCTGCATCCAGGCAGTTCTTGAATATTTCCAGTAAGCTTCATCTTTCCTTATGTTGTTGTAAAGTGTTTTGAATTCAGCTTTTATGATCGATAGAAAAAGCAGTTTTTCTATCTAAGCTCAGAGTGGCAAGAGAAGACAGGAGAGAGAGAAGAGAGAGAATTTGGTTTCATTTACATACTGATAGCATTTTTGTCTGCTTAGTTGTTACCACTTCACCCAGACCCACATTCTCAAATATATCTAGGTACCTGACTTCCACAGAAGGAAGAAACATGTGGCACTATATAAAGGTGAAGAAGGACTGAGGGGAAATTTGCTTGTGGTCTTTACAAGAGCAGGAGCCAGTTGGAGATGCCCTTTTGCATTCCTGCATTTGGAGCACAGCCTTTCTGAAAGGCAAGGACCATAGGCCATTTCTCTGCTTTCCCTCTTCTGCCTCTTCAGCAGGACAGTGGTGTTTGGGCTGGTTGCATTTAGGCTTGTAATGAGGATGAGTGTGACTGTCTAATCACTAGGACCAAAATCATCCACCAGTTCTGTGAAATCGACATCCAGTATGAACTCTGGCCACAAGTGAGACTTATGGTCAGCCTCTGTCTAGCTGAGGTTATCAGGTGTGAAAGTTAACTAGAACCAGCATATGGTTAACCAGAATCAGCATGGCCTTGATAGAAGTAGAGTCAGTTTGCTGGTTTAGCAAAGAAGTTGGTTCACCTGAAGAAGCTGAAGAGCACTGAACAATTGCAGGGCTTTTCAGTAGAAGCTTGAGTATTATCCCCCTGTATTTTCCAGTGGGCTGAAAACCCTGCCAGGATTTCCAGCCAGTTAAGAGCCTTTTTTTCTCCTACTCTCTTCAGATGGTCTTTTAATATGAGATAACAAATATCCCTCTTCTTAGACAAGTGCCCACATCTAAATATTGTCTCTAATACCTACGCCATGTCTCTCACTTATGTGCTTGTCACTGCCATGCAGTTCCTTCATGGAGTCAATTGTTCTTTGGGCTGGTACTTTGGAGGTAGTTGAAGTTACTATTTCTACACTGTTGTCTTGATGACATCTTAGACATCATCTTCCAGTGAAGTGTGAAGCGGGCCAGCTGAACAGCACACATTGAAAGAAATCTAGGGCAAAATTAGAGTCCTGCATGTGGCACAAACTGCCTGTTTTAACCTAGAATGGGAGATAAACTATTTCACAGTTGTCTGTGCATTAGTTGTCTAGCATGCTGCTTCTTTTCCAAAGGACAGACACAATCTTCTTCACAACCTGATGATTCCCTTGCCAATGGTTACCATTTTATGGCCATGCCAGTTTTTGATGCTGAGATGTTGACTTTAAACTACAATGCATGTGCACCTTGTGGTTCTGCAGGTGAAGCAGCCTCTCACAAACTTCCTGGCAGAATACCAGAACCGGAGATGCTGTCTTCCTGCCAGCTGTGAGTAGTGGCTCTTCTGGCTTTTAATAAACACCAGGCCAGTTTGGAGGAGTCACTGCATCCCGTCTCAAATGCAACATCAACATCTGCTTTAGGAAACCCTCTAACTCCACAAACACAGAAGTTCCCTGTTGTTTGTCATGACTTTCTGCAGTTTTAAGCCTTGTCCCAGCAGCAGCTCTTTTACTGTTCATAGGTGGTGGTGCATCCCCCCTCTCACACTGGCCCACACTATGATTTCAGAAATGCTTGTTAGGCCTTGGCCTTGATGAATGACAGCTCAGCTAAGCTTATCAGAAACGCTGTGTGCTCCCAAGAATTTATTTTGGCTAACGAGCTCCTGCTTTTTAGTGAACAGTCTTAGAAACCTATTTTTCTTGCCTGCATAAGAATGCAAGTGTAACACCACTTTTATGATTGAACTTTCTGTAAAAGTTACTGACCTGAATTGTGGCTGGATGGAAAATTGCCGTAACAAAAGAAAACTCTCTTGCAACCCTATAAACAACAGTCTAAGTGAGACCCTCTGAGCTCTCCTGGACCACAGAGGGCTGCAGCCAGCAATTCCCTCTGAGCGGGACACTCCTTAGAGCGAGCAAATTCTCAAGTTCACTCTATCTGTAAGACCACTGCCAAAAGCCAACAATGGAGCCAGGGCTGATACCCCCACTCCTTGAGGCTCAACTCTTCACCCTTGGAAATGATGCAAAGGCATCCAATATGAGTACTTCACTGAACCTGAGGGGAATTTTTCAGAGGTATGTGTCCATACTCCTTTAACGCGTGTCTGCCAAGTGTGAATATACTACAGCAAATTGTTGTGGTTTAAAACCAAACAGCTGCTTCCCTTTTCCCCAGTCCCCTCCAGTGAGAAAGGGACAAAAAGGCAGATATTATGGGTTGATATAACAATTTACTAGAGAAAAAGCAATGAGGTAAGGAAAACAAACAGTAACAGCAAACAGTAGTCGTAACAACAGCGCATAAAAGAGGTGATTTACATACAAAAGGTGCTCACCACCCCCACCCAGCTCCGTATGGCCACCAAGACGAAGACAAAATGGTGGATATTACTGCACCCCAGCAGCTACGCGGCTCTTCCCAAGACAAAGGACAACATGCTGGACGTTCCCACAGCTGGTGTCCTCCTTCCCCAAGCCCAAGACAATGAGAAACAACGATGGACAAACCCTCCAAGCCGGATCGTCTGCACAGCACTGACCACTCTGCTTGCACTGACTGCCCTGCTCCGTGTCCACACCACCCCAAGAGCTCCAGTCGCTGTTTTGTTCCAGAAAAAAGAAATTAAATGGCACCATTTCCACTGCACCCTCACCTTTTCTTCCACCTGGAGCCATGTTCCCCCACAATGACTTGGGTGGTTTAGAATAGTGGCTCAGCCACACCCACACACCTCTAGGCCCTGGCCCTCTCAGCAATGGTGAGAGAATTAACTCTGTCCTACACATGTGCTACGGGTGTTGATCTCTGTAATTCTTAAGTAGATTAGGTTTGTATGTAAGTTAGGCCTGTGAGTTACCGTCCTGCTCATTGTAAATTCTAAAGAATCTTTTCTTAACTTGTTTAAATTAGGCTATCAATGAAGTGCTGTTAAATTTAAGTGCTGTTAAAAACTTTAGGCCTAAACCATTGGTCAAGTCTGGAGCTAAAAGTTTGGTAAGAGGGTCTACTCTGAACTTTGTGACTCAGCAGGAGGGTCCCCCTCATTCCTTTTCATCCTTATGCTTTTCCATCCTTAACTTTTTCCCATCTCCAATCTCCACATAGATAATGTTAGATTGATTTTAGTTTGACCGATTTTAGATTTTAGTCCGATTTATCTGTGTGCTTCAACTACATAGTTCAGCAGTAAAGTGAACCTTGCCAATGAACTTTATCACGCTTTCACTTTTTTATTAAACCTGCTTTAGCTGATACCTTTGCCAGTGATTCTTTGAGCAACCTAAAACACCCATTCACAACAGCATATTAGAGACATCACTACTCTCATAATTCTCAAAATCCTTTGTCACCCACACCTCATTTGGATTTCAATTTCCTTACCTTCTCATGTCAAATGCAATCTACTTCTGTATCACCTCTCTTCTTTTGCCTCTTCTCCACCTTCCCACTTCAAGGCAGTTGTTGGAATTAACTCTTGGTTTTACAGCACCCAAATGCTCCAGCTTCTTCATATACCCTCCTTGACTGCCTCTGCTTCCCTCTCACCCTCCAGGTCAAGAGTAGCAATTTTCCTGACTATCTGATCTTACAGAGATCTCTGGCTTTTTCCCTACCTTCACTCTTAAGACTGTCCATTATCCCCTTACTACCTATGCACTTCCAGCATACCAGGACCTTAAATGAAATGTCCCCTCAACCAAAGAAGACAAAAGACCAAGTGGTAACTCCTTTGGATTAGTGCAAGTTTGTAGAAGTCCCTTTGGATCTGAAGAAAGGACTGCTGAACCACTGTCCCATGCTAGAGGAGACCCCGTGGACTTCTCTCCAACTGGCTTACACTAGTATTGGTGAGTAGTGACGGATATGTTTCCTTCTAAAATCCCAGGTTTCTGCAAATACCTAAGTCCCTTACGTGTGTTAATTCTTTTCTTTCCTTCCAGTTCAAATTTATGTCTGCTGTGGGGGCTTCAGTTGTTCACTGCCTGTGTCCTAAAACCTTCACACTCAATTCTCTGCCCTACCAGTCTTTCATCTGTCTCATCTTTCATCAGTCCTGCTAGTTATCTTCAGTCTCTCTTGCCCCAATTATCTCTCCCAAATGAGTTCAGCTGCTTACTGTGCCACCGTACCTGCTTGACATCTCTTTGATGAACCTAGATCAAATTCTTCCTGCAAGGTGCCAGTTCTTCCTGTTGTTTCACACCTTTCCTTTACATCTGCTTAGAGTTTTGCTGCAGCTCCTGTCTCATCCTTTAATTTTAGGGGTCACTCAGCTGCATAAGAAGTGCCCCAGTTTTATATCCTGAAAACCTGGCCCATTTGTACTTCATGTGCCTGAAGTGAATGTGTTTTAACATAACTCCTGTACAAGTCTTTACAGGATGTGATTAAATATGGGAAGTCAGCAGTTGAGTAGAGCATGGAAGAACCAGTTAATTAAGGACTAAAAAGCGTGACGTTTTTACCATCTGTAAACAAAATCTGTATTTCAAACCAAAACTCTCTCCACAGCAATTCCTAGGTTTCCTCGGTACAAGATCCAAAGCCCAGTGAAATCAGTGAAATGGGAAGGGGGGGGATCTTTCACTGATTTCAGCATCCTTTGCATCAGGCCCCTGATTTCCTTTAGCAATGATAAAATGATACACAAAGCTGGGACTGTACAACTTCCTTTTATTTTGTGTGCTTTTATAGGATATAAATAAATGACAAAATTACAAAATTTATAACTGGAAGCCCAAGCATATTTACATAAGTATTTGTTGCAGTGAGGCTACTATTTACTGTTCTCCTATACAATTTTCCTTTTGGTACCATATTTTTAGTGTTATTTTTTTTTTATTGTCAGTTGACTAAGTACATATCAACAGTGAATAAGCAAAAATATGTACAAGGAACTATTTTGTTCAAGTAAATTGAATACTGTATTAAAAGTATGTCATCACTCAGCGCTATGATTAGGTTTAACTAAACCATATACAATTATCAGTTTTAAACCAAGTTCAGTTATCCATTTTTTGGAATATACCAACTGATGATTCTAACTGAAAAACCTCAGCTGGATATGAAATAATAATTAAAAAAACATTAAGACAACCACACAATTTATCAATATCTCTATAATGAACTTCAAAATGATTCACAATTTGACTGGATAGAACAATATACATTAAAATGTCATTTTTCTCCTATAATGATATTTTTACTGTTATAATTTCAGTTCTACATAAATATACATCATGGTATTATACAAATACTCCACAGACATTAAAAAAATTAAAACACTTTAAAGAAAAAGTAAGTAAATCTTATTTAACCAAATATTAAGCAAATGCTTAATTATTTTGTTTCATGAAAACAATTTTATTACTTTGGAATTTTTTTCTTTTTCTTGCTGTTTTTATTTAGAAAATGTTTTGCAGTAGAATTTTATCAACACTCTTCCAAACAAGCTTTCTGTGACAGAAATCTTGATAGCAAAATCCATGGTTTTGACTTTTTTTAGAACCACTGAGATTATTTTTTTTAAAAATACTAGTAGAATTCATGGCTATAGCAATGTTGAACTGCATAAATTATATGTAGGTGTAGTAGAATGACCATTCCACTTTCATTCCAGACTGATCACACAGAACATCCAGTGCACTGATGCTACAACTCTTATAATTTTCATAAGTTTTCATAATTTGCAATAGCAGTCGTTTACTTAACTTTAAAATAAACAATATTTCTCATAATTAATCTGGCTTCCTTCCATAAATATTCATATGTTTTCCTATAGTACTTCTCTTCCATAAAAATATCTAATAAATGTTTTCTGTGCATTATTAATACCTTTTTCTAACCATTCATAAAACTCTGATCCTTTGCAACAATGCAAGAGGTTCTTATTTCTGTAGAGGATCAAAGGACATCAATGATTACATATAAAATCAGCGCACACAGAAATCAGGGTGCCTAATTTCTTGTCACTTTAATGAGTTCTTTATTCAACACAGTAATTATTAATGAATTCAGTGGTTTCACAAATAATCTATTTATTAATTCTGATTCTATTTCAATTAAAAACTGCCAAGATTTAAATAAAAAACCCAATCAAATACTCTACTCATAGGCAGCATTAGTATTAGTTTAGAGACCTTTTGTTTTTTTTTCTTTAAAAAGTAGAATTCTAAAATAAGAAATCAAAGAAAGCACTGTGGCAGAGTCACAAGGGAGAACTGCATGAAAAATAAGGTTTTTCACTCCTCTTGTGGACTGTAATTTTAAAAGTCTTCAAATAGTGTCATTCTTCTGTCAGTGCTGCAGGAAGAAGAACATCACCAGAAATGACTGTCAGCCTTTTTTGTTAGTTACAAGGCCACTCATACAGTGCAGTCTTCCTCTCTGCTGGATTGAAACGTTGCCATAAAGGAAAGGCTGTGCTGTGACTGCTTGGCGTGCAAGGCACAACAAGGAACAGGGGGACAGTTTTGTATCAGAAAATTGTAGTTTCATACTTGGTATTAATGCCTCTTTTGGCCTCTTGTCCAGGTTCAACAATCCAGGGTAGATTCGCAAGAGTCTTTTGTTCGGATGGATCTATCTGCTTTAAGACAAATGCAAACATACAGACGGGTTACCATCTCCGTGCACGGCAGCTTGAGCAGAGGGTTTTTCTTTAAACTAACAGGGCAAATCCTGAATTGACAAAGTCGTACAGCAGCAAGTATGGTGGTGTCTACACTCCCATGTACTCATGGCTGCCTTCTTCTTCCTGTTGAGATCAGAGCTGTGTTTACCCCCAAGCTATAGGGCATCATAGTTCATTAAAGCCACACTTCATCCTGAGAAGTCTGTTCGCTAATGAGACAGACGATGGCATCAGGAAATGTTTCTACTTAAAATTTCATGGAGGAAGATTCTGTGGCAATGGATGACAAAGTGTACAGTCATACATTTCCCCCCCCCTCCCCTTCCTCTCACCCAATAATTAAGTGTCATAGAGTACAGTTCTCACTTTATAGTCAGTGAATATGATACAGTGTGCAGTCATTTTTCTCCTTTCCCTCCCAAATCACCCTGTGCCTGTGTTCTCACTTAATTTATAATAGTTTTCATAATTTTTTAAAAGGTCTACTGTAAAAGAATATTTCTCTGTCATCTCTGCACTTCAGGAGGGCACTTTAAAGACAATCAATACTTATGCTTCAATGAGCTTTGTTTCTTAGGAGTCTGTGATTAATACTGAAAAGGTATATTGAATCCCAGATCGAAAAAAAAAGGAAAAAAAACAGGGTAAGAAAAGAAAAGAAGTTGCTTGGTCTGGCAGGATAACTGTAAATTGATTTGGATTTGTAATTTGATTAGAATACATATGCCGTGATCGTATACCAAACAAGTTAGGTGATAGGAGATTAGGAAAGTCTGTGAAACCACAGAGTTTGGGAGGTTTGCATTGATTAAACTGAATTAATTAAAGCTCTGTAATTACTGTAAGACACATATGCATAAGACTAACCAAGCAACATCTTAAACTGGAGGAATCTGAAATAAGCAGTTGCTTGAAATGGCTGCCAGTGCTGTGGTGACAAAACCCTGCCAGCTGATGAGCAGAGGTGGCAAGATGGAGCATTTCTGACTCAAGAGATATTTTTATTTGTACAGTTTCTAGTATATAAACTCTTAACTGTATAGCTGAATTTTGGATTTTTTTTGCATGCATTACTACCTTCTACTTACCACTGACTTCCGAATACTAACACGTGGTTTGGGAATAGGTTTAGAGGGTTTGTTTTCAAAGCTTTCAGGGAGGGTTGAAGAATGGCCCCCTTTTCGTGCTTGTAGTGCAAGCTGATAGGCCACCTCAAATGCTTGTCCTAGTGTAAGAATGATTTCGTAAGCTAAATTCTGGAACAAAGCAGAAACAGTTAAAATTGAGGTGAGGTTGAATTATTGTCAGATACATGAAGTGGGGTAGTGATTTGTAATGTAAATAATTAAAATCACGCTGGTAATACGCTCCTCAGTCTCGGTAATGTGTACATCTGTCATTTAATTTCTCATTGATTAAAACCAATCTAAATGTAATTTATTGTATTTAAAGTAATTACTTCTAAACCCCTTGAAAATGTCTCACTAAACATGAAAACATGAGTGGGTGATTGCGTGCCGTCTCTTTTTAGAACAAGTACATTAACCTTCCCACCTTCCCAACTCATCCTGTGTCTGCTGTTCTCAGGATCCAGCCCCTCTTGCACTGTTGCCATGTGACATTCGGCCTCTCTCTATTCCAGAACTCCTCTGCTGACCCGTCCTCCTCCAGAGCCGGCAGCCCGATGTGCTGCTTCCCCGGGCACATGCCTTGGGCTGCTCTGTGCTCACACCAAGCAGCACAGCAAGAGGCTGCAGCATGGCTGTGATGCTTCCAAAAGGACAAAAAGCCAGTGCTGGAAGTGCCTGCTCTGATTTACAGACGCAGTGCAGGTGGGTATGTGTGCAGGTCAGTGCACCGCTTCAGGTGCGTGCTGCAAGTCCTGGGAAACCTCCTCGTGGGTTTGTTTTCTAGAAGTAAAACTGAGCTCAAGCGGTTGTGTAACAACACTCTTGTAGGCAAGGGGAAGGGAGGTTCGTGGGCATAACCAAAAAGTCAGGCTATTATGCCTAAAAGCAGTTCAGTGTTAAAGGTAGAATACTTTAAATCCTCTGATTATGGGGAAGAAAACCTGTTGAAATATTTATAAAGCATGAATGAGGTATCAGCGGGGTTGATATAAATATCTTTTCATATTTATATGTACAGTTTTACATCAATGAAAAAGCAGCTGTGAGTTTCAAATTTGACCTTAATCTAAATGGCAAATGAATTCCTATTCCTATTCCTTCAGGTTTGTGGGTTTGTTTTTGTATATTTATTTTCGGGCTCCTACTGGGGCCTATTTTTAGGCTCCTACTAGAGCCTATTTCTGGGCTACTAACTCTGCAATAATGTTTAGAACCCCTGTAGAGCAAAGGCAAGCCTGTTGGCTTGCCTCCATATGATGTCCTACAGTCCCCTGAGAACAATTCATAAATCTTTGATGTGGTTCAGACGTTACCCTCTCTTTCCTCAACCTCCATAGCCTATAGCTGGAAGCAATTCTGCATTGCTTTGAACCTAGGTGATCCCTTCAAATTCTCATGTTTCTCATACTTTTTCAAATGAGGTATGTCTTTACTAGTCAAGTCTAACTGTTAAGTTTGCAGTAAGTGAGAAAACAATGCACTTGGAAGTACACTATTTGCAGCCCTTCAATCATTAAGCCAAAGTTAAATGGACAAGCATTTTATTTCATGCCCTACACTTAAATTTCCCTGAAGAATTTCCATTCCTTTTTTATCACTCATATATACTGTGATAATATAGGCTAAATTCAGCATATTTAGCTCATTATAAGAGCTTCTTATAAAGGTGCCAGCTCTGTCCTGTGTTAGGTCAGACAGAAAACAATTATACTCCTGCACTGGGACATGCTCTCTGCAGTTACGACTACAGTCACAACAGCAAGCCAGCCAAAGTTTCATAGCTTCCCAAATAAAAATGTCTGCCTGATTTGATAGCTGTAGTCTCCAAATTATCTCCCCTTTAACTTCAAGGGAAACTGGCCAGGACTGAAAAACACTGAGGATGCAGCTTGCCAGTGGAATAATAAAAAAAAAAAACCTAAAGAGTCTATCATAAAGTGCTTTGCCTTTTAGCAGAATTCTGGCTATGGAATTAAGAGCAACAGAGTATAGTCATCAAAAATGGCAAGAATATTATAATTTGAAATGGAGTGTGCTTTTCAGTGGGATAAGAATATTATTCTAAAGAGAGATGTCTTTAGAATCAGCTGTCATGACAGTAAGAGAGCATACTGTATCTTGATGGGATCGTCCGCAGTGGATTTTATTATTACTAAGGAATACATCAGCATGACAAGGTGTAGGAATGGCTTGTTGGAGAATGTGCAGGCTGCAATACTAGTAGGACTGAGAAAATACACCATCCAGTGTGGCATACAAAAAGATCACTGAGACAGGCCTGAAAATTTGGGAGATAAGAGTAGAGACAGACTGAAAGTTTGCCATACTGAGCCATAATTTAAGTCCTGCTTCTTTCCTCTGTTGTCTGTAAAATGAAAAAAACAGGCCTGCCTGGGACCTGAAAACCATAAGAAACATGTAACTGTTTCTCTGGTTAATAAATATTTGAAATACAGCAAATAGAACATTCACTGTTCTGTTCAATATTCGAAATGCAAACTGAACCATAGCTTGTACATAAATTCATACATTGTGTACTGTGGTAGAGCCTTGACAAAGGGAAGTCTGAAAATGGAGGCAAGGAGGGCTTTAGAACTGTACCTTGTAAAATTAAAAAAAAATTATCTGAAAAAAACCCATAAGTAAATAAGCTTGGTTTGAGGAATTTCCCACCTGTAGTACTGGGAGAGGATTATAAGGACCAGAGTTGGTACAGATTCTTAGAGGGGCTATACTGGAGAGGTAGGAACTGGAGGATTCCCTTGAGGAGAGGGGTGGAAAACCAAACCAAAACCCATAGTGGAAATTCTTCTGATGGAGTGAGGAGACTATTTACACCTTTTACATGTGGCACAAAAGGAAGGATACAGGTCTCCCTCCCCAACAGATGCTTAGCATGGAAGCTGCAGAGCCCCTGGCCACTGTAGGAGAGTCTGACTCTCCCAGCACCGCATCAAGCTCCTTAGAGAGGAGAGAGAAGGGCCAGCTGCTGCAATCCTGCTCCTTGCTTGGTAGGGCACAGAAGGAAAGTGAGTAAGCCAATGCCTTTAAGCAACAACTTCTGGGAGGTGAGGAATGAGGTCAACTGCCTTGTTTGCCAGGCAAGGCTACAATTCAGAGCCCCAGTGAAGTCTGAGTCAGGATTCTTTTAGCTTTAACTCAGCCAACCTGTTAAAATGGCTAATTGTTTCCTTACATTTTAACTGACTTTTTTGTTGTCTGTTCATAGATGCATTGGGCAATGAAGGATTATCTGATGGATATTACTTTGGATATCTCCAACACATGAACCAGAAATTGATATAGGACCTGTGTTGATGGTTTGTTTCTCCAGAGGGAATCCTTCACTCGTAGATAAAAGGCTGCTTAGTAAATGAATGAAAGTGAAGTGGATTTCAAATATTGAGCAATAAATCCTATTCTTCCCTCAAACCTTTTCCCCTTCAATATTCTGTAATGAAGTCTGATGGTTTTGCAATTTTGATTATAGAATTTTAATTCTGAGTCCTCAAGTTAAATGTACACTTACTCCTAAATAGTATCAGTAATGCTTGTGGTTGCATGTCACTACACTAAAACACTTCCCTATCTACAAATAAATTATTCTTGCCCACATTTCCTGAGAAACTGGAGGACCCAAGAGAGTGATTTTTTTTTTTCATAACACATGCAATATATTGCATTACCAAAATATAGATTATTTAAAACGCCTTCCACCTTATTGTGGATTCCTACCATTTAAAACTTTAATTTTCTTAAAATGATTGTACCTCTATCCATTGGCAAATGGGTAGAATTATTTTTATTAGCAAATGGGAAGATCAGGTTAACATGAACGTTAGGCTTTAAATAGAAAATTTAGTTCTCAGTGTGCTTGCATTCTGAATATCTAGCTGGTTTTTATAGAGCTTGTACTTGAATCAAAAATGCTATTCTTGAGAAATAAAACAACACAAAAAGAGGATATTTGAGTAGGTAACACCCCACTGAGGATTAGGTTGTAGGAGAAAACTAAGTTAAGACAGTTAAAGTTTCCCTATTGCTTAAAATAGCCATTTAAAGTGCTTGGGATATTAAATGCTCCTCTTAAGGTACAGGAAGTGGGCAAAATGTAATTATTCCTGGATCACTTTTCTTCCCTTGCCAAGAAAGGAGATGAATTTCATCTGCAATACCTGAGTCTATATTTCTGCTTGATTACTAAACCTATAAATGAAACTGCAGTACTTCAAAACCATTAAGCAGAATTTAAATGGACCAGGAGAAATAATAACCTCACTCAGTCTAATTTCAGTTGTTCACATATCACAAAGACCTATGTAATGTACCGTCTTGTTGATCATTGTCTATCTATTTTTAACACAATTTCAAAGTTTTTCTACTCCCTGTGGATACTAAAATGTCAGCAGAGAATTTAAATAACAAAAGCACTCAACCAAAATGCTAAAATATCTCTAACCTACCTGTACATCTTGTTATTTAAGTTCTCCCACACACTATTGCTGTGCAATGTTAACTATTTCCCCAGTCCCAAATAAAAAGCTGCACCCCTGTTCTTTTGATTTAACTTATTTACATCCATGTAAGCATGTCTCAAGAATTCATACACATGATATTAAAATATTTTTTCTTGAATAATTTTGAAGTTTTAATAACACCTGAAATTTCTCTTGTGCACAACTCAAAGGGTAAGTTTTCTTGAAAGTTTTGGACTATAAATCTTAGTCATAAAAACTTTAGCCACTACTTACTTCACCAAATTTAGCTGAAAACCGCATGACTGATTAATTGATGTGTGTTCACGATTTCTTGAAACAATAATACTTTGTGCATCCCCATTGGAAAAGTATAACCATAGGAAGAAATTACTAATTTTCCACCAACATAATAGGAGCTCCAAGGACTTTTGCTGAAGTAACATTTTGAGATACGTAGGCAAGAATTATAGAACAAGGAAATAAGAATAAAATAATTAATTTGCTATTTTCAAAATAAAGGCAGTCTTTTGGTGTGTGCTGAGATTTCAGAATGGATGCCAAACATACTTGTTACAAACTTTTTGGAAGGCTTAGGCTTATACCTTAGGTTATAAGAATTACATGTCAAGACTTGTATGAAAAGCTATTTGCTAAGTTTACACTCAACAGCTGAGGTGACAGAGGTGAGTTATTTCAGATGGGAAATATCAAAGAAAATCTCTGCTCTTCTCCAGAAATGTCCTTTTGCTATCCCACAGTAATCTTTCCCTGGGGTAAATAAATGATGCGTTCCATTAATCACCATTAATATATCCTGAAAATGTTTTAACAGAACTAAATAACTATTACTAATGGAAAGAACGATTAAATGAAGTATCTTCTATAAACTGACCACATCAAACGCAGTGAATACGTGGCAGTAGTGGTGATTAGTCTTCAAGTCTTTAGTGATGTACGCAAACGTAGAAAGGTCTTCGGGGTCTTGTGCAGCACAGGAAATGTTACGGATTTCATGTTCAGCAATGATGTTCTGTTTAAAAAAAAAAATTCAATCAATTTAGGAATTAAATTTAAAAGAGCCATAAAAGGTATGGGTTTAGATTCACATCTGTGTTGATCTACTGTACCAAAGTATTTCAGAAATGCCTTAAGAAGAGATTTAATAAACCTCATGTGTGATCTTATACAGGTATTTGGAATTTTGACTCTCTCCAATTGCCAATCATCTGGTAGGAAACCATTATGTTCTACAGTCTTCCCTAAGAGGCCACTTGTGCTCCTTTGACAAAGAGACATCTTTCCTGGCACACAGGACACAACTTCGTAAGATGCTGGTATAGTATCTCGAAACTGTATTTACAGATACAGTTTCTAAGCACTATACCAGCATCTTATGAAGTTGCTGGGGTTTTGTATAATCATCGAATTGGGACACTGTTTCAGTCTACTGACAGACAGAATCTGGTGAAACCTAGCAAGCTCAATAGCTAGGTTTTTGCACATGCTGTTTGAAAAATTTTAGCTATACTTCTTCAGGAGAAAAAACCAACAAACATCACTTGTAATTGAAACCGTGAGATATTTAAAGGATTCTGATTACTAAAATGGTAACTACAGGAGGATCTGGCAACTTATCTCCCCTTACTGACAACAGCACCCTGTAAGAGAGATATAGGAAAATGAAACCGTCCATGCACCGAGCCACACTACTTGCAACAGCCAATGTAAGCTATAGCACACTACTGGGAGAGACGTGGGGCATGTCTGTCCAATGGAATAAAGAAAAGCTGTCTTAAAGCTTTGGAGAAAATTATGGATACTTATAATTACTGTGTTCAGGCCAAAGGAACCATGGAGCCAGAGAAGAAGATACTGCAGGGTGGCTTATGATTAGGCCTTTCTTCAGCAACATACATGTTTCAAATGGTTTGTTTAAAGAGAAGAATGATTCATTGACTAGGAATTTACCTAGGGGTTAGTTTATATGCTTTCTTGAGTTGTAGCCCTGCTGGCTGTAGCTCTGGCATTTCCACAAAAGCCCACAGTGACAAATCTTGCTGCAGCATGACATCACTAGTGCATCATGGAACACCTGTAGTGTCCCAGGTCCTCACACAGCCACCACTTCCTGGTGCCACGGTGGCATCTGTCCAAATTAAAACAATCTCTGAGCATATCTGGTTTTCCCTCACCCCTCTCTTTTCCTTCCCACTTAGTTTCCTCCACCTCCTTTTTAATTTCTTTTTAAAATACATGCAACTAAATCACTTCAGATGCTTTGCCATATCTTCTCTCATTTGCTAAGTGGCAACTTTCCTCCTTGCATGTAGATGTCAAGTTATCGAAAAGAGGTATTAACACATCTAATTGAAGAAATCATGACTTAGGAAAAAATCTTAATAAAAAGCACACCAAATTTCAAATTATGGAAAAACTGAGATAAGGAAACTTTTACTGAAGAAAAGAAATAATCCTCTTAAATTGTTGCAACATACTTGATTATTTCTGTTTAATGCATTATTCATAAAAATGACAAAACCAGTACTTGTGTTTCAATATATGCCAATTTATAATGACATGTATAATCTCTGCTCAACAATTGCTTGCTTTTTATGTTACTTGAAGCATTTTATTTTCTTTGTTCTCAAATTGATAACTTTTACCCTCAATAAAGATTTTGATGAGAATTAGAATTATACCAAAACCAGGGATTTGGATATCCACAGATAGAGCTGTAATACACTGTCATTGATGTAGTGTTGGCAACATTGTAGTTCAGAAAGCAGAAAGAATTCAAGCTTGGAAGGTCTTAAAATCATATGTGACGTATTTATGCCAAATCATGAGCCACAATGTAATCACCTGAACTTATGCAGCATATGTGAAAAGAGCTCTGCTATGATGAAGGTTTTTCTAGGTGACCTGGGGTTGACACAGGGATTTGCACTTGAGTCAAAATTCATGGAGATTATTTTAATGTTTTAATTTTAAACCAAGTGAATTTTAGAAACATACACATATCAAGTTTGTTTTGAATAAAATAAAGTATACCTAAACTCAATCTTCCGGATGGAAATTAATAGTGAAATTGAGTTTTTCCCTAGCTGCTCTAGGATATCCTCTCTGATCTCCTTTCAAAATTAAACATTTTTCAGTGCATGTGTTTACTGCGTCCTACTGTCACATTTCAGTAGACCACGGTCTTATTCTGTAGGAAGTAGAAGGCTATGAACCAGCTTGCTGTTCTGGGTACACTCCTCAGGCACTGACTGACACTGTACAGCTGTTCTAAAAATTGTCTTTCAGTTTGGCAAGAGAAACCTCCAGTGCTTCTCAAAAAGTGGGGAAGCTGAAAGTCAGTTCTGGTTCTGCCAAGGCAATACCTTGGAGAGACCAGCTTTTTGCTAAGCAGCCTTCCTTTTGCTTGCCTACCTCATGCCAGCCAGTCTCCCTTCTGGCAGAAATCACCCAGAAGTTAGGGCGAGCTGTGAGCCACGAGAAAATTCTGTAGTCTGCTTTTTCCTAGGCAGCAATTTCTTTCTGGCCTCACTTGCAAAGAAATGGTGTCATGCCAAGCTTCAAGGTGCCACTGAAACAGCTGTCGTGGAATGAGGTCAGGGCCCCTTCGTCACCTGAAACTTTGCCTGCTATGACTGGGAATACAAATTCTTAGCTTGGTGGCATAAAGGAAAAGGATGAACAGCCATGAGAGCTGAGTTTTCAAGCACAGAACTGCTAGCTAGTTTGTCATTAAAAAGTATGCATTTATTGCTAAGTTGTGCCCAGCGCCGTCAACTAGAAGCTCATATGGAAGCAGTACAAGTCTGAATATGCTCTCACCTTAGTGCTAATCTGTTTTGGGTCTTGAAGGAATTGGGAACAGCACACTGTGGACAAGGATGATAACAACGCTTCTGGGAGAGTTGCAGGCTATTACCTGGTTTTTACAGAAGGGAAAGGCAGTGCAGATTTTGAACTGGAGAGAAAGCAATCTACCACTTGAGAAAAAACATTGGACTGTGGCATTATTTACCTCCATCAAATACATCCATTGCACTACTAGGTTTCAGTGGGACTCATCTAGAGTGATCTAATGCAATTTGCCAATCTTTCAGGTCTCCATCTTACATAAGACTCTATGCACTGTGCAAAGAGACACAAGAGGCTCCTTTTGTTCTCCTGGTTTTTTTTGTAAACCAAAGGACAGTGCAGTTACATCCTTTACGCTACAGAGGAGATTTAAGAGCTGAAAACAGCATTATCCAAGTTAGAGTTAATAGCATTACAATGTCTTGATTTATGCCCTACACGAGAGAACATAAAGGGAATGAGGGTTGTAGAATCTCAGTTTTGAATCAATGGAGGGGAAAAGGATCTAACAGCAATCCCTGGTCCCTCTGCTCTGGCAAATATGCCAGACTTGAAACAATAGTAATTTCACTTCAGTTTTTCTTTCATGCCATCTTCTAACTCTAAATATGGCTTCCCAACTCTAGCAGAAGTTCGCACACTCCATACTTCATTTAAAACACAGTTCTAGTTAAACTTAAAAACAGATTGATTTGGCAAGTTTGATGGATACTGGGATAGATGTACTGTGTGGTCTGAATGTTCAGCAACACAAAGCTGCTCCATACATTATTAACCTGGTCAGGTAGCTGGGTTGTCAGATTTATTTTTTATATTGCTTAGTCAGTTTTAGTCACATAAGAGAAAAGAAAATTTTTTTTCTGTTCATATAAAATCATCAGTATGGATGCCATTTTAGACATACAAAGAAGAGAAATTAATGCATTACTTCTGTTTGCAGAGCTTATACATTTTACTTTGGCTAAGCAATAATCCATTGCTCTATCACTGAGTTCTCTGATCTCTCAATTTTTGCTTTTGTGGCTTTGGTTAGTTGGGGTTTTTTAAAGATTTGGATGTATTTTAAAATGTAAGAAACAAAGCACAGGAGCATTGCCACACAGGAAGATGAAAAAAAATGTGGAATAACAACTATTAAGAAGCTGCTGCAGTTCAGGTAGTTAAATGGCTAGCATCAAGAAAACATCTCACAGAGAGGCTGTGGTATTTGAATGTCTGGGAAGGACATTCAAGGCTTGTGTTTCTTATTCTTAAAATGGCTGGCCCTGGATGAAACTTCACCTTTATTCTTTATTGAGACATCTTTTTTTTTTTATTATTTCCCCAAATTATATTAAAGAACATATATATATATATAAAATGCATACTTAAGGAACTGTATAGAGAAGAATATGGTAAAGGATTCCACAGAGGCTCCCTGCTGAAAGTCTGTTGTGATGAGCTTGCATTTAATAGCAGAACACTGGACACAATGATCTCCAAATAAGCCATTAAAACTGCTTCACTTGTCCTCCAGACTGAGTTTCTGGAGAATGACTATGACATTACACCCATTTTGGAGAAAAGAGGAGAAAAAAAGGAGAGGAAAACATGAAGTGCAAATCTGTCCCCTCTCTTGTCTGGCCTTCCTAGGTATTACTATTTCTCCTAGATGTCAGAAACCAAAGCTAATATTGAATAATGGCACATACCTTATTTGTGGCATCAATAAATTTGACTCCCTTGTAAGAGACAGACAGGACAATAGTTGGTACTTTCTTCATCTGTTCCGTAGACTTCTGAAATCAAAATGAAGATATTATTAGAGTTGTGTTGCATTGCAAGAAAAGTGCCCTCTTCTTCAGATTAAATACCTAAGTTAAACAAATATTTTACTTTTTCTTCAGCCAGCTTCAGATTTATGCTCTCTTATAGTTACAAAATTAATAAAAGCTTTAAGTTTGTTGTGAGGATGGTAAAAATGTTCCTTTTTCATAACACAGTGGGAAGATAATAAAGCAACTTCTCCAGGCTTAAAAAGACCAGACATGCAACCAGTGTTTCCCAAAACGTGTGTATTTAGGACATCTATCTGATATGCCCCACCCACTGCTGCCTCGCTCCCCTTCTCCTGCCCTTCCCAGCTGTAAGAATCAACAGCACAGTACTTCTTGTAGTACCGTTTCTTTGCTGCAATTAGTTGTTATTTAGAAACATTTCCCTGTTTTTCCCTTCTTTGCAGTCGTATTTGTGACACGAGGTATCCTCGCAGCCCGCCAGGCCTGCCAGTCAATCCGTCAGCCCAGCCTTGTGTCTTGTCACTCTGCACTTCGACTGCAGCTGCTACTGGAAGCTGCTTTACACATGAATTAGCACAGAGGCTTATTCTGCATTCTCTCAGTGCCAGGTTCTCCTGCCTACAGTTCATGCTCTCCTATAGGATTGTTTTTCCTTTTATGCTAGTCTGCTTCTGTGTGCCTTCAGTGTGACGCACACAGCAAAGATATTTCCCACTAAACAGACTGGGAAAATATTTGGAGCAGATTTAAGTTCTCCGCAGGAAAAAAAATGTTCATTAGTTTACAGATTAAATTTATTAGAACAACCCCAAAACCAACCAAACAAAACCCCAAAATATGGCATAAATAGTTTATAACTGATTTGAGTTCTTTTAAGGTGGAAGACAATGATGGACTAGACTATTCTACATAAAACTACTATAGATAAATAGGTAACACTCAGAAAATGCTTATTTATGGAACTATCTGCAAACAATCACAGAGATCAATCAAGTATTTTCTTGAGAGGAAATGAACTTTTGACAGTTACAGGTAAACATGAAGAAACATCAGCACACAGGAGAGTGCAAACATACTGAAGTCTAGAATCGGCACATAGGAAGATCATTACAGCAGCTGAACAAAAGTAGCACCGGTGGCTTTGTATTATTCAAAAACACCCAAAGCAGCAGAGATAGAAACTTGAAAACTCAAACTGTAACTAAAAAAATATGTTTGAAAAAGTAAGCAATGCTAACACTAGAGAGCAAAACAAACAGAAGCTTAAAACAAACAAAAAAAAACCCTGTAATCATGTCTCCTTATTGGATCTTGATCCTCCCAGAATCAACCAAGACTCCATTTTTGTCAGCATAAAGTTCAAAGCTACAGATCCAGCTATGTTCTGCAATTAGTGTCTGGGCCATGAAGACTATAACCTCTAATTAAACTTTCAAGGAGAGCCCCACCTGCCCATGTAATAGAAAGGACTTCTTGGATCTCTCCATATCAAGTGACGAGAGACTTGAGACAGCAATCAAGCGTCAATTTATCCCAGAGAAAACTCCTTTTACCCAGAATACTCAGCACTCTTAAGAAATTAAAGCTTAAATGGTAAAACATCCTAAAGAATTTTAACAAAATCTGAAGACACTAATCTGATCTGCATGCCTCTGAACTGAGTGGAGAAAGAAATGGTATCCCTGTCAAAAGCGAAGCAAGCAGCTACCTGTGTGTATGTGTGTGTGTGTGTGTCACTGTAACAGATCTCAAGTGAGCCTTTTCATAAAATTCAATTTCAATGCACAGAAAGCATGACAGTGACTGTACAGAAGCTGCAGTACATACAGCTATCAGAACAACAAGCAATAAACCCCATACATGCTCATACTAGACAAAATAGTCACAAATATGACAATATCACTTTAATCATCTAGCAAGGCAGCAATCATCCAACTTTTGTCCTTTCATTCTAGTCCGACAGCTACACACAAGAGTGCTTTCTTTCCCATTTTGATTATTGCAACTACCTCCTTCCTCGCCTCCTTAACAGCAAAATTGCTTTTCTCCAATGTGCCATACAAACACAGGTACTCAGTTCACATATTTTAGCTTTTCGGTGTAATTCCCACCATCTGCTATTTGCCATAAAGGTGAAGCATCTTGTTGGCCAGGCCACGCTGTACCAACTACCTCTTTCCTCTAGACCTGCAGTTCGTAATTTAATCATCCTCATCTGCTCCACATTCACCTGGGTTTGTCTAGACCAGACCTGACCTCTAGTATTTAATCGGGATTGTGAACTGCCAGAAGACTGTCTCTGAGTGAAATAGCTCATCAAGATGGTATTAAATTACAGCTGGCAAATTAGGAAATGAATCAGAGACTGATGGACATTTGTAATTTATTAAGCCAAACCGTCTCATCTGGTAAGGAGCAAAGGATGTTCCTCATCAGCTTGTAAACCATACAAACAGCAGGATTTGTGCAAAGGTGTTCTGGAAGACTGCAGTCCAGTGTAGAATTATGATCTGGGGTAACAATTCTGCACTTGTACTTCCATTGAAACAAACAGCTGGGCAGTGGAATAACATCCTTTGTTATTATGACAGTGCCATCAAGAAAAACACGCAGCTCTATTCTCTGGCTTGACTCTCAGTGATACACTAACTGAAGTCCACTAGATAATTATTATTTCCAAGCAGTTTCCAGGCTTCAACAGTTTTGAGTTGTCATGGTGAGCTCACACTATTTGCTTGTTGTTCCTTTCTTTTTAATGAAGGAGTTGTCTGCCAGAATGTGTAACGTGAGAATTCAGAGATACAGTATGAATACCTTTTGCTCAGGCACTGAAGGTGCTTTGGCTCTGAATTCTAGGATGCTGAGATGAAGTCCCACAGCTTTCTTGGTCAGACATTTCACACCTCTGTGCAGGCCAAGTGGGCATCTCTGCCCATGTCTGTGCCCAGAATCTGAGAATAAGGTGGGACACAGGAGTCAGTATTCCCTTTCCTCAGGCTTTTCAGGTTCTAGTCACTGTATCAACTCCATGAGGACACAATGAGATGACAAAATATTCTTGTCCATCTGGTGTCTCTATGGGAAGCATATGGACTTGAGCCAAAGTTACAAGAGCCACAGCTGAAGGCTGGCATTGGATGTCATGTGCATGCTGACATATGGTCTAATGCTCCAAGGCATGTTCATACCATAGTAGCAGGATTAGATTTCACCTCACGTAGAAGCAATCGTAGTGACAGGATGCTGTCTTTGGGCAAGTGCTCACTAGCCTGGAACTGGTCATAGCTCCTATGAACTCCATTGTTTGTGACTGTAACTGGCTCTTAATTTCAATGCACTTCTTTAGGAGAATCACCTGGGTGAACAGCAAGCCTATTCCAGGCTCCTTGCCAGTGCCTGTTGCTGATCAGCTGGTCACCTACGTCAGACAGATGTGCATGCCCTGTCTCCATGGGTGCACTGGTCCTGCAGCCAGGAGTCTCTGCACTGCTAGAGAGACTGAGCTTTGGTCCCACCTCTGAAATCCTTGCTGCCAGACAGGTAGGTGACTACGTGAAAGCAGGCCATGTATAATTCAAGAACCATAAAACACGCTTGTCTGAGTACACAGGAAGATAGAAAAAAGCATCACCATCTTAAATCTAATGTGACATATGTGCAGCTTCCCCAGACTTCTCAAAAGACACAGAGCATCTTTCTCTTCAGAACAAGGAACATCAGGAGTGCCAGTCTTGTCTGTATTTTGGTGCAGCTGCTGCAATGAAGCTGCTTCATCCCCTCAGCACCCACAGTGGAGATCAGCCCAGTGGAAGAAGGTAGAAGGTACCTTCTGCATAACTGCCTGGTTACTACAGTGACTGCTTTTACAATAAAGGTCTGAATTTAAGACTCTTCTGAGTTTGCATCTGAACCCACTGCTGCCATTATGTGGGACAGTGCCGAAAAACCTGCACAGGCTTGGACAATGCTGCTCCCAATTCCTCCTTTTGAAATGGGTCACAAGGGGATGCAAGACCAGTGGTGCCAGAGAGAGCAAGAGAGGGAGTGCAATCTTGCTTCTCATCTTGTTCATGGATTTTCTTTAGTTTCATGGAAAAAAACATCACTCTCATATCCAGAGTCTAAACTCATTTTCATACTACAGTAGTACTACAAATTGTCTTAAGTAGGTAAAGCGTTTCTGCTTGCATATTGATTTTACGGCTGGGCAGAACTGCTAGATATTTACGTAGAATATAAACTAAAATCCAACTAATTTGAGATCCACCCTTACAGTGTGCCTAAAAAATCAAGGTAATTAACAGTGGCTTAAGAGGCAGAGGACTGTTTTTAAAATAAAATAATATAAACTAGCAGTTTATTTTTAAAAAGCAAATACAAAATCTGCAAACCTGAAGGGCTTTTAAGCCTTTCAAGACAGGATTGTACCTCAATACCTTACTCTGTGCAGAACTGAGAGCACTAATTCGACATCTTTGAATGCTCCTGCAGTGTACAAACTGTGCTATCTCTGAGCACACACACACAAAGCAGCTGAACAAGAAATTCAGAAACACACATAGAATGGTGTCCAAGTAAGACGCTCACACATTCCCTTGATATACTGCAGCACATGGTGTAACACAACCCACTCTGAAAATCTTTCACCTCGTTTATTTATTTCCTGCCGAAAGGAAATGGGACACCCTGGTACTTCTACTTTGTCACATTGACCACCTCAATGTACTTATACATGCATTTATAACTAGATTACTCAGCTTTCACACAGTGGCCAAAATGAAAAGGTTCACTTTTAGGTTTATACGTAATTATATTTGATATTGCAAATACACAGTAAAGAAACATTATTCAGCTACGACAAGTCACTAGCAATCCCATACATAAATAAATTCCAAGTCCATGAGCCTGTACAATCTTAAGTCTTCACCTTGGCTTTCTACTTTTGCAAATGAATCTTCAGTCCTAGGTGCTGGTACCACCTACTGCCATACCTGTAAGCCTGTTATTTGTTTAAGGCTTATGAAACTTCACTAAGCAGTTCAAAGAATCATAGAAATCTTAGCTGGAAGGGAACCAGAAGAATAATTGAATCCAACTCCTGGCCCTGCACAGGACCATCCCCAAGAGTCACACCATGTCCCTGAGAGCATTGCCCAAATGCTTCTTGAGCTCTGTCAGGCTGGCGCTGTGACCACTGCCCTGGGGAGCTGTTCCAGTGCCCAACCACCCTCTGGGTGAAAGAACCTTTTTCTGATATCCAACCTAAACCTCCCCTGGCACAACTTCAGGCCATTCCCTCGGGTCCTGTCACTGGTCACCACAGAGAAGAGATCAGTGCCTGCCCCTCCTCTTCCCCTCATGAGGAAGCTGCAGACTGCAATGAGGTTTCCCCTCAGTTTCCTCCAGCCTGAACAGATCAAGTATCCTCAGCTGCTCCTCATACAGCTTCCCCTAAAGGCCCTTCAACACCCTCATAGCCCTCCTTTGGACACTCTCTAATATATCCTTCTTATAGTGTGGTGCCCAAAACTGCACACAGGACTCAAGGTGAGACTGCACCAGCACAGAGTAAAGTGGGACAATCACCTCCCTCGACCAGCTGGGGAAGAGGAGCTTGAGTGAATCACTTCGACAAGATCATGCATGAGACGAAATTGAAATAAAAAGGCTAAGTCCACATTTGACCAGTTGAAGCCCATTTGCCTTTTAACAAATATTTACATACAATTATACAATCTGCCTTTTAAAAAATATTTACTAACTTCTCTCAGTCCAAAAGGTTTAAAAATGCATTACCAACATAATTTAACACTTCTTGGAATAAAACTACATCTGCAATCCTTGTGGTACAAAACTCTTGACTTCTCTACAATTAGTGGATACCTACAAGCTACATCATTAATAAGAACATTGCACATGGGGTGGACCTGCAATGCACCTGGTTGAGAGTGAGATGGTTTTTGTCTTTTGCAATGTCTCTAAACATTCCTCTGCATTCCTCCTGCCCCTTAGATTCCTTTCAGCCAGGATTCAAGGATGTACAATCCTCTGAAGAACGTGGTACAGCACGATGTGGATGTGCATAGAGACTGAATGTCTATAAGATCTTCCACCACTACTTATTTTTAACTTTTGAGTAATATCCATGTGCCTGTTCCATTGCAGACCCTCTGAAAGCAGTGGCCACACAAGAGAGAGGCAGAGCTACATGTCCCAAGAGAGCAGAGACTGAAGAATCTAAATCCCAAAATAGTGTTTGATCCTGACATGGTATTTGCCTAAGGAGTTTCACCAGGAGGCATATGGAGGCTTCTACACTTCTAACTTTGGAGGAAAAATGAACTGGAGATTGAAAAGTAAGAAAGGATTTAGTAGAAACAAGGAGAAACTGCCATCTAAATTCAGTTCCTTCTTTATATAAGAAGAAATGAAATGAGGAAGCAAGGCCCCAGATGCTGCCTGTTTTCAGCGAGTCAACTCTGCTTCACCTTCCTCTCCAGAGATAAGAGAAGCAGATTTTGTAGCAATTCCAACTTTGACATTTTGGTCTTAAGTCAGCAAGACATTTAAATACCTGCTTTGTGAACAGAATTAATATTGCTGCTTCCTCAGAACTCTGACCTGAAATTTAAGAACCTATTTCTAACAAGAAAATATTTAAGAAAGAAATATAATACTCAGGAAGGTGGCAGGATCCAAGAAGAAAATTTAAGTTCCCTTCTGCTGCAGTAAATATTTGACTGGTTTAGACTGTTCAGTTGGTGTATGCAACATCAGTGATTTAACACTGCTGCAAAGAAAGAGTCTACCTTGTTGCTGTGCTCATGTCAGTAAGTATAAAACACTCCCCTTCCCATCTGGTCAAGGAATTCAGATGTGTAAGTGCCAGATGAAGTCTTCTGTAGAGAACAAGTCTCTTTCTAGCTCAAATGTAACTTTATCCCTTAGCTTTATTTCGATGCAAACACATCTTACTCTCCATTCATGTTCCTATGATAATTTGCAAATGAAGGCAGCAATCTGATTGAAAATGCAACTTGCAGTATTTCCTATTTCACACTGAGAAAGATGAAAACTCTTAGCTTCTTGAAGGCATCTCTCAAATATAATTAATAAATCTGTTCTGGCCAGCACAGCAAGATTTAATCTCCAAGTAGCAAAGGTCAGTTTACAGCAGGTGGGGATGGAGATAAGGACACAGTGCTGTCCACTAGAGAGGGCTTTTATGAGAGAAAATAGCTGGAAACCAATAAGAAACGATAAAATATAAAGGAGTGCAAATATATGAACGGAAAAGTAAAGTTCTTGACAAATATCCATAATTTTGGGTGGTTGCATGAATCTGCAGTTTGGGTGGGAAAAAATCCATGTATAACCTTGACCCCAGTGTTGAGCTCAAGCTATTGCATCTGCATGATTTTCCCCAAACAAATCCATCATCCGCCCTGCTAGAGCATACTGCTGCCCAATGCTGAGTAGCACAGTAGATTGCCAAGAAGAGTTATTAAGGTAAAAGTTCCCAGGTTTTTGGGGTTTTTTTAACTACTATTGGCAGTTTTTTTACATTTTAGAAGATTTAGGATCTCCCTTCACTCTTAAGCTATAAGAGAAGGAGGCTGCTGTAAGCCTCTCTGCAGAGAGACACATGGGATATCCACATGACACTTCCCTTGAGAACCAAAACCATCAATTGCAATAATTGAAAGCCCTGGGAGCATCTACAACTAACAGTGAGGGATCTGCAGTCAGAAAACATGTCATTTTTGTTGTTTCTCTGTATTTATAAATGATTAAGGAAGATCAAGATTTTTTTTTCACTGATACACTTCTTTCATCCTTGTGAACCTGCTGACTGGTGAATGTCAACACTTTTTTGAGAAGCATTAGGTTAAAGATAGAGAATCAAAAGCCACATAGAGAGAAAAATCAGGTACCTAATTTTCATACATTCTTCATAAAACCATTATGTGGCTGAGTCCAGAAAGATTAAAAAAATTGTGGAGAGTGACCTCAACCTGGTACAAATTTATATGTGTCATACTGCCCCCCATACCCAACATGTTCCAGATTGCAGCATGCTATAGTTTTTAAATATGTACATGGAAAAACAAATAAAATACTAGAAGAAAAAATTATGGCTCTATCACGATAGTACAAGCCTATGAAAAATCTTACTGACTCTAGAGACACTGGACAAGTGTAAAGAATTCAGTACCTGAGAGCCAAATAAAGTATCCAGCTTTTTTTTTTTTTTTTGGTAAGTGAAATGTAAAACGTAACTAAAACAGAAGCCAGCTTTTGCATGACAACCCAGGGTTACTTAAATACAATAATGAACATCACAGCAAAATTTCAGGATGACTTTGGACAACTTGGACTCCCAATTCACAGACAACAACTTTCAGGAGACATCCAGAAGGAGAAAGTTTTGGAAAAAGATACATTTTTCTCACTGCAAAACAGGCTAAAATAATAATTTGTTCCCATTAAGTCAAAGGTTTTTGCTTTTGACTTGAATAGGAACATGATTAAAAGGACTACCTACAAAGAATAGTAGAAATCCTGATTAAAAACTGTTTTATTCAAATATCTTTGCAGTAAAAAACCTCAAACCAGCAAATAAACACTCTCACAGAACAATTGTTTCAAAAGAGAATGTAAAAAAGAAATGTACATAAACCCATCACTGTATTATATAAGTGTCCTGTATGGCACTATAGGAAACTAGTGCAACTGCACTATTTATATAGGAAATGGGTATTTTAAATTAAATTTTTTTTAAAACATTTAGTTTTTTCAGTGTTATAATTTTAATTGGCTAAACTCATTACTTACAGAAATATATATTAAGGTGCCTATAAATTATTTAGAGCACCTTTTTTGATGTTAAACCTCCTAGTTCAGTCAGAAAACTTACTGAAGTTGTCATATGCTACTACGGTATCAAATTCTGCCCTAATTTCTGCACAGGCATATGCCTAAAGAATTGAACTGCTAAGCCTGACAGTTTCAAAACTGGATTGGAAGATGATATGCTTGCAGCCTCAATTAATTCCCCAGAACACGTGTATGTGATTGTAGATCCCTCTGGGTCAAATTGCTGGGATTTTTTTTAGAGGACTTTAAGCCCAGGTAAGGAATGATTAGCATGTAATTAGCTGAGAAGCATCAGATCTTCAGGCAATCTAGTAATTGTGAATTACTGCCAGTCCTCAGCTAAAACAGCTTGTACGAAAGTCTGTGTGCTGCACATGTGTAACCAGCAGGAAATGGTTGTCTGATTGCATGAATTTTACACATATTCCAGCTTTCTAAGTGATCCCAATGTCACGTCTTGTGCTCAGAGACATCTTGCCTAAGAGACGGATGATACACAGAAGAAAAGATTTTGCTCATTCACCTAGGTAATTGTACACGTTTGGTAGATTAGTGAACAATTATATTCTTCATTAATTAATCATACCAGACCATGATACATTCACCATGGCTGTGAACAGGTGTGTTCTTATTACAACTACAGTTGGGAATAAATCAGGCTGTGGCTTGTTTTGAATTTCCAGCAGCAATGTTTCTTGGAGATAGACTGCTGTAATTTTCTACAAACCAGTATCAGGCCAAAGAGTCACGGAAAAACATATCCTTAACGGTCTGGAGGAAACCTAGCTGCTTTTCCACCATCAGGTGAAACTGACTTAGATCCCATTTCACCCTTTAATCAAAAAGCATGTAAGTAACTCATAATTAAAGGAAATACTCATGTGAGTAAAAGTATCCATAGGATTATGTGACTGTTGTATTAGACCATACATAAAAACCAATGTGCCTGGTAACATGTTAATATATTTACTACTACGTATTTAACACTGAAAATTCAATCTAGATTATCATATAAAAGCTATAAATCCTGTTTATAAAACAATTGGACATGGGCATGCTTAAACTATGTGGACAGTACTTTGAAATGTACTTGAAGATTCACGAGAAAACATAACATACATTTGGGGTTTTTTGTTAGCTAGAACATGCAAAATAAAAATTTACCTTTAGATTCTGGTATTACTTCAAATAAAGATATAAGGCAGAACAGATTTCCTATTGAATACCAATGTAAAAGCAAGGAAAGGAAATGGGTTACAGTACATTACAAAAGCAAAAAGGGGACAGTACAAGCAATCACAGATTGATGCTATTTAATACTATTACAATAGAGAAAGGAGTAGGTTTACAAACTTACCCTCATCTTTGCACATGCATCCTGTGTTGACTCTGTGCCTCGTAACTCTTTTACCAGCATAGAACCTAAATACTAGAACAAAAAGCCATTGAACTTAAATTAACTGAAATTCCAGAACAGACAAACATCTGCTGAAATGCACTAAAAATGCTTAAAAAAACCTAGTGGTATCAGCCAATTTCTTAACATATTGCTTTACAGTTCTTTTACTCTGGAGTTCTTTGACAAATAACTTAAATCAATGTATTAATCAATCCATGAAACAAGAATGCACAGCAACAAGTGTATTGAATGAGCTGGAGTCCTTTGAAACAATATCTGAAAGTCTTCGAGCTTATCATTTTAGCTACTGAAACAACAAACAAATACTACAGATTCCATCTTAAAAAGCCATTTGATTAAGAAATGGAGAATCTGCTTTTTTTAGCTGCCATCTGCCAAACGCCTATTGTTATGTGTGCAATCACGTGGATGAGAAGGCCAGCAGTGATCTCAACCTCAGTGTACTCAATCTGTAACTAATTTACGTGCAAATAGCAGAGCCGGATGTCAGCAAACAGAGAAAATAAATCTGTACTGAAACTAGTTTAAACCATTATTTCTTCCTAAAGAAAAGCTGACCCTGAACTATTATTTTGAAGCCTTTAGTGATCTGGAGGAGGGCTGTGTGAGAAGGAGCAGCAGGGTGCTGTGTCCTGGCCCAGCTCACTGGAAACCACTGTGCCTTCAGAGGAGCCTGCTCATCTCCAAGGGTAAAAAGGCAGGCAGAGCCTCAGCGACATAGCCCCTGTCCTACAGGCCTCTCCCTCACTATGTCACTTGTTGGCACACGCAGTTTGAGCCCTCCTGCCCCTCTGAGGTCTCAGTACCCCCCTACATCACGTTTAAATGGCACTGCTCCTTCAGGGTTGGAGCTGGCTGCATCATCCCCGCTATTCCCGCCTAGCAGCAAGGTGTCTCGTTACTGCTAACTGGGCTGTACCAAAGCCACACCACGCTCTGTATTTCTCCTATGGATGCTGCAGGCATGCATCTTTGTTGGTGTGCATGTGTTCTTACAGCTCTGTGCAAACTGGACATTTCTGAATTTCTGTATGATGTCACATGCAAGTCTGGCTTAACTGGGCAGCGAGCACACCAAGGCATCCCTCACCTGCTCTTCCCCAGGCACAGAGAAGTCTGTATCTGTATTCTCACTGCAGCACAAAGCTACGGCTTCTCCTAAGTCTCCAGTCATAAGTGAGCAACATGGGAGCTGAAGAGAAGTCATGCCACTGAGAAAATATGGTAAGTAGGCTGCAGGAGGAGAGAAAGCACTGTGGGCAGGAGCCTCTTTCCGGAGGATGCTGCAGCCCACCACTGCTGACCCTTCTCATTCTTCCAGACTGACTCCTCTTGGAACAGCCTGAGCTGACCCAACAAAATGGTGAACCAGCTTCAGCTTAGACAAGAACCTATCAAAAAGAACTTCAATTACAGATGAATGCAAGCTGGAACTGAACAGAGTGTACTGGTTCAGTTCTCTGGTCTCCTGACCTAAACTGAGATACTTTCTTTAAAGCCTTCAGTTTACACTGTGTACTGCAGGAGTCTCTGACCTGCAAGAAAATGCATAAATATTTCAATGTAGACAGTAGCCAATGCAGCAATTAGTGAGAAACACTTTATAGGGCATTATAAATGGGCCAGTGAGCAACATCAACACTACCAGATAAGCACAAGCATAAAGGAATGAATGAAGGGCATTCCTAGAGGACTGCAGATGTGAAAGATTCATAAACCGAGCAGCTGTGAGTCCAGCTGGGGGCTCGATGGTGACGTGGATAGGGATTTGGGCATTAATTTGATGGGACAGTTTGAGATCGCCCTTGAAGAAAAACAACAAATTTAAAGCAAGCTCTGAAATTAGAAGAGTAAACAAAAGCATATTGATTTGAACTGTATTTTTCTCTGGATCTTGCTGTCTGACACCTTTGGAATCCTTAGCCTTCTCTGGGCAGGTTGCAATTAATGTCTTCAATTTTTTGCTTGTTTGGTTGGATGGTTGGTTTTTTTTGTTTTGGTTTGGGGGTATTTTGTTTGGTTTTTTGTTCTCTCATTTTTTATGGACTACAGTACAACAAATTGGTTTTTCCTTGAAAGCTACTAGTTGGTCAGGCACCAGGGTAAAAAAGCAGTGCTTTTTGCTTACAGCAGAACAAGAGGAAGAAAGAGAGGAGAAGAACAGCTCCTGTCCCATCTGCAGAGCAGCAGAAAGCCTCAGCTGAAGGCACTCAGAAATGCTTCGCAAGGTGGACTGTGGAATAGACACACGAATCACAGTAGTACCATCCAATTTAGTTGTCAGAAAAATCTGAAACTCCAGGAGGAAATTTTACTTCTTTTTGACTTGCTGTGCTTTTGGAAATGTTCCTTCTCAAACACCCAGAGCATGTGGGAGCCATAGAGAGAACATCCAACTGTTTAACTGAGTGATGCAGCACACAGTGAAAGCTGTCCCAATTATAACTTACAAGCCCGGGTTTTACCCTATAAGGCTGAGGTCAATGCAGCTCAAGGAGCTGAAACAAAGCGGTGACACATGGTCCTTAGGAAAGGAAGGTCCTTCCTTAATCACCACTAACTTGGATATTCCTGGTCATTCCAACTTCATTTCTTTAATGATCCATCTTCCAATCAAAGGTTACACTTGATTATGAATTTACTGCTGGATCATGCAATAAGAGAAAAGGCACTCTTGAGATAAATGTTCACTTCACTGAAAACTATGACAAATATTTAAAGAACTAAAAGTTGCTAACCTTCCTTCTCAATCTGAGGTGAGCGAGGAGGTTTTGAATAGTAGGAGAAGACTGAGAGCAGGTGAGATGGTCCTTGACCATAACTTGCTGAGGAAGGCAGAAGTTCTAGTTACTGTCCAGGGATAATCACTGCATGCCTGGCAATTTTTAACCCCATGAAGGTCTGATGGAAGATACAGATGTGCTCCAGAAAGACAGGTCTTTAATACTCCTTCTGCCCCTCCTCTGTGGGAGCCAGGCTCTGTCTAATCTGCATTTAGTCTCTAATTCCTACCTTCCCAGATATGCTTTAAATCTGGTCCAGATTGTTCTCCAAATCTGGTCCAACTGTTCTCCAAAATGCAGCAGTATTTAGTGAACAGAGCATTATCCTAAAAAGCACCAAAGATCCAAGCCCCTTCAAGTGAAGAGGATCTCAACCCCACGTCCTGGACCAGTAGTTAACCCCCAGCTATTATCCTAAAGACACTGCAACTACTGAGCCCCTTTCCTTTGTACAATAAGCCAGCCTTCCTTCATAAGGCAGCCACCTCCAGAGAGGACACACAGTGGCAAGCACCTTCAGCAGCTTCAACAATGCTTTCCAGCCAAGTCAGAAGGGGAAATGCAAGCATTTAAAAAGGTGGACTGAGGTACCTCTTCAGCTCCCCAGAAGCTCCAGTCCCCCGACCTTGTTGACTCACACCCTGGGAACTCAAGATTTCAGAAAACTTTTTCATTTAAAAAGAAAACCTTCCAATTACTTTCTGTACTGCAGGAGACCTCTCTCCTCCACAAGCATTTATAACAGCCAGAGAAGACTAATTGTCTTTAGTTATAGAGGGAAGCTCCATTTCTCCAGGAATGGGAAGTGGTAATCACCTGCAGCCACAGGGAGGGAAAAATAAGTATGCCCTGCCCTGATGGAACTGACTGCTACTGGTACTTGAAGTAGCCATCAGTTTGGGAAAGGTCTGAATGTCCCCTTGTCCCATGGATGGAAAACACTCAGGACCCTCATCTTCATCTTCTCTATTTCCTTTCCCAAAAACACAAGTATAAAATTCAGGTGAGGCACCACTTTAGCTGCCGTGCACACAGCATTAAGGTATGAGGTATGGGTATGAGGATCCCATATTATGTTTTATTATTCTTCCGTAACTACTAGACAGGGATTTGTAACAGATGAAAAGTGGGGGTGTTTGTTCTCACTGTCATTTCAACAATACTTAGCCACTTACTCATAGTGCCCTTTCTCTAACACTAATGCCACATGGACTGCAATATATCACAAAAGTCATAGCAAAAAAGTACTGTGCATCCTTGGTTCTCATTTATTACAATTACAGTATTCCAGAGGAATTGACCTGTCTCTCTAAAAGTGACTGAAAAAATATTATAAATGAAAGTAAAACACAACAGCCTATCAAAATCCAAGTTTAATATATCTATACCCCAAATCAAACCACTAAGTTCATCAACACTTACAAATGCTTTATAATCGCATGACTGGAAGATGAGTTTCTCTGGATGATGTTGCCAATATTGTACAGGCGTTGATGCTGTGGCTTCATTTGGAGGTCGCAAGGTAATTGAAGGCTCTCCCCAGTCTCCTGTCTGAAAATCACAGTTGTTCAAGATGTAAGAGCATGTGCAGGCAAATCCACTATAAAGTAGCCCTCCACTGTTGCGCTCAATTAACAAGAATTTATTTTCTACACATAGAGCCATGTTACTAAAACGAGGGAACACAACTCCTACAACATTTTTCATTATTTAATTTATAATCCAAAGTCATCTACTGTAGTGTTTAATGAGGCTTTAATTAAATCTCTTTGCTTTGAGAATAAAATCATTAGGCACCCAAAATGTTCCTTAAAAATAAGTGTTTACAATACATACATGAGGATGAGAGCACTTGAAAAAAATCATGAGATGCACAGAAATGCCTTTCACAAATTCTGCTATGTGTTTTACAAGCTCTTCTGCACAGTTAATACACCTTCCATTATCCAGCACATACAACCAATAACTAACTTTCCTAAATGGCTAAATAACAGAGACTTTGTTTTGATCTGAAGACTTATTATACATTCTTCAAACACGAGGCGTTCTTTAATCTCTTTATGAATATTTACTTTGATCACCTTCTCTTGATGCCTCATTGTGGAGGTACTAACATTGCCCTTCCACATTCATCATTCTCATTGATATAGGAGATTGCCTTTCTGAGCTGTCATCTCCTCTCTTTCCTCAAAGTCCTCAGAGAACAGAGGTAGGAGTGCAGTTTGCTGCCAAATCCCTTCGCAGCTCAGTCTTCTTCCCTCCAAAAGAGGCAATGCAGGCATCAGTACAGGAATGCCCCCAGCCTGGCAGTGCTGGTCTGGGTCTCACTTGCTGTTGTGCATTTTTGATCATGGCTCCATAGGACCCTAACTGACCTCTCCTTAGGGGCTCCTTCTACCTTGCAGGCCCATGCACCAGCTCACTTTAACTGAAAATGACCCGTGGATGGACTTCTCCTCTTCCTAAGCCCTCTTCCCTCTGCCACCACCCTCACTTCTCTCCTATTCTGTCTGGTCTGGACTGCCTCTCAATTCCCCTCTTCTCAAAACTCTGTCTTTTTGCAATTACATTTGTCCTTCCTGATGCTCCTTCTTCCCATCTGTTCTCTCTCAAACTATTTTACCCTTTCCTATATGATTATTTCAGTTTGGGTTATGCTACTTCTTTCTTTACCTGCACTTATCTTTGTGTATTTTCTATGTATGTCATATTGTTAAAATACATGTTGAAACTGGCAAGGAATTGTCATCAGCATTTCACACAGAATATGGCTAGAAGTTTAGACTTTTACAGCAAAAAGAAGTTAAGCATCAAAAACACATGAAAAAATCTTATCAAAGACATTCAAAGTCTGGCAAACTATCACATCTTACTAATTAAGTCGGGACAGAGTAAACAAAACAAGTACATCATTTTCATGTGTCACAAAATAACGAAATGACACGCATTTGCACAGCTCTGCAATGAAAAGCAAGAGATAAATCTGGAAACATCAACATTACTCTGCCAATATGGCAATTTTAAGCAAGAGAACATCACAAAACAAGTCAAACCTAGTTACTGTTGGCACCATTAGCAAATATACCAATTACATAGTAGTGTAATTTCTGTTTTGCCTAGTTAAGTTGCCTATATGCCATGGATATGACTTCAGCATCAGATTTTGAAAGGAAAGCAGCAGGAGCAATTGCTCCAATATTTGGCAGTTTGCATTCACAAAAACGAATCCTTCTGGCCACTAATGCATAAAAACTTTCTATCTTATTTAATCTGAAGTGGGAATTTGATTTCTTTACGAGGCAGTTCTTATAAAATAAATTTCCATCGTATTACAAGGGGCAAGGATCTGCATCCTTATTAGTGGAGTCTGTCTTTGACAACAAGAGAAGATGGATTGCACCCGTCACAAATTCTCACAGTGTGCTCAGCTGTCTCTTATGAACTGTTCAAGGCCATAGCTAACAGACCACTTGATTTAGTTCTTTTTTCTCCCTTAATAAAGATACACTCCTGCACGTTCTGTGTAAGGAAGCAGAGCTCAGGAGGTACATCCAGGCCATTTAGCAAAAGGTTACTATGATGGAGAGGGAGTAAATTCAGGACAGAAAAGGTACTAAAGTACATCTTTTGACCACCAATCTTTCCACCAAGCAAGGAAGCACAGGGATGGCCAGGAGGCAGAACCAGAACTTCTACTGAAAAGTGACCAGGGGTAGCGCTCCAAACCCTTCTGTTGCACTGCTCAGCAGGTGGCTTTCCTCACATGCAGGAAAGGGGCAGCACTGGCAAAGTAAGCAGGGCACATAAGGAGTAAAATGAGTACATACTTTTACAGTTTGTTTCCCTTTTGCACATTAAGTATGAAAAGCATTGAGAACTGCATTGTTTCTGTCTGAAAATAAAGGGCAGAAAAAGGGGAACAGTGATTACCTCTTGTTTTGGCTCAATTTTATAAAGAAATGAGAAACAATCTTCAACCAGGCTAATAAAACTAGTGTATGAGACACTTAGAGGGGGACTGTGCAGAGGCCATGTTTGTATCCATTGATTGCTCTATAAATATAATCATCCTACTACCTACTCCTTTTAAACTAGACAAAACAGAATTGCCAAGATTGCTATACATATCTCTAGGATGTTGTAAACATGCAGTAGAGCTGAGGTGAGGGGAATGCAGATACAGGATTTCTACTGCTCCTGACAGACCACTGCCCCTGGAGGCCTTTCATGTATTTCAGTGGGTTTTGTAGAGGGAGCAGCTACTAAGGAAAGTTGCATAAAATGAAACACATAGGTATAAATTATTATGACATATGGAGAAGACATTATACATAGTCAAAATTTTCCCTAACAGCTGTATCATAAGTGGTTTTTAATATTCAGCAGAAGTGGCTCCCGGTTTCCTTTCCTTTTGTTTCACACCAAACTCCTTGGACTTTTAAACAGTACTACTGTTAGTATTCATAACCTATTTAGACTGAGTCATAACAGGGTAGTCTCCAAAGCCCAGATCCATGAAGATGTTTAGAAGTGTAATTCCTGTTACATATTCCCCATGCAGTTTCCTTTCNTCTTTTTTTTTTTTTTTTTTTTTAGGGAAGAAAAGCTTTTAAACAAGATTAGGCAGCTAAATATGTTCATAAATCCATGTCTAAAAACCTCAACAGGAAGAAAGGGAGCTCCTCAGCTGACTGGCTCTAGTGAGATACTGAAATTCTGAGATTTAGGATGTGATGATGACAGTTAATATCAGGCAAAATACAGAATAGGACCATCTTTGACCTAGAGAAGACTTGAAACCACAGGGCTCAAGTCAGGGTAGAAAAATATGAATTACTAGTAGTCCTAAATCCAAGGAGTTGATGTGGAACAATTCATGGGTGATGTATTGAGATTCAGGTCCTTCATAAGCACCTAACACACTTTTCAAGCAGTACAGAGATGTTCATAAATTGCCGTGCAAGAGCAACTATAATGTTTGATTTAAGTTTTAAAAATAGATATGATAGGATAAGGATTTTCTGGTTTGAATATTTAATTTGCAATTATAAGAAATAATCAAACATTTAAGCTTATGTATTTTTTATGACACAATATACGGATGGAGATATTTATCTCTCTGATGAAGTAGAAAGGCAAGAGATAATTTCTTCTTCATCTAACTTTACAGCTCATCAGACAGTTGTGCAATTTATCACATGGTTTTTGCTGTACTGCCTGTGTTTTAGTATTCTAACCTCCCTATGACTTTAACCAGCACCCTTCTTCTCTTTGGCCTCTGATAACTTGAAAAAGAAGATTTTTTTCCTCCACATTTTGCAGATAAAGAATTTATAATCAAAAAATGGTCTCAAGGCAAGTGCCAGAGTGGTAAGGACTAAATTGTTTTACAATGACAACTTCTAATAGCCTTAGAGACCAATACCTCTGCTCTTGCAGGGTTTTCTAACCCCAAAGACGGGCAGATAGGCAGACAGGCACTTCTCAGTGCTCCAGAAAGGCTTGGATGCTTGACGTCAAAAGAGCTACAGAAGCAGACTACAGCTATTATTTTTTCTACAATTGCTGCACATTTTCCTATCTCATCCCATTCCCTGAGAAGTGTATTTGACTCCTATTGAAGGCACTTGGATGCAGAGATAGTCGCAGATAAGAAGTAACCTCAATAAATCTTCTATAAAAATCTAACACCTCCCTCATCTTTTTATAAAAATGTCAAGTTAAAAAGCCTCCATGCTAAAAGGAAGAAAAAACCAAGAAGGCCTGGTTTTGAGTGGTTTGAATCTAGTTATTTTTAACAAGGACCACATCTTATAACTTTTCACCTGTTAAGCCTCATGCCTGGTTATGGTAACGTGTATTAGTCACCATGACAACAACAAATTGGAGCACACATGGATTTAACAGTTCTAGCTGAAAAATTTATAATTTTCTCCCTGTAAAAATTTTAAATATTCTGCAGATCTGTCGAATCCTCATTATTTGCTTATGTTTTAAATCCTAGAGGAAGACAAATTTTTTTAGCTCCTTACGTGTTTGGCTTTTACAAGAATGGAAACACGTTCACGGTGTACTTAGATTTAAAAAACTTTTAAAGCTTAGTAGCCAAAATGGCCCCTCTCTGGCAGAAATGTTCCAAAGAGGCATGACAGAATTAGGAGAAATCTACAGCTGCTCTCAAGTACTCTGCTGAACAACTGGCTCTTGTCCTAACCACACTGCAGTACGGATCGCCAGGTTTGCTCTTACGTGCACAGGGTTTGTGACTGCCACAGAAGTGACAAAAATTCAGGGCACCATCAGCATTACCTCCAACTCCCCCAAAGTGCCTCTGCAAAGGCAGTGTGTAACCACAGCTGGGCAAAGCCTACAGACCAACACAGAGAGGGCAGCACAACACACTGCGGGGGCGAAACTGTGCAAACCGAGCTGTTTACACGGTTTCCCGCTTTGGAAGAGTGAGAGAACAAAAACATCAGGAACAGAATTCAAAGCTCCCCCTGGGCAAGACGGCTGCTGGCAGTGCCCCCCCCGTCCCGTACGTACGCACACCATGGAGCCGACATACGCTAACCACAGGGCACGATACACGAATGCGCGCACACACGGTCCCCGCACAGGGCGGACAAGGTACGGACTGCTTTTGTCATTTCAGCGACATGACACCCGTAGAGAACACCAAGGCAACAGACTGTACATCCATGGAGTGACAACATAGCCATTTATCACTGTATCTTACATTATGAACCTGATGAATCGATGAGAAAGGATATCCTGCATTCTGGTTGGTCCAGATCTCACAGACCGAAGACTGCTAATATAAACAGAAAACTGTATCTCATCTTGTAAATATTAATGCACTGCAACTGCCAAAAGGCAAGAATAATTAAGAAAAGGCTTGCAATAATACTAAAGAAGGAAGTAAAACAGTTGTTAAAAGTAATTTTTTTATTTATTTGCTGACAAAATATTTTTGGACTGACTAAAAAGAAACACGGCTTACTCAGAGACTTTAGAAGAGGTTTCAGACTGTGAGTACAAGAAAACAATTTAGTCAGAAGTGCTTGTGATGTAAAGACATAAAGTTATGCAAGCATAAATAGAAACTGCCTAGAGCAGAAGAAATATTGGTTACTTTCAGTTTTTGGCAGGGAAGAAGCTTGAAGTCAACATCCCAAGTAAGTTTTGAGACTTAAATCTCTCTCTGTTGGAGGTGTTCACAAGGAGAAAGGAAGGGAAAAATCTGGCAATACAATCAACAGGAAAAATACATTTTCTTTATAACAATTACCAGAAATGAATGCATTGCAATTTAGTGAACAAGCTGCCCACCATCTCCTTCCAACAACAGCTCCTTTGCATACTAAGATACAGATAATATTACCTTTGGCATTGACCATGACCCCAGTGTGTAAAGGTTTCAGTCTACCCTCTACATTATTGTACAGAGAACCTGTAGCAGTGAAGCAAAGTAAGCATACTGTAGCATCTCTAGCAAAAGCAGCAGAACTAGGCAAGCACAGCATTCACCAGCATCTTTTATATATTTCCTTGTTTGGACAATCATCAATAAAGCATCTGTGGCACCTCAGCAAAAGCTAAGATAACGTTTTACAGTAGCCAGGCAACTAAAACAAAGCATCAGACGTAGGATCTGCCCACGCTATCTTCAGCAGGCAGCAACAAAAGGCAATAAACAGACAAGAAAAATGCAACTGCAGCATCCAGAAGAGACAGCAATTAATACATCAGTATTTTAACACCATCAAGAATGTGCATTGCAGGTTTTTGTCAGCAGCAGCAGCAGCTTAGCACCAATGCTCAAATCAACCTGAAGGAGTGCAACTCTTCTTAAAATATGACTCTTGCTCTTACCTTTTGTAGCCTGCAATCTGGCTGCCTGGATGGTGACAGAATAAGTTACCACTTCTGGTTACTGTCAGGGAAGCCTGGCATCCTCTGGACTGACCACAGAGTGCTGCCAGACAGCCTGGTGGCTGTCTAACGTTGTTAATTGTCCCTTATTTCCTTCATCATCTGAAATGCATGAGCACACATCCCTTCCTCCAGCTTCAGTAATTTTAAACTTCCACATATGTGGTTAATTCCACCTCCCTCATTTTGTTTTCGAAGTTCTTTGCTTCTCCTTCATGATGTGCAGGGCTCTACATTTTGATATCATTAGCTAATTAAAACTTTGACTTTTGTTCAGTCTTCTACCTTGTCCTCTGCAACTTGCTACAAACTAGTCCTCCTCCATGTGATGAACACATAGTCTCAGTGTAAGGCCTGCAGCACACTGCTGCAGCTACTTCTGCTGTGCCATCCTTAGGACATTGCACTAGTGGTTACCAATGACCTTTTTCTGTGTATGTCAAGCAAACTGACTTCTGGATGTTCTGGCCATGCCTGTATCTGTTTGCCTGAGGAGGGGAAGATTCCTGAGTAGGAATCCATGGCAGAAGGTTGTGCCTCTGCTTTTCAAGAGAAGAGCAAAGAGAAGGCATTTCCATGCTGGTGCAGCATGCCCAAGAATCTGGTAGTCAAGGTAATCAAGAAAACCTCCTGCACTGCTATTTGTACACACTGAGGTACTGAAAGCAGTAAAGAAGGCAGCAGGGTACTACATGCTGGCAGATGTTTTGTTTCTCCCCAGCACTGACAAGGGGTTGCCATGATGCTGCCACATCGTGCAGCCGCTTCTCAGCATCACGATATTCTTGAGACAAAAGTGTGCCCTTAAATCCTGCCCCTCTCGAGGACCTGCCTTTAGAGACTGGTGTGGGGCCTCAGCCAGATCAGTTGTGACCCAGAGCCTGTTCCTGAGCAGCAGAGGCGTGTGGGGCTCTCCCAGTGGGGCTGCAGCACCGACAGCACTGCTGCCACCATGGCCCCATGTGCTGCAGCACCTAAAGGTGTCGGTACATCAGGCACATCCTTCAGCTGCCCTGGTGCTAGCTCAGACACGTGTGCGCGCAGGCTTCAAGCTGCGCCATTTAAAAAGAGGGCAGGCAATTAATCCTCTCTTACACTTGTCAGTGGTACCCCATCCTGCCCCTCCCTTCCCAGCCCATCTTCTCCCAAATGGAAGCACAGCAGTTAGGGCACTCCCTCCGGGAACTGGGACCTCTCCATTTGATGCCCTTTTCTGACTGGGGGAACTCACACCTTTGCAGTTCACCTTTGTCTTTCACAGGTTAAAGCAGCAGCAGAAGACAGGCTGTCTTCAACCCCTTTTATAAATGGGGGAAAGAAGAGTGCCTAAATGTCGATGTTAGGAGCACTCACCTATGAGAGACAAGTTTTGGGTTCAAGTCTTTGCTTCGAGAACTGTTCAAATGAACTTCCCCCAATCAAACAGACCTACCTCCAGAATTAAAATTTGAAGGATCTAGTCTTAAGCAAAATCATCTTAATACACAATCAACAATAAATGAAGCAGATCAGCAAAGACTGAGAATTTCTCACGACTTCATGAATGCCCAGTCAGAAGGGCAGCAGTGCAAAACTCATTACTCAGTTTTGCATTCATTAATATTTCAATGACTAAGGTACTGAAATGCAGTGCAGACGGAACATTAATTTTATGGATGGTAATGAATTCAAATTCAGAAATCAACCTTTTCCTCGCACCATTGTAAAAATATTTAGCATTTACTATATACATATTTTATATCTTCAAAGTACTTAAATTTTTTAATGAATTATGAAACGCCCAGGAGAAGTGCTTAAAGTTGCATATCCCTCTGCTGGAGAGGAAAGAAGCAAGGCAAGGAAAAAGGTTAAGTGATTATCTGAGGCCAAAAAATAGGCAGTAGAAGGACGAATGGGGATTAGGCTTAAAACACTCACAGTTTTCAGCTCCCAAAACATATGTCCTAAAAAATAAGCCAAAGAATTCAATCTGTGCATACACTTCCACCAAAATAAACACAAATACACTTGGGCACCCAATACCACTGACACAGAGGTTCTGTGAAAAAGAGTTTAACGAAGAACATTTTCCTAAGTAATATGGTAAAGAAGAGCAAAATAACAGCATCATCTATTGTCTGATTAGTATCAAACATGCTGTTATCTTAATACTTCCCAAAAGATAAATGCTTATGAGTAATGTCACAGCAAGACTCTGCTATCATATCCTTTCTGTGGTGTCCCATGCATAAAAGGTTTCCCTGTCTAGTCATGGTGGAACACAGCACTGACAGGCAGGAGGGGCAAAGGAAGGGTGAAAAGAATTATCCAAGGAAAACTTTAGGCTTCCTCCTCATAGACAAGAAAACTTGGTCAATGATCTGAAGAAAGAAAGTAACTGTAAGACTGATCACAGAAATCATATGCTTTCTAAGAAGAGGAAAGGAGGAAAGTGACAGAAAAGAATACCTGGACAGCACATGCAGGAGGAGCAGGAGCTGGGTGGAAGGCAGTCCAGACGTCTTCATTACAGTTACATCAATGAGTTTCACTCAATGGCATGTTAGGAGATATTAAAGATTTACCTAAATTAGGCACAGTTATCCTTGAAAAGTCATAGAAGATACTAAAGGAGCAAAGAAGCGCTAAAAGAATATTTAAGAAGGGAGAAAAGGAAGGTTCAGAAAATTTCAGCCAGCCTAACTGCAACGACCACTAAGTGACTAGAAATGTTTAAAAATCCAGCCACCATCCTGTGGTTCTCATGACCTCCTGACACTACTCCTGGCCATCTGAAATAAACACTCAGGGATATATGTATGCATGTGTATATTTATATCTACACATACATTACTGAGAATAACAAAGAAAAAGTGTAATAATGACTGCCAGGTGCTACCGAGACAGTTCCTATGTGCTAGAAGAAAAATTCAAGATGTTCATAATGAGGTTCTTCAGCATGAATCATCTCAGATCAAATTTCCTTCCTGTGTCAGAAAACTGGCCGATTAAATCAGCAGCAGCAAGGAGAAGTACAGCAAGGCTTGGACACTGTGTGACTCCTGATGCAGCACGTTTCGAGAATGATTATTGGTATTTAAGCACAAATGGACTGAACATGTTGAGGCAATCTGCAAGGACCTGCTCCATGCTGTGGCTTGGAGGAGTGCCAATGCTCTCTAAGGAGGATCCAGAAGTGAAGGGCTTTTTAGAATGGGGTAAGAACTGAAAACAGATCTGATGAACTACAGATCAGTCAGATTAAATTTAGTAGGATTTCATGTGGAAATAAAATAGCAAATAAATTAGGAAAGTGATTTAGGCTGGGGGAGATCAAAAAAGATCTGGAAGTTTCAGTATACTTCAAATTAGATAGAGCAGTCTTTTAAAAGAATAAGGATATAAATCACAGGATAATTCATGCTGCAAGGAAGCTCAGGAAATCTCCACTTCAGCTCAAAGAAGGAGCAGCTGTGAGATGAGACCAGATTGCTCAGGGCTTCATCCTGTCAGGTCTTAGAAACCTCAAGGACAGAGACTGGACAGACTCTGAACAACCTGTCCCCCTGTTTGCCTGTCCACATGGGGGGAAAGTTTCTCTTGGTGTCCAGGAGCTCTCTCAGTTTTAATACCCAAAGCCACCTCTTCGCCAGCCAGCCCTGGTTGTCCAGACTCTCCTTGGAGGGCAACTGCTTTAGCTCCCAACCATCTTGGTGGCCCTTTGCTGAATTTCCTTCTCCTACATAAAAAAAATCAGGTATTTAATACAAGTAGCATGGGAAGAAACTTTTATGCCATGTGGGGCAGCCACCAATGAGGTCTCATATGGGGTGGCATTCAGTTTTAGCCACTGCGGCGCAAGGAGGGAATCCAGGAGAGAGTGACAACAACAAACAGAAGTCTAGAAAACACTAGGGCATGGCTCTGGGTAGGAAAATGGTTTGTTCAGCCCTGAGCTGGTCCGAGTAGAGGTTGTTGGTGACTCCTGATCTTCTGCCACCTTTCCCAGCTTCTTTTCATTGACAACATCCCTTCTGCTGGTGCTGCCAGCTACCAGCATACCCCAGCCTCTCAACCTTGCAGAGAGGATACAAACTTCTGGACAAACACCAATGAAGATTATGAGACTTTAATCCCTGAACACTGGGTATAGGTATCTACCTTTCTGCCAAAAAATACCCCCAAACAACAAAACCGGTCTTTCAGAAAAGTGCCCCCAAACTCTAAGCACAGCTTTTTTCCAGCAGATCAAAAATGTAAATGTTAGATATTAAAATTCAGTTTTCATACAATCTTTTCAATGTAGACCTTCTAGTTCACAAGACTAAGTATGAGAAACAGTACATTAATGCAGAACATTTGTCCTTTTCTTGGTGTAGTATTTACTGCTAAAGTTTGGATCATTAATACTGAATATAGAAGCAGCTTCCTTAATGCCATTTGCTGAAGCAGCTTTTAGGTATGATCGAGCTCACATGAATTCAGTCCTGAAATGTTAGCTTCTGTAACATGCTTGAAAAAATTCTCTCTCTCTATTCAGGCAGAAATTAAGTTGATTTCTTATAATGTCTTTTTCAGTTTACTTGTCCATTGCCCAGAGAAATGCTGGATACCCCATCCGAGGAAGTGTTCAAGGCTATGTTGGATGGGGCTTTGAGAAACCTGCTCTAGTGGGAGGTGTCCCTGCTCAGAGCAGGGAGCTTGGAACTAGATGATCTTTCAGCTGCTTTCCAACCCAGTGGTGGTTCTATAATTCTATGAAATACACAATTCTCAAGGGATCTATGGATGTAAATGAGCTGAAATTTACAGACCAAGATACAGCCATCTGTGGCATTTGCATCTATGTGAATTAGAAATACAACTGCTGTCAATACCTATACCATGCAATAGATTTAATTAAGCATTTTTCTTTTGATGTTAAATTGAAGGTTGTCACAGCTCAGTCATCTTCTCATATTAAAAATACAATGCACCTAAAATATGAACCTTAGAGCATTTTGTTCATATTTGACCTTTTTTTCCCAGATAGCTGTCTATTTATCCTCACAACATAAACTAGTTTATGCTTATAAAATATGGAAATAAGAAGCCTAAGAAGTAACAAGAGAATGAATCTAGACAACTGTATTTTTGTATTTATTGCTTCATAAATAACTGGTAAAGAATTCTGTTATTTCATGAGTAATTTCAACCATTGATAAAAAAACCTTCTTTACTGCTTCTTAGATAATCTCATTTTACACACCAGTATTCTCCTGGGCATATTTTTCTTCATTCACAGTAATCTTTGAATCCTTCAAAAGCAGAGGAGACAGGAAAACAAACACGAAACAAGTAAATTTAAAAAAGTCATACTGTGGTTTAAAGTTACAAAACTAAAGAGGACTTCTTTATTTTTGGCTCCTTCAAACTTTCTATGTCATCTTACTCAACCCGCAACATTCCTGTACATCAGCTTTCCTAGCTGAAAAGTGGAAAATATGATTTCAAATCACACAGCCCAACAGTGAACTGGAAATACAAATGCATTGGTATCTGTGAATTATTTGGAAGACATTGCTGAGTTGAAGGTATTATTTTAGAAAGAAGCAAAATTATTTCACAATTTTAATATAAACCTGCCTTTGCTAATTCTTTTTTTAAATGACATTTCCCCTATTTTGTAGGTAAAGGATCTGCTGTACTAAAACCATTTAAATGATTGTCCCCTACATATCAATCCTAACCCAGCAATGAATTGTTGTGTCTTACAAAATAATTTTAAAAGGCAGAATCCCAACACTTAGGACAGATTTACTTCAAATTTACTGTGCAGTCATTACAACGACCTTAGATTTAAGCTATCTTGTATTTCAGGAAAAAAAAACCTTAAAAATTAAAAAAAAAACCACTAAAAAAAAAAGCAAGAAGACTCAGACCATATGACTGAAGAACCCAGAAAGGCTTTCAAAATGAAGTCTGAGTTCAGCAACTCTGGGAAAGAACTCCTCCTGTCAGCCTTTGTGAATAATTTTTTCAACTCTCTCAGATCTCAAAAGATCTCTTCCTTCCATCACAGCTCACTGGGGTGCCTCCATATGGCCCATGACTAGGTTTATCCTACTAGGAGGCTTACTCTGACTCGCTACCAGTTTGTCCTCCCAGAGGCAGACACAGGCTGGAGCTGTCCCCAGAGTCCCAGAGAGGCTCCTGCCCACTGCCTCCCAAAATGACAGACCTCTCCCAGCTTGGGCTGTCCTGGAGGTTCAGCACCGTGGCGAGGGCATGTGACAGCATCAGGGGGGAAGCCTGTCCCAGCTCTCCTTCTGCAAGGAGTGCCCTGGGCAGGGGTGCTTCCCGCACCTCCCTGCATGCCTGCCACAGGAAAGATGTTTTTGGCCCTCACTCCTGGCTCAGGGCAGGGTGCAGAGCTCTGAACACCACGGCAAGAGGCCTTATGGACCAGGGTGGCTAAAAGCACCATATGTCACTGGCTGGCGCAATAAATAGCCACAACCTCAGGGCTGGCAGTCTGGAATATGCTTGCAGCTAGTACCTAAAGCTTCTCTCCTGTCTGGAGAATTGCAAAACCTAGAAAGGTGACATTTTAACTGATGTATTTTAATGAACTTAGCTATGATTCCTTTTGACTTCCAAAGTTCTTCCCTGCATCTGTTTCAGGGGTGAATGAAGAGCCCAATCCCTTCAATGGGATGACTCCTCCTATCGATTTTGGTTCCAAAGTACTCAAGTTTTGCCTGCATGATTTCAGTTCTATTTTAAAGGTTCAGGCAATCTTAAGAACAACCACAGCTATTTTAAACTACGTTAATTTGATCATACTAACCTACAGTTTGCAGGCTCAAAATTCAACATCCACAGTCAATGATGACTCAGACTACTCATTTCTTTTTAGATTTTTTTCTCCTTTTTTTTTGGAAAACAAACCATTTCACAACCTTCTGTATTACCATTTTGGCAGTTATGATTTATACAACCAGCCATCACAGACTTTTGGAGTTGGATGATCAACTAGGGGGTTGGATGACCAAACCTATTCCATTGGGGAATCTAAATTGGTTCGACTCATTGTTTATATTACGATTCTCCCCTTAGGTCACAAACAGTCTGCTAGGGAGCTGCGAATGAAGGTACATGCTGGCCTTGAGACAAAACCACCCACAGTAAGCAAATTTAAATCAGTGCTTCCTCCAGGAAACAAAGAGTTGTATTACTTACAAGCAGATTTGATTATGGTTTAGAGAACTGTTTAAACCCATCTAGCACATCAAAGGAAAACATATTTAAGCTGTGGTGCTCATTGTTTAAGAAAGACTGCTTGATTGATGCAAAGGTCAACATGCTTGATGACTCCCTGCACCAGTTACGTGAAAACACAGACCATAGTAAAGATGGAAACATCCAGTTTCAAAATATCTTCAGATTTTAGATTTAAAATTAAGGATAAGATAGTTTTATCCTAACATTTTTGAAATAAAATCAAGTTCATGGAAGCAATACAATAAATAAGTTCACAATACCATGTTGGCCTCTCTCTTCAAGGCCATAAAAACGCCCATTAATCTTATAATCAGGAACACACTTAAAACACTTTCAAAACATCACAGCATCCAAGATGTCTTTGTGCACATTTGTGTACTATAGCATCCAGTAAACATGCAGATTCATACAGCAGCATGCAAACAGCCTAGCAAAGAAAGGTTTAAGACAGAGGAACATCCTCAAAGCAATTCAAATAATCCCTCTAGATCATTCTGTATGTGAGAAGTATTCTAGCTGGGAAGCTGGACTGGTATCAGTTCAGAAGTTGCTGTTGATCTGACACAAGCCAAAGGAATCAGCAAACTGCAAGGAGAAAGTTGCTAGATAAAAGAAAAACCCCAAAACCCCCACAATATACAGAGCAGAAGGTTCATGTAAAGAATCAGTTGGATCTCCTTAATTTTGCAGAAACAATTATTTTACTTTTAATTTCAAAGGGGCTTTGGGGGAAAAGACTGAAGGAAATATAGTTCATTTTGGAAGAGCAGATATTGCACAAAATAAATTTAAGAATCTATTTTTGGGCTAGAATGGTTGAAGAAATCCCTGATTAGCCTCTTAACGGGGTGAGTCCAATTTATTGAGAATGATCACCAGAGGGAGTCATTGACTTTCCCATTAAAGTCAAAGGGAATTTTACATACATCAGGAATGCAGAATTTGGGGGCAGAGCTGAAAAAGACTTCAAACAGATTGGAGCTCAGGGAACAACACAAACCAGTGTTTTATGGATTTCATCTGAATCCATTTTCCCCTTTGGAGTCCATGGTTAAAGTTAGAGAGAAGGCACTGAAGTCATCCGTTCAGTGGGTGCAAACTCCCAGAACAACAACAAAAAAACCCAACCAAAAAACCCAACCAACAACAACAAAAAAAACTCCAACAAAATACCCCAAAACCACACTAGCAAAAAAAAACTCATCAAACCAACAACAAAAAAAACCCCCAAAAAGTCCAAAACAACAAAAAAAATCCCTTAAGCACCTAATTGGTTCTATAGGAGTTTGGAGTGGTGTAAGTAATAACTGCTAAGTTTTCTCTTTGGGCGTACAAGGTATCACAATCCTTCTGGAAATGCAGTATTCAACAGCACAAAGAAAATTTCCAGGTTTCATTTATGAGAGTATGTCATCCCTCTTGGGAATATCAGTAAAAGAAAGGAGTGAAACACAGAAAGAATTGTTAGCATAGGGTTTTTTTGTTGTTTTGGTTTGTTTTATTTTTTTGTCTTCAATGTTAGTGACTAAAAGAGGTAGTGAGTATAGGGACTTGTGAACGAAGTGATAAAATGAACTAATAGACAAACGAGTTTACTCAGCCACGAGCAAGTGTGCATTTTATGCTCAAACACCTAAATTTCATGACCTTCAAGAAATACTTTCATGTTAAGAACTTGTCTTTTCTTTGCTGGACTTCAGCTCAACCTTATTCTTGAGGCCCAGCAGACTTTGGTTTGAAAAGAAGCTCATTCACTCAGCAACTTTCTCCTTAATTATGTACAAGAAGATTATATAGCAGAAAATTAGATTAAAAGAGGGCAAGGCAACAGCCCCACCCAACCAAATGCAATTTCACTTTCCTAGAAATGTCCTCTGAACAAATGGAATTCAATTTGTTTCTGTGTTCCCAGGTAATGGCAGCACCTTGTTTTGTTTATTTAATTACTTCTTGTTCATGTAATTAGCTGACAGACTGCAGCCTTTTGTTCATTATAATACAGTTATTTGCATAGCTGTTTCCATTTTGAGGCTGAATTTTGGTCAGAGGCTCTATTTCAGGTTGTGGCAGGCAGAGACACTGCTGGGAAGCCTCATGCAGGGAAGCATGCAGCAACCTGCTCCTTCGTGGAATGAGTCTCTCCAGGAACTGCCCTGGCTGCCCATCTGCTTCTGACAGCAAATCAAAGTCCTATTTCCAGCATGCAGCTTAAGACCTGGCTGTCTTTCATCATCATCGGTATCACCAAAAACCAGTTGAGTTCATTCTAAAGCATTTTCACCAACAGTCTGTCCATGCATAATTTACTGCGCTTTAGACTGAATATTAGGAAAAATTTCTTCACTGAATGGATGGTCAGGCATTGGAGTGAGCTGTCCAGGGAAGTGGTTCAAATCATCATCCCTGGCAGTGTTCAAAAAACATGTAGGTGAGGCCCTTTGGTACATGGTTTAGTGGTGAACATGGAAGGGCTGAGTTAAGGGTTGGAGTCGAAGACCTTAAGGGTCTTTTCCATCCTACATGGTTCTATGGTTCTGTGGCATCACTCTGCTCAATGTATGCTTAATTTAAAATTATCAGTACTCTTTCAGTGGCTGGGTGAAAAAAATTTAGAGGTGGAGGCTACTTTAAACTTTCTTTCATGAATAGTTTGATTTAACATCCAGTTGAGTCTAGTGCTGTTCAAATGAATTTTTGCATAGTTAAATCTTTTTAATAATCAAAATATATCCCCAGATCACAGATTTGCAGAATGCTGACCCTTCCCATTAATAAATGCAGCAATCATCACCCTTCCAGTCCACTGAGTTTCCAGCAGTGAACTGATGCCAGCTTATTCCTCATAATTTGAGGAATCTGCACCTTAATACAAAAACAAGAGGCAGAGTTGGTGCTGGGGGAAGACTGCACACTCTGGTGCACAGAAGCCACTTTCATCTCAGCCTCCAGGCATCTAAACACCCCCAAACCTCCACCTCTCAGGAGAAATTATACACCAACACACCAATTTACACTATTTGAAATAAAGACAGCTGGAACAGACAGCTTGGAAAAATTGTCAACCTTTGTTATTTACAACTCAGCCTTCATATACAACCTACTGCTATGGTCAGGATTAGTCGTGTAACCAAAAGCAGCAAGGCCCAGCCTTTTAATGGCACTGGTTTTAGTCCTACCTGCGCCATCTGCCTCTCCAGCTTTGACCGGGGAATATCATCAAAATAGTTTTCATTTCTTCTTCTCCTTGCATCACCCTGCATGATAATGTGGGGAACGTCCAGGGAGCCACCAGTAGTGAAAGTGCTTTGGCTAAGTGATGGAGACAACTGAGGAGGAGTGTGGTTACCACTGGGTTCCTGGACAGAGAAAGAAAAATGCAGCATAAGAAGAACAGCATATTGCTGACTTCAAATCACACATTTGTAAGTGCATTTGAATGGCTCACACTAAAAAAATTATGGAACAATTCCTGCAGTAGAGGTTACTGTAGATGAAATTTGGAGGTTTCCTACCTGAAGTGCAGAGCCCACGTAGAAGGAAAAATAATTCACTATTTACATGAACTAGTGGCAAATCTCCTCTCCAAAACCTTCTTGTGTAATATATACCCTCTTCTAGAGATAAAACAGTGAGCTACTTCTTGCCAAGGCCCAAATAAAGCCATGATTTAGGACTAGCTATTTGTAAGATGAAATACATTCTCACCACTTCTGAGCAGCTGCTCTGTGCAGTGAAAGTGATTTGAACACTAGCAAGATCTCTTGCTGGAAAAAAGAAATGCATGTCCATTTACACAGTATAGACACTTTGTTGCGATTTTTATAGGTTTTGCAGAACATCCATTTTAACTTGAAGTACCAGATATCAGACACAAGCTAAATACCAATTCCTGGAATGCATGAAAGCATCAGAGTACAAATATTTTACCTGCTTTTCTTGTTACCTGTACTGAAATGCAACCTTGTATCAGTCAGTGTGCAAATACCACATTGAATTGATACATAAACTCTACCTAATAAATAAACAGTTTCTCTTGGTACACATTTTGCCAGGATCTGCCACCACACCGCCCACAGCCAGACATCGTGTGTATGTTTGGAAACACCTACTCTCATGCACCTCACATCACATCCCTTGTTCAAACACCAGCTACAAACATTGGTGTCCAGGTCCACCGTTCCACACTCTCCAGCAGGAGCAGGGAGCTACAGTGTACTGTCCAGACAGTCTGCATGAGTACTGCCTGGTGTGAGCAGGAAAACACTGTCACAGCAACTGAATGGGAAATGTTCCTCTCTCATGATGCAGGTTACTGGGCAGAATGTACCCAGGAGAGTGTCTACACAGTGCAGAGCTTCTCCAAACCAATGATGCTGTAATGCTCTATTTCAACACTGAGCAACAAGAGGGGACCTGAAGATAGTGGAGCAGCAAAACCTGCTCCAGTGTGGAAAGTAAAGTTCTGCCTTTTTCTTTAAAGAGAGAATTAAAGCAGATGATTCATGCATTATTACACTGAAGCAAGCCCAGTTCTGAAAAGCATCAAGGTGCTTTACTCCATGCTGTTAAGAAACAAGATCTGTTGTAAGAACTCAGAGGGTTGCAATCTCTTCCAAATGGAAAGGAAAGTTCAAGTCATAGTAACGCCTGATGTCAATATTTGAAGTGTAGGAGTCTATGTGACATTATTCCTTGAAATCACAGTAATGGATTAGTATTTTTCGCGTTGCCAACAAGCAAAATGCTAGGAAAATATAGCTCTTTAGTAATTTTTAATTAACTGGGATTTTAAATTTTTCTTAAATTCTCTAGCTTTCCTATGATCTGAGACAAGCATTTGACATTTCCCAGGGCAAAGAAAAGAGTGTTTTCCTCTTAGGAATAATCTTTTCCCTCCTTCACAAAAATCCACCTACATTTGGCCCCGTTAAAAGCTTCTGAAAAGCTGTAGTCTGCACATGCTCAGGAGGTTTGGTGAGGCATAATCTCTAAAACCCACCCTCCTGGGGCCTAACAACATGGTGCACACACCTCTGCCCTGAAGATAACCTGAGTACAGGGGCACCAAACAAGATCCTCTCTAGTGACGACTACCTTCTGCTCTGAATCAGGATTCACCCACTGTTGCAGGTTGATAGGGCCACCAGTGTATCAAAGTGACAGATGAACATAGAGATTCCAGCCCTCATCGAACTTTTCATATTTTATCAAACTGCATATGAAGAGGAAATTCACTCCAAGAGGAAATTCACTCTGAGATCTATATTGGAAGATTGCTGGCAAGGCAATAGAGACAAGAAATACCAACTCAATAAATAAAAGAACTACCATGCCTCTGCTTTATGGAACAGTATGTCATTGTATGATTTTATGCTATTTTTCAAAGTTGTCCTTCACAGCACAGATGGATCCTCAACTGTGCAGTGTGTTGTCATATCCTCAGCACCGTGTTATCATTAGTTACCGTGCAGTCAGTATTTTATTCTCGCCTCATTTCATGGCCCCAAACCTCTCTCCTAAACTCTTTTGAAATCCTGCTCTGAAGATAGGATGATTAATATCATCATATTCATGATGCTCATAAGTGCTTTACAAATGTCAATCAATTAATTTTCACCACACCCTGTGACTTCTGGCATTTTATAATCACTGCTTTAGTGTGGGTGACCTAAGACACACAGGCAAAGGTTAGAAAGTACCGGTCACTCAATTACAACATCTATTGCTTGATTTCCCAGGTGCTTGAGTTCCAAACTCCACTTCATTTTCAGCACTGTGTGCTCAGCACTTGTATAAACCAGACTCAAGACTCTAGTCAAATATGGAGATTGACAGTAACATACAATTAGTGACTGTTTAGGAGGCAATTAATTAAATAACTTACCATGCATTATCCAACTTTTTTGTGGCAAAAACAGGTGTAAATCTATATTTTCATAGGTACATAGCTATTCCTTTAATCATGAGCCTCTCTCCCATTCTTTCTTCATTCCTCTTCCTCACTCCCACCCACCTTCTCATCTCGTTAAACAAACCTGCAGACCAGGCATGGACACCCTTGCAGGTGCTACCATGGTTGAGTACCACGCTACTGTTAGTCACCAGGTACAGGTATCGTGTTTCTACCTGGATATGAATGCAAGGACACATGACCTGCAGGGATTTCTGATCACATATTCCACTGTCAAAATCTGCCTCATCCCCTCTCAGACCTGCTGCTCATGCAAACCTGGAACCACAAAGGTCAAGGCTGTAAGGGAGCTTAAGAGATCCTTCCCCAAGCTGCCTGGGCACACTTCATGTCCCATAGATGTTTGTCTAACCTAAAACCAGAACTGTCTCCAGTGAACTAATTCTTATGTTAATCTATCGTTACTATTGTAACACTTCTCTTCCAAATTTTCTGCCTAAATTGTTGATCCTTCGGTTTAAATTCCAGCCTCTAGTGCTGACTGGGTGAGAAAGGGCTTCCATAAGCAACATGGAAACTGGTCCTGTAATTAAAGATTATCATGCATTCAAGGAAAGAAAGCAAGATTGCATAGGTAACCTGAGATCCAGAAATTTCTACACTTTCATGTATAGAAAAGTATATTTGTATATAGTGTGTATATATATATATATATATTTGAATATAGTATATTTGAGTATAATTGAAATTGAAACAGTGTTTCCTTAGTACACAGTAACATACAACAGGGAATAACATACGTTGTGGATATTTTTAAGATTTCAAAGAATTTTTGCTTTTCCTCAATATTTAACCTTTTACTTTGAAATATTTTAAAAGCTAATACAAAAACAGCCAAAGAAGATGAAGCATTAGCATTGCTTAGCTTGAGAATTATTGCAGACTACAAACTAAACTTCCTTTGGTTTTGTTATTTTTGTTTCATGTGAAATGGCATAGTAGCAGTTGATGGGAAAGAAAAACTTTATTCCAAATGCATGTCCTCCTCTTCAGGATTCTCTGTGAAGAGAATCCAAGAGGTGATAAATGACATTTAGCACTGGCCCGCATCAGTAGCTCTAGCTGTGCAGCAGCAGACTACTTTTTATCATTTTGACTACAGATGGAGTACATCCAGTTTTCTCTTCCATATTAACTGAGAATATACAGTCCTGACCAAGAATATGGACTGTGGAAACTTTCCCACTTGCTGAAGAGGAATTAATTATGCAGTCCAGAGTACTGAAGGCATTGAGCAAAAAAGTGTACCTTTTAATCTATTTCTCTTTCCTCGGAGTGTTTTAACACCTGCCATGAATCAGGAATCATTCACAAAATGCATAAAAAATAAAATACAAGAAAAACATCCACACGTTTGTGTAATGTGCCTTAGAGCACATTACAGACTTGTCAGACCTTTTTAAATATGGCATTGGGAATAGGTTGAAATAAGGGATGGGATCTAAAATGTCTGTATGGGGCATCTGAGAATATGCAGGGTGAAAACAGTCTGGTCACTGAAATTTTAAGTACACTTAAAATAAGCCCTCATTCTGTCTTTCTGTATTTCCCTTTACACCAGGAAATCTAACTTGGGAGCACAGACACTCTCTGACATTTTGAAATTTAATCCCAAATGAGATTCCCATCAGAAATGCAGCCCCATGAAAATAATCAGATCCAATCAAATGCAAAAGGTGTGACCTAAAATATCAAAATAAAAATGTTGCTATGAACTCTGTTGGAGAGAACGCAGTTGGAATTGGTCATCAGACAACAACTTGTTAGGAGTAGCAGACAGCAAGTAAGCAAAGGCATTGGATTGGAGAAACTGAGTGAAGGTGGTGTAATGAGAGGAGATTAAATGTGGTCAAGTGTGGAAAAACCCCAGGGACATTGCAACAAGGTTTCTGAAAGAGGGAATACAAATGAAAATTAAAAACATGATTAAACTTTTGATTTACAGAGATGCCTTAATGGCATTTTTATCTCAACAATTTCAAGAGGTTCTCCTTAAAGAAAGCCTAAAGCACATGTTTGAAAAGTAAGTGCAAACATTCAAAAACAGGAAAGGAAAATGGTAACTCTCCTGCAATATCGATCAGCTGGGCTAGGATTCCTGTAGGCAAATGTAGATGTGCAGCTTTTACCTCCCTGGTCCTGAGCTAGTTTCTTGAGCAAAGATAAGCTGGTACTTCTAAGATTCTACTTATCTCATCCTAAGGCAGACATCTGAAGCAGGTCAGATGCATCACCCGGTAAAAATGTCAATATATCTCCGCTGGCCATACGAGGAAGTGTGATAGAGCAGGTCAGCCTAAGATGTCCATATTGTACACCTCTGAAATGAGGTAAGTTGAACCCCACTCAAAGCAGCCACTGTTTTCATGTGAATGTTATGAAACCCTTGTTGACTCATCAAGAAATGCAAACAAATATTCATGGGGACTCACCCTGAGGGTTATTGACCGAGGTGGTTTCTGAGGAGGATCTTCGTGAAGCCTGTCTCCCAAAGATGCCAGAACACGCTTCCGGTGACCAATCAAGCTAATTTTTAAGACCTGAAATAATATCAAAAACACATCATTAAAAGAGCACATGGCAATCATTCAGATTGAAGCCATTTTCTCTTTAAACCTCTTAACAAGTTAGTCCTCTAGACAGGCTGAGCAGACAGAGAGCTGTGCGAGCCAAACAATCATCAGAGAAAATGAGAGGTGAGATCAGAGGAAAAACACTAAAATGAGGGAAGAAACGAGAGCATTAATAGGTGTGGAAAACTGAAAAAAATAGACTCGAACATGAGTAAAGAAGAAACAAAAATGAAATGAAGAGAAGGCAGAAGAGCAGGAAGAAAAAGAGGGAAGGGGATGAGAAGACTGAATAAGGAAATGCAGAGGTGCATGCAAACAATGAGTAATGAGGATTAAAGTGATTCATGGGATGGATGAGGAGAAGAGTGACAAACAGCCAGTGAACGCTTAGAGGGGGCAAGAAGGGAAAAAAGGAATTGTACAATGAGTAAATGTTACCACTTTTAAATCTATTCACCATGCCTTTCACAGTGTTGCTAGAAAAGGGTTAAAACTGGAAGATCTGGCAGAGGATGAGGGAATAATTTTGCTTAAAGTGACCTTGCAGCTGGGAATGCTAAAAATGTTGGTGTGGGAAAACTCCATTTATTATGCTTAATGTTGTTCATCCTCTGCCTGTTTTGAGAAGTAGAATTCCTGTGGAGAGACAACACACTCTCACAGACGTGGGGGAAGCCTTGTGTTATAGAGAGGCAGGAGCCCTCCCCTCCCCTGCTGCTGGCTAGAACAGAGCCATGTCCCTGTCCCTCTGTCACCTGGCGTGGTTAGCAAGGTAATGAAATAAACCTACTCTTCGCATTTTGGCTGTGGTTTGATGGTTGCCCTTGGTTACCTGTATGTGTAGATTCACACACAGAGGTAATCTCCAAATATCTCCCAGGGTTTGCATTATCATGTAGAATCATCCTTGTGTAAGAAACACAGGGTGGACAAACTTTGCCCTGGAGTTCTGTTACTTTTATCAGACACAATGAGAAAAATCTCTGTAGAATGGAAATGTGTCCATCAGTGGATACGTTCACACACCTCATGCTTGTCCAGACTCCAAGAACACTGCCAAAAAGTTGCCTCAAATTTACTGCAACTACTCTTCATTTGTATTTCTCTGTGTCCCTGCCTCATACAAAACCACCACTGCTCTAAGGAAAACAGGGAGAGCAGAAGCCGTGAGTTAGAAATTTTAAGTATTATTGGGGGAAAAAATCATGTTCCAATGCTATTCTTTAATGGCTACAATGGCTGTAGTGTAAAGAGTGTAAAGCAGTGCTAATTGTAGCAGCAAGCCTCTGCTCTGCAAACAGCAGTGTCCTTATGTAACTCCTCCAGACTGTACATGTGGTTTCATACTCCAGAGCTGCCTCCATTCCCTCTCAGAAAACAGTACTTCCCACTATATTTAGGACCACCGTGTGTCAACACCCTTCAGTTGAGAGGAAGTTCTCGCTCAACCTAGAAAAAGTAATAGTCCCTAAAAAAACCTGGAAATGCTGCATCTTAAACGAACAACTACCTCAGCTTAAGCAGTATCACTAAGAGCTACAATCCATGAGAACAAACAAACCCCAGCAACTCCCCTGCTGCATCTCTTAGTTCCAGTATCTCAAAATATGGTACAGCAGCGTGCTGTCATTATTCTGGTCTCCATGCCTATCCACCCATTATCCTGCCTATCCATGTGCACACGAATTCATCCATGCTTCCTCTGTTAGATGTCTCTGTGCTGATACTGTTGAACATCAATAACCTCTTTTCTGCCCGCATCTCCAAAGTGATGGGCTATGACATGAAGCAGATGGAGGCCTTCCTCCGAGAGGCAGCTTACAGGGGTGTTGCAGACCCTGCAGCTCAGCAGCAGACACAAGCTGCAGTCCCACAAACCACCCTGCTAGTGTGCTATCCTTTCAGTCTAAATCTAGAGAAGCATGAGTGAAGCTGAGATAATGCAGCACACAGAGAAATGCCTGAGGCGTGCAGGAGACTTAGTTATGTATTCAGTTTACACTGAGTGTTAAACAGAAGGGTGCACAGTTTATCTCTGTATTTAACTATATGAAACACGTGAATGAACTACAGCTGCTTTAAGCATTACTCAAGTAATGCACTTCAGTGAACTTGCTTCTTTCATAATGCTTCCCCATCAACAAGATCATTTATCCAGAGATTTTTTAAGCCAAGCTAAAGTTCTTTGGGTTGTTTCAAGGTCCTCCGCACTCTGACTGCCTTATTAGCTATATCAAAACACACAAAGCAATTCTCTTTGACTTCACAGAGCTGCTGAACAACAGGAGAGAAAAGGACATGAGTCTTGAGGGACTGCACACATAAGATATCAGCAGACGGGTCTTAATGACTAAATTATTCCAAAAACAGTTCTCAACTAGAAAGTAATACAAATCTTTAAACACCATAGGCACTGCTAAGCTAACTCCACATTTTGTTCTTCTGTTATAACGGTGGTCGCCCCAAATGTGAATGGGAGGGAGTTAACGATGCATCCTACAGAAACATATGGTCCTCACGATGCCATGATGATTTTTTGCCTTTTCTTTTAAACCCCTTTTATATACCTTTTTATAGCTTTTGTATTCTTAGTGGGTTTTTGCCTGCATTCTTAGACTTGTTTGTCAAGCTAGGAGACTAAACATCTTAGAAGCCTCGTAGTTAAGGATCAGTGTGCCCCAGACACCAAGGTCCTCTCCAGAACACATTTTGTAAACTAAGACAGAACCATCCAGGGGAAGGTTCCTTGGGGAGGGAGGCTCACTCGAGCCTCTCATTGGGGAATCTTTGATAGATATGCTAATTAGTAACACCTATAATGTTACACCCGATCGACTGTGTGTGTGTGCATTGCGGTGTGGATTTCGGTGCATTCCACCGGGACATGGTGCTCCTAAGGATCCTTAAACTAAATACAGAGGTAAAATCCCTTTCTCCGTTCTAACCATGTTTGATTCTTGATTTTAAGACCAGGAAAAGGCATCACTCAGGCAAGAGGCAGCTGTATCCCCGTTTCATCTGGAGCTCATACTCGGTTAACTGAAGACAGCTTTAGTCTTCTGGAAATGACTCCCTAGCAATTTTCTTACTTGGAAAACCTGTTTCTCAACTTAGAAATGTAAAATACTGTTTTCTGAAACACTTCTATATTTGAATTATGAGGGTTTAACAAACATCCTGAAACTCTGGAAACTCATCCTGTGATGGATTATCTTTGACAGTATTTATCAAAAATGTCAAATATCACAAATATAGGTCAAGAGTGTGGAATGGTACGGTTGCCTAAAGCACTACCATAGAAATGTGTTAATGTTGTGTATCAGGTAACCATTAGAAATCTTGCACTTACACAGCCCACAAATTAGCTTTCCTGGTATATAATTTCTATAAATCAGGTAACAATGTACTAACACTGAATAAGGACAGTCAATACAGTGCACTTCAGTGTCATGCAGTGAGGCATTTTGTCAAATGGATTGTAGCCCACTAACTATACAACAATGAAATGAGTTTTGCAGTGTGGCTGCAGGAATCAGCAACAACGTCATCAAACTGTTCAGAGTAGCTAAACGCCCTCCACAGCCTGTTATTTCATTACTGGGACAAAAGGAAAAAATAAAAAGCACTTACATGACATGCTTCTTTCCACACTGACAGCAGGATATCTGAGTCAAAAATGATACTACTCCATTTCATATATTTGATGTCACAATACAATTAAAAGAGAATGGGACAAGTCATTTGTCCGAAGAACTGATACACGCACAAAAATTTAATCTTATTTTTACTTCCATACTCTGCAATGATTAGCATACAAAATGAAATTCCACTAGGAAATGTAAGAAATCCACAAATATAACCAATGTAACACTTCGCATTTATATCTCTGTCTTAGTTGACAGATGTTTCAAAAAAACACATGTAGCCCAATAACTCCCTGATGACTGTGTATGTGCAGATGCTGGAATTAACAAGTTATTCCACCTAAAAATGAGCATTATTTCTGCAACATTCTTCTGCTTGATCTTTTCTTCTAATTTAATAATAATATCCAATATTGTATGATTCTAATATATTTTTTTCCTGGAATATTACAAAGATTACTGAAATTCAAGACATCAATTCTCTTTCTTTTGGAATAATCTGAAAAGTTACTGTATGGGCTAAAATCAGTACCATAATAACATAAGAGGTCTGGACTAAATGTGTAGCAGCAATTGGACACTAGGAACCAACTACAAAATGGAAAATCAAAGAGTGATCAGAACAGTGCTAGTGATTCTCCGGTAGCAGAATCAGACACCAGAATTCAAGAAAAAAATGGTAAATGCAAGACAAAAAACTGGGATCTTCCTATTTCTGCAAGAAAACAGCCCAAAACACTTGCTAAAATCAATATTATTAACCATTTTACTGCTGCTCATATTGGAAAAAACTCCAAGCTATCTGGAATTACAGATGAAGGGATACATTTGATTACTACCCCTCTCCTGCCACAGTGCTGCCCCACAGGTCCCAGAATACCCAGGAAGTGAGCCTGGATCAACTGTACAGCTCACCTGACCAACAGGCCTTGTTTAACTGAAAGTGTGAAAAAGGATTAAACAGACTTGTATACATTTTCAGCATCAACTTTACAAATCCTACCCACGGAAGTGCTCTCAGTGTTAACAGTTAAAACAAGCGTACAAACAAAACCCACCAAACAAACAAAAAACATCAAAAAACTTCATATTCCCCACACTGACCAAGATTACTTGGTGTAGTAACTGGTATATTTTGAAAATTAAATAGGCCCAAGTCAGCTATGATACTTAAACTCAAAAAGGGCAGGTTCAGATTAGATATTAAAAAGAAATTCTTTACTGTGAGGATAGTGAGGCACTGGAACATGTTGCCCAGAGAAGTCGTGGATGTCCCATCCCTGGAAGCGTTCAAGGCCAGCTTGGATGGGGCTCTGAGCAATCTGGTCTAGTGGCAGGGGGCCCCCATGGCAGGGGGTTTGGAACTAAGTTGTCTTCAAGGTCCCTTCCAACCCAAACCACTCTGTGATTGCATGAATGCCCAGTGGCTTTACCAATACCAGACAAAGCCAAATCCAGTCAAACCATATAAGACTTCTGTTGCATTTTTCACACGGGGATACTTTATGCTCTTTCTCAGCACATGGGAACAGAGAAGCACCAAAGCACCTTGCTGGCCAGAGGCTTGCTGCAACTTCTCTGGGATCCACAACTGCAGGGGAAGCAAGTGTTTGTTATGCCTATGAAGACACTTGTAAGAGACTTATTATTTCATATCATAAGGATATGAAATATGCGTCACAATCCTCTGGAATTTTTCACCCAACTGGAAACATTTGTCAGTTGTCTTGGTGACAGCATTTCACAAAGGCCGGCGGCTGTCTCGTACGCCCCATTTCTATACGTTACCATGGGGAACTGATGTCTGTTTGGTCCTGGATCACTCACAGAAATAACTGAGATGCAGATTTACATTTAAGGACACTGAGAAAACAAAGGCCAAGAGTCTTCTCCAAGTAAAGTTACCATTGCCACCCCAGGTCAGATTGAGGCAGGTGAGAATTCATCACTTTTTGTATGGGTTCTCAGGACAAACTTTGGTGCTACCAAGGCTGCTGGAATATTTGTCCAGACTTGGCCAGACAAGCCATTTTTGTCATTAAAGTGTCTTCTAAATTCTCATTAGTTTAAGAAATGGCTGACTGAAAATATCAGGTGCTAGTATTTTGGCTCCACTAAAGATAAAAATAGTAACTGTAATTTTGTGCTTGTAATCAATAATCATTAATATTTCAGTGAAATAAATATCAATTTAATATTTCCTTAAAAAAACCCAGGAAAATGCAGTGAAATAAGACCTGGCTAAAACTGATACCTGGCCACTTTGCCTCCTGAGGATGTGCCTCAGTCTACACGCTGCATTGTTTTTTAAAAACAATTTTTTAATGAAAAAGTTAAATACATGGCCTCTTAAGAAATAAGTCACAGTTCAATCATTTTACAAGCCTCAGCTGAGCTGTAACAACTAATATTACATATGTGATTTTTACCACATTAGACTCAAACCCCCATAAATCAGAAATCCTAAAGAACTATTATACATGCAAACACCAAGATTGTTACAACAATGATTACCTATTCTAAGAGACAAGGCTCAAAATATTATTTATGTGGAAAATGGCAAGCACTAAGCAGGTCTGTACACACAGGAAAACATTCCATTTTCAGAGAAAGTAAGTAGAAAAAATATTAAACAGTTTGAAAGGTGGACCGCATTCCCAAATGTGTCCTAGAAGATAGACTGTTCCCTCCACTGAGGACTTGCATTTCCACCTGTGTGTTGAGCTAATGATAGGCCCAGTTACTGGTTCAGATCAGATCTGAAGAATGTGTGCTCACAGAGACCAGGAGTACCTACTCCTTGAGGTCTTCAGTGTTAATCATTTAGCACTACAAGAGAGCAATTGCAATACCAATATGTTATCCCATAATACTTTTCAGGATTACTTACACAGCAGATAAATTATAATTAAAGTTACTGGTACTACAACATATTTCATAATGAGCTAATAATTTATTTATCTATTTTTAATAGGCAATTATCAGCAAAGCACATTAATCTGTACACAAGCATGAAATACAGCTCATGTAATGAGAAATAAGAGATAAAATAAAAATCTCTATAGAAAATTTTGATAGCTCTAAAATGGATCCTTTTTTCCCTGATTTTGATTCAATTTCATTGCAGAATTAATTCCAAGCAAAAGGAAAAAAACCCAAACACTCAATCCCATTTCAAGAATGGGACATTTGTCTACTAAATAAATAGCTTTTTTTTTAAAAAGCCTTCTAATAACATAGAGTAATGAGAGTTTTTACAATATCAGAAGAAGAAAAGAGCCATTCACTGCTTGGAGTAAAAATGCAGATTACTCTAGCTCACAGTCATAACCAAAGCTGTCATGAAAAGGTAAGCTCTGTAATATGGGAATAGTATCAGTTAATTATAAAGATATAATTAGGATTGGAAATAAATTCTTTACTTCCATATCATGCAATTATATAATCTGATAAAAATTGCAGCAAAAATAGTGAAAAACCTAAGATGGTGTTAGATGTCTTCTAATACTAGAGTTTAATGAAAGTCCCGCTATGGTTTTTTGGTTTTTCTTTTAAATCATCAACATTCTTTAGATATACAATGACTGCAGAAAGACTGTTGTCAATATGCAGAAAGAAAACCCAAACACTGGAGAGAAGAACCTGGACCAAGGATCAGAACTAATGTTGTTAAGAAATGCTATTCAGAACACATTTAGCTTCTTGGTATGTTTGCCAGTTACCAGATGTATGCACGAAGACCTAATTACTTCTGCATCACAATTATTTCAGTTTAGTAAAACTATTTTTCTGTACTGTAAAACATGCACATTAAAAGCATAGATTCCACTCTTGAGTGTCTAGTTCAAGCCAGATCTATGCACAGAGGCTATGGCTTCATTCAGGCTGTGCCATCATAGAACCACACAATCATGGAAATCATTTAAGTTGGAAAAGGCCCTTAAGGTCACTGAGTCCAAACCATAGAACTAAAACTGCCAGGTCCAACACTAGACTATGTCCCTAATTGCCACATCTACACATCTTTTAAATATCTCCAGGAATGGTGACTCCACCACTTCCCCGGGCAGCCTGTGCCAGTGCTTGACAACCCTTTAGGTGAAGAAATTTTTTCCTAATATCCAAACCTCCCCTGGTTGCAGCTTGAGGTAATTTCCTTTTGTGCTGTCACTTGTAACTTGGGAGAAGAGGCTGACCCTCACCTGGCTACAGCCTCCTTTCAGGCAGTTGTAGAGAACGATGTGATGAGCCTCCTTTTCTCCAGGCTGAACATCCCCAGCTCCCTCAGACACTCCTCATCAGACTTGTGCTCCAGCCCCTTCCCCAGATCCATTGCCCTTCTCTGGACATGCTCCAGCATTCTATGGAGCGGTTCACACAGGACATACACCAATCCAAAATACACTTATAGCCTACAGCAGTATATATCCCAGAGTTACAAACATGACAATGCATTATTGTTCTACCTCTAACATTAATATTTACCCACCTTTTAAGGGGAAGAGTTGTAGAAGTATCACAATGATAAAAATCTGAAAAGTGTTTGTAGGCTTTGATACAAGAGCCATCACTGGTAATGTCAGTAATCTATCACTATGAAGTAATAGCATGATGCTAAGGCCACAACCCATCCCAATTCACTGCCAAAACACAGGTGCATTGTCCTATAAATCCTATGAAAACTGTGTGGAACTGCTTCCCTAGACGAAAGATCTGCAGAAAGAAATACCAGGGTTTGGTCAAACAGGAAGAGTTCTGGGCTGCAGAGTGGGAACAGCTGCAGCAGAACAACCTCCCAGGGATCTTACTCCTGGGATCCCATCCACTCCAAAAATGGACCTGGGAGGTGGGCAGGGAATAGCTCTCTGTATGGCAGATCCTTATCTCCTTCGTTCTTTGATCACAGAAATGCTAACATTGGCACAAGTAAATGGGCTGGAAAGTACAGCCAGATATGGAGAAAAGAAGAAGGGGTGGAAATCTCATTTTCAGCAGGTACTTGTGCTTACAGCAGCACAAACCAAACGTGAGATGAACCCACTACAGTGAAACTGCAGCTTCTTTCACAATGGACCACCCAAAAGAAGAGGGCAGCTAGGATAAAAAAAATCTGTAAAGAGCCATAAAGCAAATGCTTTAACAGAAACCATGGTCTAACAGCCCATGCATTCTGGTACTCAGCAGCTCCTGTCTTAACAGTACCGAGCGTGGACTCGCCCTACTTCAGCATGGCTGCTTAGCCTCGGCCATACCACTGTCGTTGACAGCATTTGGCATGCTGAAGGAAGCAAAACACATTTTGTGACATGTTGGCAATAGGCAGCATTAACTTTATTTTTGGGTACCATGTGTTATGCCATCCAGGAATGTCACCGCTACCAAGATCTTAATTTCACTAATTTACAGGAAATATGCACCAACATACATGATGTGATGTAAAGAGGGTCCCCAATTATCGCTCCACCTGCACTGCAGCAACAGACAGCTGACCAATTTCATCACTTTTCTTTCAGCAAGGACACCCCTAGAAGAATAAACTTTGAATAACTGATAAACTCAGTATAGGTTATGTTGTGACATACAACCTTAGCATAAAAATAATGAATTTAAAAAATCTCCATCTAATTATTTTTCCAGACATCTTTTACTATCTTGATTTGTAATCTTTGCTCATTAAACAATTATCGAATTAAAGGCCAGCCCCTCTCCCCAAGTTTCACACTCCCATCCACCTTCACCAACCTCATCTTTTAACACTAAACAAAACAAGCTACTGCATACGTAAAAGCTACAAATTCATCTCAACTCCAGCTATAGTAATCTACTGTTTTCTTTCAGGCAGTCTGATTGATCAGCCTACTTTAAATAAATTGAGAGAAATTTTGACTAACCTACGTTCAGTTTGGATTGTGATGTTGCTTGCCAGATTTTTAACCCCAAATCTTGTACTTTTTCCAAACACATGATATGGCTTTAAAAAAGCTATTAGTTCTCCCTCATATCCTGGCTTTGTTCATATCCTTAATGCTGTCACGACGGTATCAGTGATAGTCCTTATCTTAAATAAAGGCAATGGCCACCATGGCAGAGCAGAATCATACATCACAGGCAGAGCCAGCATCATCCTGTACTTTGACTCTTAATCTGTGAGGAGGAAGCACCGTGGGTGGGAAAGAACAGGCTCTATAAGCCCAGCAGGATGGCTGGATTAACTCTGCCAGGGGCAGCAAGGGGACAGCAACAGCATTTCTCAAAATATCTTTCTTTCATGCTTCAAGGTAAGAGCAGGAAAGAATACCATCAAAAAGTGGGGTTACAAAAGGATACAAATAAAGTAGCAAAAATATTCATCCGTCAATAGCTCAAGTAAGTTCTTCCCATGTGGCTCTGAGCAACACAACAAATTCCAACAGAAAAGATTATTGTCTGCGTGATTTGAGAGAAATTGAAACCACAAGGCACTTCAGATCACATACATCATCTTATGCAGATTCCTTCATTAAACATTCAACATTAGTCTGGCTTAAGGAAGAAACATTTTTGTACATAACCAAATTAGAACAAAGCAAGCTGTACTGAAGAGCTCTTCAAACATGAGGCTGATTTTGTACTATGGTTAAAAAAAAAAGGTAAACCGAACTTCATATCAACAGTGAAAACTGGCAAAGTTTTGGTCATCTCAAACTTCTGTCCTTAAAGTTATTTTATAAATGAAAAAGAATATAGATGTATGTTTTTGAATCTGCAGTTCGGGCAGATCCATTATTAATGAAGCATTCTGGCAAAACCCACCAATGAATGGGTCGTCATGGGAAAGGCTTTCTTGCTACAAATTCTACTTGAATTTTCTCAGTGAGAAGGGTTGTACCGGACTGACTCCTCGTACAGGGTAGTGCAGCATGTGTTCTACACCTCCACTCTTTCTCCTTTTTCTCTTCAGCCTTATCAAAAGTTCCTGAAAAAGGAAGGTTCTCTTCAAAGGGAGGATAAACCTCATCTCCATGGCCCAGGCTTTGATTTTCTTGTTCTTTATCTTAACCCCACCCAACCCATACAATAAAGTAAAAAGAAGGAAAGACATTTCCAAGGATTCCATTTCTCACTTTTCCCATCAGTAGCAGTAACACTAGCAGGTCCTTATTTTGCAGTGTTACATGAGGGGATATTTGGACCTCCATGATACCAAAATGACTTATCAAATCTGGGGGTTCAGCTAACTGCAGGATAGTTGTCCCATGTTTCAAGAAGTCAGAGGCCCTGAATCACATCCATAATGTTTTCCAAACCACACTGAATGTTGTCAAGAATCTCCCCAATCTCTAGTCATGTCTTTTTATAATTCTAAATATTGTAATTCAGCAAATATCTTGGCAGTGCTAGCTTAAACTTAGCATTGTTAGCTTAACAGTTGGACTTGATCATCTTAGAGGTCTTCTCCTACCTAAATGATCCTATGATAATAAATATCCTTAACCCAACAACTAACCCCTCCGATTCTTGAACTATGGGTTTTTTTAATATTTAACCTCAATGGTCACTTCTATATCTCATGTTCTGTGCTCACTGATTTAGGAAAATGATTCATCATTATGAAGAGTTTTACTTTCTTCTGCAAGTCATTTATTGTAACACACATACAATTTTGCAAAACTCTCCTACCAAGAATAGAAATTTGTTTTCTTTTCCTAGTTTAAGTAGACATAAAGAATACAATGTATAAACACATTATCCCAGGTGAAATATGGAAGGAAACACGCTAGGGGACAGAAATCTACAAGTTTTTATACACACTTCTCTTGCTACTATGCACAACATTCATATATCACTGTCGTTTTTTTGTGTTCTGCTTTTGACTGATGTTCAGTCAAATACCCAGTAGCTCTAGTTCTCCTGCCCAAATTATTCCCCCGTAGTGCTGTTCAGTGATATACTCAGAGCTCATTATATTCTCTCATGTGATCTGTACTTTCAAAATAAATCACTTTCACATTTCTTCAATTAAATCTTATATAACTGTTCAGCCCATTTATGCATTATGAAGATCATACTCTATTTTAATCCTATTTTACAAATGTTACTACAATGTTAAATAATCACCCTTCAGATCCAAAATAATGCCATGAAAATCTACATTTGTTTGGGACGACAAGTTTTGCTACAGCAAAAAAAAGAGATTAGTTTACATGTACATTTATATCTCTTAATTTATAGTATTAGGTATAATAGCCAGAGGCATTATTGTGAAGCCAATTAAGTTTCTATATCATCTTGTCACAAACGTGCACTAAAGTACAGATCACATTAACTCACTATAACATAAGAAATCCTGTCATGAACATTTTACGCCAAATCACCACATGAACTGTGATTAATAATGAATCAGAAGAGTAGATTTATATGAGTAACAAGCAAAGAGGAAAAAAACTCTTATTATGGACAGTTAGATGATAATGTAACCTACATATTTGCTACGTTCTAATATGTAGCCACCTGGGGTATCTTCACATGACTTACTTAAAGTGTATTTCTGAGTTGCACTAGAGAATTAAATAACATTTTGGCTTTTCAAATTAGTCAGTAAGCCTAAATTTAGTCACTGTTAAGTATAGTTTTAGAAAGTCTACTATTCAAGCATGCATCTCATTTATGTGGGTTTTTTAATTCTTTCTGTATTTGTGATCCAGATCTGGATCCAGAAAAGTGTAAGCCTTTTCTCATTTTATGCATCCTGACATTTAAACTTACTTGTTTCTGCTGTAGTAAGAACCTTTGAATCATAAAGTACTTTCCATTCATACTTCATGTTCACATTTTCTTCTCAAACAGATTTTTCACAGATATTCAACTGCATAAGTAAACCAAATTTCTGAACAGAATTGTAAGGAAATGACTGTGTTGAATTTAAAATATGCTTTTTTTCATATTATATTTCTGCACTAAAAACCACAGGCTTACTTAGCACTGGGCAATGTCTTAATTTTCAGGAACTTTTGCTGTGTTTCACCCTAAACTTGGTCCAGTGATCTTTCAGGAAAGAACACTGCAAGGAATTTACCAAGTGCTGATGTTCCCACTGAGCCCTGGGAGCCGGGTGCCCTCCCCGGCTATGGGCCCAAAGGACAGAACCAGCACAAGAGTGGTACAGGAAGATTTTTCCCATCAAAGCATGTCATGCATGGACAGGGAAAAATTATCCATATTCTTCACACTTGAAGATTTAGAATTATGTGTAAAATTAGCAGAACATTTTAAAATCATAGAACCATAGAATAAGCTGAGTAGGAAGGGACCCATCAGGATCATCGAGTCCAACTCCCAGCCCTGCACAGAACCATCCCCAAGAGTCACACCATGTGCCTGAGAGTACCGTCCAAATGCTTCTTGATCTCTGTCTGGTGCTGTGACCACTGCCCTGGGGAGCCTGTTCCAGTGCCCAGCCACCCTCTGGGTGAAAAGAAAACGCTGAATGTACTGGCTCTTCAGAATTGCTCAGGATATGAAAATGTGTATTTCAGTTTGGAAAACAGAGGGAACAGAGCACAGTGCACTGACTAGCTCCCTGAAATTTCAAGATTGTTCCTAGACAACAGCTCTCTGCTGGCTGAGCCTTCCGGGGACTGACACAGAAGCTCCAGTGCAAAACCAGGATGCTGGTAGGCTTAGGGATGGAGGAGTTCAAAGCACAGTGGAATGCTACAGCGCACAAATTTTCCTACCACCACCCCAGCATGCCCTTTCTGCTTGGAGCTGCTTTGCTGCCATCCTGCACCTCCACTTCTGCCAACAGGGTCATGCTGAATGCATTGCTGTATGCTTCATCTCTGGCTTCACCCCAGGCATCAACGAATGCTCTCATCTTCAGAGAGAGCTAGGACTGTAGTGATCAGTAAGGCATCAGTAGAACATTACAATCTACATTTGTCTTACAGACCAAGGGGAAATAAGACCATGTACAGGCCAGGGATGCCTCTGCATCCATGCTCAGGGCAAGCAAACAAATGACAAAACACCATGTGCAAATCATAAATGAAAAGATGGTGAGAGACACCGTGAGTTACAACTAAGTGCTAACTGTACAAGGAATTATATCTGTTGAGAACTTAAAATGCAAATGTTAGGTTTTGTTAATCTGCTTCTTAACTGCAGATACAACCAACGCAAGCTCCTGAAATAATAAGGCAAAATGAGAATTTGGAACCTACGAGAGATAAAATGAGTGCCAGAATTTTAAAAGGATGAATAACATGGGAGAAGAATAAGAAGACCAGAAAATGGGTCATTATAGTAATCAGATGAGAAGTGGCTAATGGAAGGATTAACATTTTACAATAAAATTAAAAAGCAGCTATTTAAAGGATATCAGTAGGTGACATCAGAAAGCATTTGTGATAACCAGAGTAGATTATTTTATGTCTCTTCTGGCTGTTCGGGTAACTTTCCTATTTTCTTCTTTGCAAATTCAACTTCCTTCCTTCTCTGTCAACCTTCTCCCTCTCTCTCTTTACATCTTATTTTCAGCTCAACAGACCCCAAATTCCTTATTCCTTGCAGCTTTCCTCCTTATTAGGAGGAAAAATGTAAGTAAAAATGCGTGATGTGTGTTACCGTCTTTGTACACACACAATGGCTAGAAAGGTCTCCTTTATTTATTTACCACCCAGCACCCAGCTCAGCAATTTATCTGCACTAGCATCCCACCTCATCCAGCTGACCACTGCAGAGGTGACAGGGAGAAATGACAGCAAAAGAATAAGCAAAAACTGCTGACCAATGAATAAGGCAAAAAGTCCACAGAAACATGGGAAGGAAGCAGCTGGATTAATACTAAAATCAGATTTGATTTAATGGCATCTGCTCTCCTCCATAAGCAGTGAAATAACTATGTAATGAACATTTTTAAGGTATGTATAATGTCTATTGTATATGTTATTTACAGGATAACCACTCAGGGTTGCAGAAAAAGACCACCTCATTCTTCAGCAATCTCTGTCCTTATTTTGCAACTCTAGGATACTGTGCAAATGAAGAGAACAAACACCCACATACGTTTCTATTCTTTCATGGTCTGTGCAGTCTTGTGTACGAGTGGTGCTGCAAGGAGAACTGCAACCACCTCCCCTCATCAGCTGTGACCTAGGACGACTGAGTTTACTACCACACATAGTATGATTGCTTAATTCTGAGGTAAAATGTATAGAGAACACATTGTTTTACCAATAGGAAGCATTTTGCAGAATGGCTGGATATTCAATAACATTTTGAAGAAAGAACTGATTTTGTGAACATGGGCTCCTGCTATGAATTTTATTTGTATAAAATTGTGCATCTAATTTTTAGCTATTTAAAATCCCATGAAATGTCCTCACCAGGATACATTTTCTTGCTGTCTAAACCAAAAATTATTACGCTGTCATGATGCAAGAAATACTTAGAAAATATAAAAATTTTGTACGTGTTACCATTTTATAATTTTGATAAAAAATTTCATAAGCCCCCAGGAACAGGCACGTATGTTAAAATCATTTAGGGTCATCTTTAGTAATTTACAAGCTGCAGTGGTTCAGGATTTCATATTTTTAAGAAAATGTGGCATGTGTTTGTATAAGCAAGTTTCATCTCTCATTATCCATCTCCCTCCTACACCTTTCTAGTATAAAAACCCCTTCTGCTTGCTGACAGAATACTAATTTGGCTTCATTTAAATGCTAAAGCAATGTAGTCCAGCTATCTCATTTAAAACATGTGTAAAGCTGTGAAACTATTGACAAGCACAACGAAGAGTGCCTACTATAAGATTTGCAGGGAATTATTTTTCAATAGGCACTCAAAAGCCAAAAGCTTGTACTAGTCATCTTTTTCTGTTTCCACACTTGTCTCTTAAAATCAGGGACAGGAAAAGGGTAGTATTTACCTCACAGCTCACCATTTCATATGACCTGTTAAGATTAAAGGCCAGGTGATGTATATCCAGAATACATATATATATGTAGGTCTCTCTTTGTGCAAGGGCAATCACTTATTCTTTTAACTTCAACCACATTTTTATTCTGCATGTGTGATAAGAAAATGTGCATTAACAAAGCCTGCATCAAAAATAAATTGAGGGCAGGAAGAATTTCCATGTATAAAGAGTACAAAAACTTTAAATACAGAGCACTCTACAGACAAGACCTGGGCTGGTATCCCTCAGAGATACCTTCCAGTGACTTGTATTGACAAATCTCTCAGACAACCCTCCTCACAAAGGCATAGTTTTAAGGCATAAAATGGAAAGTATAATGAATCTTGCATTGGCATGATTCACTGAGTTGATTCCAAACACTTGGTGTGCAAGTATGTGGGGTTTAAATAAATACACCCACTCTTAAGTAAAAATGTGTGATGTGTGTTACCGTCTTTGTACACACACAATGGCTAGAAAGCACGAAAGAAAAATATGCAAGAGACCCCTCATACTGCTGCAGCAGAGCCAGCCACAACATGCCTGAGAAACAGAGACCACCAAACCCTGGATTTGAGTAGCATCAATGTGCTCCAGGTCAGAGCAAACTGGGAGCTAAGCCTCATATTTCTGGGGTACACAACTGAGGAATTACTTATTCAGATGTTCTCACAGAGGCTCACACAACCTATTTTAAGTTCAAAATCAAGTCAGCTTCCCTCACCCCAAACAAAAATGCAGACACAAGCTACTGTGCTAAAATGTTCCTCACACAGCAGAGAAGGCACATGGACAAGTGAGATAGCAAAACCTGATAAAATTTACAACTGAGATTAAGATAAGATGAAAAAAAATTTCTCTCTAAACGCTCTAATTCCCGAAAGGTTAAAAAAACCTCCAGAGATTTATCAGTAGAAGAGTCACTAGTAAAAATAATTTCTTTCAGAGGGTAAATATAACTTTTGTTGTGCAGATTGCAAGAAGACAAGAACTGCTGGACACATCTGTATTTCTAAATATAATAATCTCATTTACAGTTCAGTATTTTAAAGAAATGAAAATGTGGAAGACCTGATTGCAGTTCTAAACCTGCTTTGTGCAACAACACTGATGCAAGACTGACTTAAGAAGCTGACCCATATACTGAAAAATAGGATCTAAAATTAAATGGGAAAATGTACATCATTATTTTAACTTAGCTCAAAGTTGCACAGCTAAATCTCTGTGCAGCAAACTGAAAAGTTATCTATACACTGCAGATTATTATGCACTCAGTGAACACACATTTAAATCATTTTTGCTATGTTAGTGGCATTGAATTTTTCATGCATTTTAAAGTTGGATAAATGGTTAAAAAATAATTCAATAGATCAGGCATTTAATTAACTTAAATATTAAAAAAAAAATCCTCCAAGCAGAACCAAAATAATCAAAATGCCTTTTTTTTTTTTGCCCTTGCCTGCAGAACCATGTACTTTTTCCAGGGCAGGAGAACCCAGTGAGAAGCCTTCTCAGCTTGCTGGAAGCTCCAGTACATCTGGGGCTGCACAACCTATACTCCCTGTAGAAACTGCTCATGTTTAGATCCGAGTTAACACTTTATCTTTTGTCTAGATTTACACTTATGTTCTTGGTCCAAGGTGCCCTGTTCCCAAAGGAATCTTTGCTTTATAAGAATTTCTGAATGTACATTGAATATCAGCTTGACACTGTTTAATAACAAAGCATACATGCACTACAACTTTGAAAGTACCTAGAATACTTTCCACAACTTCATAAATTAACTGCCTGCAGTGATCTAATACCAGTGAAAGATTCTCTTTCAAGCATCACGTATTGGTAACAAGGATGAGAACCTGGTTGTCTTGATGTCAATGTCAAAATACCATTGACTGGAATGAAGCCAGTGTCTCACTTGAACATGCTGTACTCCAATAAAATAGGGATTCCACTGCATTGCAGAACTGAAAAGGATGGGTACAGTTAAAATGAAATGGTAGAATGATAGCTGACTGTGTAAAAATAGTATTTTCTTATTCAGCAGACCTACCATACAAATGTATTCAATCTCATAGCTGCTTATACTCAGAGCTAGAAAAACACCCTAGGATTACTTTTTACTTCAATTTCAGAGATGGCACAGTTATGGTGAGAGTAAGCAGATCCTGTATATTGTCTTTCAGTCTTGTGATTTCACCACGAGCCTCAACAAAGTCTACCTTCTTCCCAAAATCACAAACTTCTGAATCTCAGCACAAGTCCCATGACTGCATTGACAGTTTTGAATCATGACTTTTGTTTTCCTATGATATTTCAAGCCCTGAGGTTGACTAGTTTTTCATCACGTAGATAATCAATAAAGGACAACTGAACTTCCAAATTCTACACACAGGAACAATCTGCCCAAGCAGGATCAGCCCTACTGTAAATTGCCACCTTATTACTGTGTAAGGGCAAGAAAGAAGCCTTAAAGACACCAAATTAGGCTTTCAGGCAGCATGCATAGTCTAGTTAAGAGAAACCTCTTATTTCCAAACTTGAAAGCTTTTTCCTTGTGGTCCATAAGACAAAATGAACAGGGCACTTTGTTACCCTTCCCTAAAGCTTCAGCTTTTCACAACACTGGATTGTCAATGATTCTAACTTTCACTGAAGTAAAAGGAATTTACAATCTCTGAGGGATGCAAAGAAAAGCTCGGACACAAGTGTAATCAAACTACAAAAACCCAAAACCATATACAAAGATGAGAGAAGTTGTATGATGGTATCTCTCCCTGACTGCATTTTGTAAAGACCTCTGTTGAGACTCAGGTGTAAAGGACACTGCTGTTAGTGCTAATCCCCTCCTGCCAACCCACTGATTCAGTGTGTAAAACTGAGGCAGATCTGAGACCAGCTGGGGACAACCTGCAGTTTTGACATGTTTCTCCCTCCTCTACAGGTACTTCGCCCACGAGGTTGGTGCTAAGAGCCAGAGATCAGCTCATCCCAGTCACAACGTTAGTGATATGCTAGGATAAGATGCAGATGTTAGCAACTTTTACTAATAGCTGCTATTGATCCTATATTGTCAACTCTCAACTTTTCCAGACTGCTTTGTTAACACCCATGTTTAACTACAGCAGAAGCTTACAAGGATCTTGGGTCTCAAGAAGAATGATACCCTTGGTGAAATGAAGACAACTGGATGCATCCTATTTGGTAGGATTTGTCCTTGCATCTCAGGTATCCAGGACTTCTATCACTCCATGGTAAAGTGTAAGAGAAGACATGGGCCATCAACATGAAATGAAAAAGGGCAGTAAACTGAATATCAAATGAGTTTGGAACTGGAGAGCAGGGAGCGAAGTACAAGTGCTCAGACACGGCCTCCTGCTTCACTAGATAAATAAGAATAGGGTAGAGCAAGGTGATTTAAGAAGAAAAATATATTATACGACACAGTATGTTTTATTTCACAGCATGCTAAAAAATGATTAAAGAAATGTGAAGAAGAATAAAAGACTTGCTCTTTGAGCTTTACGTTCAAATACAGCAATATAACACAGAACCATTCTGATATGTGGCTGTATGCATCACTTCTATGTCTGTTATCCAGCTTCCTAGAAAAATGAAATCCAAACCTACACATTTTATCTTAATACAGCAGCACAGGTTTTGCAGAGCGAGAGCTTATGAATTTAGCACAGTGAAAAACACAGTCCAAGCTCAGGGGTCTATTCTCTTCTCACTGCTTTTATTCACTTCTAGTTCTGGAAAGGTACGTAGAAGCATTAGGAGTAGAATAGACTACTGTGAAATGAGCTCACAAATTAAATTAAGAGAGGGAGAGAGCAATGAATAACCGAGTCCCCTGAGCCAGAAGAATGCTATGCTGGAGTGTCACAGAAGGATATATAATATGTGCTTCTATGCACCCACTTTGCAGCGGACCCATGTAATTTATTAACCTGACAGCAATGCCATACATACCCACAGGCTCTTCCTAACCTCCCTCCCGCCCATCAGCATGCTTCCACAGAGAAGTGCCAAGGAGACTGACACAATGAAAATGCAGTGGTTTGGCTGCTTTTCAATCTTCTCTATACCCTAGAGACATAAGGATTACTTATTATTAGCAATTAAGAAATTTAATCCACTATCCTACATTGCATATGATCAAGCTTTATTGTACTCTAGTGAGTCTTATCAGAGTACAAACATCAGGCTATAAGCCTATTTTTTTAATGCATTGACTTTAATTTTATATAGAGTCAAACTTCCCTGTTGCAATGTCATCACTTCATTCTGTATTGTTGATGAGAATGTGGCTCTTGAGTCTCTGAATAATGCAAGTGTATGTTTTTATCAGTGCAGAGGGGAAAAAATACTAACTTGATTTCTCTTTCCTATTTTCTTTTGAACAAATGTGAACCTGAAGCACATGTGGATTAACTGAAAAATTTGAGGCTGCAGGTGAAACTCAGCATACTAATAGGAATGAAAACCACATCTTCTAAATCCTAACACTATGCCTTATTCATAAAATCATCCTGGCTTTACTTGCTGTATCCACAAAACCAGAATGGGTGAAATAAGACCATTAAAAAACATCTACCGTGTATGCAGTCTGGCCAGGCACTGCAAGAAGTGATTCACAGTCTTCACTCTCTGCAAGCCTAAAATCAGATTTACCACGCTATTTTCTTATAGTGGTCTTTGTTCTCCTTAACTAACGATGATATTTACAAAGATAACAACACTCTTTCTCATGGACTGCTAGTTCAAGTGAAAAATTATTATGGCTACATAATAGACATTGCATTTACTGATCAAAAATATAAAGAAAATCCCAATCAAGGATTGCCAAATATTAACCCTTGTAAAAAAGTAAAACATCTGATTAAAAATATGTGAGAAAGCAAAAGTGAATTTCTAATGTCACCATCTATCACACCACTCACTGCCTTCCATCCCAGATAGAAGGCGTATTTATCTGCCTCTGTCTTCCCAGCACAAACACCGAGGAACTTCCCCACAAACTGTGGCTTTCTGCTCAATCCAGCTCCCATGTGGCACTGGCTTTTTTCCTGGGCAGAAGACGAGAGCACCAGGTGCTGGTGGTTCTCATCAGCCAGGGTGCACTATCACAGTGACAAGAGCAGTATGAGAAGTCACCTGTAACTGAGTGCTTTTACTTAAGCCAATATGCCATTCATCACACAGTGATTTGTTTTAAAGAGGCAACTGGTGATTGACCAGTAGCACCAGGAGCATAAGTAACAGCACATTTTCCTATGGATTTTCATGTATGTCTCCACAATCCTTCCCTTGGCTCATAGCAGAACTCCTCCTTTCTCTGTACCTCTTTCTCTGTATTATTTTCAGCTTCCTCCATCCTCACTGTAATTTCAGCTTCCCACCATGGCTCTACTACTTAACTGCACTTTTTCCTACCCTCAGCAGTGCAAGCCACAATATCCCTGCCACAACGAGGATATTAAAAGGGTTCCATCTACTCACTTCCATGAAAGTTGTGGGAACTTAATACCTGTGAAAGAAACCATTCTTCCAGCTCAAATGCCCAATCAGTTTGAAAGACCAACAGAATCACTGCAAGACCGTACTTTTCTCTAGGTTAAAAAGTATTCTCCAAAAGGAAACTTCAATGAAGTAAATCACTGATGAAAAAAGCTAAGATACATGTCTTTTAATAATACAGTTCAGAGCAAGAACATCAAATCTGGTTTCTTATGTAACTTCACATAACAGCAGTTATTTAATTACTGCTCACCTCATTAAATAAAAGGATCGTGGTACTCTTAATATTCTTTTGCTTATAACAGAATAGTTAAAGCACTCCAAATTTAGATTTAATTGTCCTTCTGCAATGATAAGCCCAAGTCAGCAAAACAAACCTAGACTGTGCACACGTGTTTACTTAAATGACATGATGTTCATGTAGACTGAATGTCAATCTGTGCTCCTGTCAGAACAGTAATTAATTAAGCAACTGTCTTCAGTGATTCCTCTCACCTGAGCATGCGTGTCCAGAATTTATACACAGCATTCTTTTGATGCAGATTGGAAAGAGAGATCTGATCCCTAGGAAGAACAAGGATCAGATTGATTTCTGAGCGTATAATACATCTACACTAACATATTAAAGTATTTTGAAATTAGAAAAATTGCAGGTCTTTGATGATTTCTCCACAAAGGAAAGCATTTTTACCAAAATAGCCACTCAGGTGATCTTCTGTTCAGTGAAGAACCAAGTCGTCAACCTGGCTGTTCAAATAACGAAAACATCAGGCAGGCAAATGTTGTCCTCTGTCAGTCACATTATTACTACTGGGGAATTTTAAACAGCAGTGAAGTGAAACACAAAGCTCACTAAATCTGGGGAGTTAAGGAAGTCCTACAGTCCATGTTAGTATGCTGCTTCTTCTGCTGATTCAAGGGTTCTCTAGACGTTCCCAGTACCAAGATAAATCAACACCTAACCCCTAACACTGAGCCCTAACACACTGCAGCTAGGTGCTGTCAGAAGAGGTGAAAGTGAGGTGAGGATGGTCAAACAGGCAGTGACCAACCCTGGATGCATAAGTTTCCTTAATGCACAACTTTCACTTGATAGGACATGAAAATGTAAAAAAAAAATATTTCCTCTAAGATCACAAAATTGTATATACTGAAGGCCTTATCCAGCAATGGCTCCAAATACCTTCTCCTTTTGATGATCTACAGAAGAGAACCATCCTTATTTGTCCTTTTGACTCATACTGAAGCATAATTGCTGCTCCTTTTCATTGCAGCACCCATTTTCTCTCATTTGTCCTTTCTGTTTTCCTTTTATTTCTTTTGATCTTCTACATTTATAGGTATAGAAACAGCTTTCTAAATTTTATTCTTTTTAATTCTACTGTGTTTCGGCTTTTTTCTTTCTTTTCTGCAGCTTTTCAGGAAAGCCAGATACTGAGAGAGTGCCATTTTGCCTCATTTTATTTACTCATTGTTTGTGCTGAAATGGAAGCCAAAAGATCAGGAATACTTTAGTTCTTAAGACACTGTCCAAGCCTGCAGCTATGTACTTATGAAATGATTATGTTGATGACTGTGTTAGAAGTCATTAGAGGTCTAAGGGAAAATGTCAAATGTGATACAATACAGAAACTACAACAAGCTGCAATGTTACCCACAGCTGCAAATACTTCTTAGCACAGGTGAGGCACATTGAGATAAACTTTGCTATCTCTTCTAACCTGGTTTTGCCTGCCCATCAACTGTCCCCTGTAGACTAATCTTGCTCTCCACCACAGGCTGATAAACGCCCCATTTTATTTAAATGAAGCAGGATCTTGCTTTGCAAAAAAAAAACCCCAACAAACCAATGAAACTGAATGATCAGGACTAAAGATAATAGCCTTTTTAAAGGTAAAACCACCAGGGTGAGAAAATCTGTATGAGTGGAATGGAGGGGAACTGCAGCTTTCTGGAGCAGTATGTGAATATCTGGAACCAAAGTTGAAAGTCTAACAGGTAATCTTGCGGGTTAAAAAGATTTGTAGCTGCTAAGAAATGATTGACATGAGGAAAAAGTCAATGTTTACTCTAAAAATAGCAGAATTATACATGTGATTTATTATTAAACTTCAGTCCTTGCAAGAAGGAAAGGTGTCAAAAATTTAGGCAAGGGTGACTCATATTGAAGCAGAGGGCTAGGCACTGATCTTTTGTTTCTGGTGACCAGTGACAGGACCCAAGGGAACGGCATGAAGCTGATTCTGGAGAGGTTCAGGTTAGATATCACTAAAAGGTTTTTCACCCAGAGGGTGTTTGGGCACTGGAACAGGCTCCCCACGGCAGTGGTCACAGCACCAAGCCTGATAGAGCTCAAGGAGCTTTTGGACAATACTGTCAGGCACAGGGTGTGACTCTTGGGGATGGTCCTGTGCAGGGCTGGGAGCTGGACTTCGATGATCCATGTGGGTCCCTTCCTCTTGAGGATATTCTAGGATTCCAGGAATCATACTAAAAAAATGTTCAGCCATACCACATTCACTAATTTGACTAACGCTGAAGACAACTTTCTTCTGAGTCAATACGGCTTCCACCACCCTGAAAGACCCACTGTTCTGCTTCAGCATGACAACAGAAATTCTCCTTCATGTACTCCAACAGTCATCCTGCATCCATGAACACTAGTGAGAGCTGGTTAATATATCTCACATAACAGACAGGGATGAAGGTGCTTACCTGGCTAAGAGTAACCTGACCTAAGAGGAGCGAGCATCAAGTCGATGGGGACTCCACCAGGACTGTACATGCTTCTCTCTCACAAATAGCAGCAAAACCGAACAAGATGAACAGCAGTGACATTTTGGTCATGGATACAGCATCCAGCACCACCTAGTCAGTCACTGTGCCAGCAGGGGCAGCAGGTGGCATTAGCATTTACCCTGAAGGCAACTGTGATCATTCTGAATTTCCAGACTTGTGTGAGAAAGGAGGCAGTGGAGAGGTCTGGAGACCACCTGCCGGTCTTCTTGGAGGCAGAACCGAGATGGCAGCCTGCCACAGGAAAAGAGCCAGCTTCTGCCCTGGTGACTGGCAGGTTTGGCCTTGATCCCTGGAGGAAAATGTATTGCTGCTGAAAAAGCAAGCCTGTCTGTGAAAGGTCACAAAAACTATGAATGGACAATTACAGCTACACCTTATAAATCCCCTTATTTTGGTACCACTTTACTATTTGTTTTGTATCTGAAAGAACCCATTTTAAGACACTAAATAAATGATACTGATTCTGGTGCTTTACTAAATAACTGGACATTCTTAGTAATTAAGCATTTATTCTACACAGTAGAAGGAAATATTCTAATGAACTGATTATATTTTTTTTCCATGGCATGAAGCACATAAAAATATGCAATTTCAATAATCATTATTACTGCTCCAGTATATATTAATACATTTCAGATAAATCATTGCCTCCACTATCAACTCAGCTACTGCTCCTGCAAATAAAGCAATACCTTGTTACCTAGCAACAAAGCAAGTCCTTGCTATGCTGCAAAAAAATACATAAAAAAGGAAATATATATATTTATATATTCCCTTCATTTCATGTTGAGAGAACATCCATAAAGAACAAAGAATAATCCACTCAAATGCCCTCAAATTCAATATTTAAATAAAATGTTTGATCATCCACATTTCATGAGTATTTTCAGAAGCTCGGTCTAGATTAAACATGCATAGCCTCTCGCTGACAATATAATAATCTTGCTATGTATTTCTTGGAATATTTTAATGCATACATAAGCACACAACCATAACACATATCAGTCATGACAGGCTCTTAATGCTACATCTGATCTGTAACAGAATAGGAATAGGTATCACAGGGCATGTTTAAAGTTCCTTTGCTTATGCTAAATCAGTTCCTCTCCCATTTAACACAGCAGTGCATAGTATTGCCTCTTACTGATGCAATATCTCTTTTTAGGGTGCTGTCACTTGTACAAATTGTTCCTTGCATTGCATTTGAAAAAACAAATGTACTAAAAGCCCCACTACTTTGTTGCTTTATATTTCATGTCTATTTCTGATAGATTGTCAACACTGTGTGGTCAAAAACAAAAAAGAGTAGCTCAGGAGTCCTACTTGTGTGGATGAGCTACAGAGTTGGGCAATGTGAAAATCTGAGAGCAGCCTCTGAACTCTCTGGTTACCAGTGTGTGTCTGGTCCATGTTTTACTCAGAATTGAAAGAGGCAGCACAAGGATTCATGGCCCCATGACCGCGAAGTATGAAGAGAGATCCTTCCCTATGACAAGGAGTGCAATTGAGCTTGTGCAATACAGAGAATATGAAGTCATTAAAATCACTGTCCTGAAGGCCTACAGTTTCATTAGTAGGTTCTCACATCCAATATTGTCTAGGTCATCACACTGCCCCCAGATACAACATGAGATACATCTTAAGATAAAGCAAATTTCACTTCAAATCTGGTGGCTAATCGCATGCCACTACTTCTAATCACAAATTAGATGATCACTAAACACCACATAAAAATTTTGAATGTTGCTCTTGGTAGCAACACCTAAGGAAAGCACTCCTGAAACATTCTGTTAATGTTCTCTGGAAACTTTTTGAAGTCACCTATCTCTTAGCATGCAAGGGTATTGGCTCAGTTAATCACACCACAAAGGTATACACAATCTATATCATGCTGCCTCAAACATCTGCTGCTGCTGTAATCCTTGATAATTCATAGCAAAAATATTCAGAAAATTGTATGCTTGCACCCAAAGGCACCTTAGTTTTTGTGGATCTTGCCATTATCTCTGAGCTTTATGTACTAGTTGGAAATTTTTTGCAGCTTGGTGTTGCCCATTTTTTAATACTCTTGCAGTCTTTAACAACTAGGGATCATAGTTCACCTCTCAGAGGAATGTGTGGAGTTCAGTAAAATGCATAATGCATACAGAGGGGCAAGGACGAAGTATCAGCTACTGTGGTGTTCAAAAGCCTCTTGGAATAAAGATTTTAGAAGTTAGGGTAACACTTATACATATTAGAAGGATAAAACAAACATCAGAGACCATACCCCACAGGCTTTGCATGACGAAGTCTGTGCATATTGTCTCTCCCTCTGGAACACAGTCTTTAGTGACAGATGGCACAACCACTACCTACAGATGGCTCCAATGGGGGCTCCATAGCTTTGATAAATACTGCAATCAACTCCTAGGATAGGTATGGTTCAGGCAGCAGAGCAAACACAGGGAATAAATCCCTCAAAAACTTAACTGTATAATATTCACACACATAGTATTATCCTAAACAGTCAGATGAAAGGCCAGGGCTCTTACTGAGCTGACAGAAATTCAGGACTACTTAAGAGGAGGTCAGTAGTTTAGGATAAAAGTGTTTGAAATGAGCATCACTCAATTTCTTATCCACTTCATCCAGAAAAACATTTCCACTTTCATCATGGACCAAGTGCTCCTGGTGAAAGTATTCTTGCTTTCCAGTGGGATTTGTTATACTTTGGAGGAGCAATGAACCCTATCACCAAACAAAGCCTTGGTTTGGTTTGTAGAAAACATCCTTGCCTCAGATGGATGATTCACTACAGTGAGCAGAAGTATTTCAATCTACTACTCTAATAAAATCAAAAGTCATGGACCGATACTGGACCTATTTGTAGCAGACTAGCACAATCTTTTCTAATCTTCTATAGAAGGCTTTAAGTAAAAGCAACTGGAATGATTTCATAAAGGAACATTTGCTTTAGTTGAGCCAATGCCTCAGAGACCCTGTTCTCTCACTCCTTACTGCTCAAAAAACCAAATATGACTTTGCAATGTCTTTTGTGGACACAGGGTTAGTGATGAGCCACATCTGCTATGACAGAATCATAGTATATTTTGGGTTGGAAGGGACCATCAAGAACATCTAGTTCCAACTCTCCTGCCATGGACAGGGAACCTTCCACTAAATCAGGTTACCCAGAGCCCCATCCAGCCCAGTCTTGGACACCTCCAGTGATGAGGAGATCACAACCTCTCTGGACAACCTGTTCCAGTGCCTCACCACCCTCACAGTAAAGAATTTCTTCCTAATCCTAATCTAAATTTACCCTTCCTCACCTTGAGGTCATTCCCCCTTGTCCTATCACTATATGCCCTTTGGGAAGAGTCTCTCTCCAGCCTTCTTACAAGCCCCCTTTGCTGTTGTTACCTGCCTTCAGTCACTCACACTTGGTGCCATTTGGCACAGGAGCTTTCTGCCAAGTGGCATCTACCAGAATGTTCTCATTGACCAAGCACTGCAATGCTATGGACAAATATGCAATTCAAAATACACCAATTCCATAAACTTTAGATATTCAGTTAAATAATAGGAATATTGCATTCTCAAGTTGATGTCAGAGATGCAGTCTGTAAAAACTAACATGCTCTTTGCTCTAATTTGCCTAGTCCCTGTAATGTACATACCTAAACATAAACACATGTAACTATCAAAGTATCTCCCTGATACATTAGGGAGGGTGGACTCGAGTTCCATGCAGAGTCCTCAGATTACACAAGTTCCCCAGTCTGCACCTGGAGTATAACAGAAAACAGTATCTTTACAGAATCCTCACAAATGTAGCTCAGTAAGTCTTGTATCCCAGAAAATAAAACAACCCTTAAATATTTCAATAAGGCAATATTTCAGCCCTATCAAAATCTAAACAAGAACATGCCTATTGGGTTCTCATCTGTGGAAGAAGATACCAGAATACAAATAATTTAAATCATGATTATGATCCAATTAATACAGTATCTAGAATCAATCCTGAAGACCTGAAGTTTCTATTCCTTCTGCCATTACTGTTTTCCAGACTACAAACATGAAACACTAAAATTGCTGTTTTCAACTACTCCTCTTCACAATTTAACAAGTTTACTTTCCCTAACTTTCAACCTTCAGACCCTGTAAATACAGAGCACTGTAGAGTGAGGAAGAAGCCCTCTTTGTCAGAGCTTCAAGAAATAGAAAAAACCCCTTTATCTAAATTTTTTATGATGATTAACTAACTCAACTTTTATCCCTTCTCAGATTATAGAAAACCACGACTGACGCTCTTCTTTCTGAAAAACTGCTCTGTAGAAAAGGGAGACAGAGATTGCCATAATGTCAATGTAATTTCTGAATGCATCACACAGTCTTTTGTAGTATGTCAAAAGTATAAACAAAAACACTCCATGTGTCACAGTTTACAAAGGCCATCACATTTGATAGCCTAATAATGCATGACAGGTCTCTTAATGTGTCTGATATATCAGTAATTATGTAAATGCCTTCAAATTTGATTATATACTCACAGACACCATTAAAGTTTGAGCCAAATTCAAGCTGCTTTATCTGTGAATTCAGCAACATGAAAACCTTTAAACCAAACTCGGTTATGTCAGTTTTCACACTGCTGGACCCTCTGCTCACCACAGCAATGTGTAACAAAGAGTGACTTGAAGTTATACTAAAATCCCCTAATCCTCATTTTGAACCTGCAAAATATGAGGATGCCTCAAGACTGACTTAAGCCTCAACCACCTGCTCCCTCCCATGTGCAGGGAGATTCAGGGCTTTGTCTCATCAGTGGGGCCCTGTGCTGAGGTAGGAAGTCAGGAACAGGAGGAACGACAGGAAACCGAATGGTGAGATCCAACTTGGAGACCATCAGTCAAGGGGACTCTGCACACACACTCTGGAAGGGCAGCACCACCTCTCCTTTGCCCACGGAGAAGCACAAAGGCATCAGGGCAAAAGGTCAGGATTTGTTTCTTGGAAATGGCAGATGTGAATAGTGAAGTATAAGATCCATAATATAAAAGTATAAAACTTAGACTAAAAAAATGGGGAAGATGGAAGTAGAAATTTAAGATAAACCAAAACTGCTAAATTCCACTTAGTTTACACATTCAAATCAACCTCTTTAGGGACACCTGACTTGTAAGGGTTTCCTACATTCCTAATAAATTAAAGTAATACTTCAGGGATGTTATTATTTTTTAACAAGCCCCCTCACTCTCTTAGTTATGTCTGCATTAGGATCAACATAACAGGGTTTTAACCAGAACAGAGCTGTGGTGGCTGAAATAAGATATGCTAAAAATAAGGTTTATAAAAATGTGACACATCAGCCCCTAGCAATAGCAACAATACCAGATATAGCTTTTGTATAATGCATGAACACAGGATTACTTCCATGAATCAACAGTTTTGCATTAAAGTATAAATTCATCATCACATACAGATAACTAAAAGTGAAGATTGGTTAGAAAAGAAGAAATTTTACTTCACACAAGTATTTGTACCTCCAGTACAGAAAGAGGTTATGAAGGTCAAAGAGCAATCCTATTACTTAAGTTACATAACTCAAAGAGGGTGCATGTCAATGTAAAAACAACATGGAAAGATGACTGCTGTTCTGTGTTTATTCACTGCTTCTAACTCAGATTGTTCATTTTACACTAGTTCTGTTCTAAACTGCTTTTGCAAAAGAAATTTTTTCACACGAAGTCTAATTTTTTCTACTGTAAGTCAAGGAAGACATTTTAAAAAACCAATTCTATGTGATGCTCTGCAGATAAAAGAGGATCCTTCTCTTGCAAAGATCCCAGCATAGATTACCAATCTCAGACACCAAAGAGAGAGAATCTGGGGGAAGATTTCCCAGTCTGACCAAGCTACTGTCCTCAGCTGAGGAGATCTGACCACTACGGGGCATCACCAAGTCCTCGGGCACCACGTGTGTAAGATGCTGCACCATACCGAGAGTCAGCAGAAGCAAGCAGCAGCTTTTCTTTACGTGTAAAAGTCTTTAGGAAACTGGTCAAAAAAGGAAGAAGCTTCGCAATTTTCTGTTAACTACAGTAGTCTTTAGTCTCTCTAATAACCAAAAACTAAAATCTCAATGCCGTCAACTATTTAAACGGGAAAAAAAGTTGCTATTTTGTGGGCTATGACTTGCTCTCTAGCTTATGTTTTCAGTAGCATATATTTTTTAATGAACATTAACAATACTTTTATTACAGAAATGTAGTCCTTCGGTACTACCCTAAATATCAAGGCCAAATGATTTCAACAAAATTTTCGACCTAGGAACATCCCTTGCTTGTATATAGAGTAGAACACGGCATATTTAGTGAAATATACTTCAAAGGGAAACTTAACACTCTTCAGCCAAGCTTTCCAGATCAGGACCACCTAACATTAGTTTCCTATTTCCACAGAGAATATCAACTATACTAACACTTCCTCTAAAGGCACCTTTCCCTTTGAAAACCACATATCGAGTTTCCTCTTCGACATTTCATTTTCTTTGAAGTTTTAGCCAATTAACTGGTCAATGCAAATGAATCAAGAAGTAAATAAAATCACGTTAAAAGACGGCATCTTTAGCAAGACTCCACAGGGTTTCTCTCAGTGTCAGAGCTCTCATGACTGTGACAGCAGTAGGGAGATGCTCTCTACCCTCCGAAAGGTACATCAGGAGCAGCCCAAACACAGTGATAACTGAACATACTCTATTGCTTGTCCTTCTTCCTAGTATCCAGGAAGATTACTCCTGACAAGGTACCTGAGACAAGCTCTTCAGCCCGTGCAGTCAACAGAATCAATGGTGCTATGACAATTTTCACTAGCTGAGAACTATGTTCAAAACCTCTGAGTGCAAACCCTCAGGGTACGTGATGCTTCCTTCCCCTGCCCTACGCTTCCCTGTGCATATCATCACTGCAGAGCTGCTGCTTAGTCCCAGACAGCTCTGTAAGGAACAAAAATGGCAACAGCAAGGAATGGGCACAGCCAAGAACTACAGATGTAAAGGGCATATTTCATCCAGGTAAACCCAAAGATTATCCTGCACTGGTTGGCAGATGCTTATGAAAGGAATATGATGTGGACAGCATTAAACAACTAAACTTATTATTACTGTGCTGTGACTAACACATACACAAAGTATTTAAAAGATAAGTATGGAGCCGTCTGGCGGGGTGCTGAGATGGTTCAGTGCAGGCAGTGGTTTGGAAGCACTCAAGTCACGGTACCACAAGATGATTCCAAAATCTGTATCTTGTGCTAAGGCAAAGGGTCTGTTAATCTTTCACCCAAGTTAAAGATATTCTTGCCAACAACAGAAATTAGGATCAATACAATTCAAGCAGAAAATGACAGTTGTAATATTTAATGTTCTTTCCATATTTTAATGCTTAAAGAAGTGCAACTTTGCAGTATAGAGACAATATTGAAGATTTATTGTCATTTTGCACAAGTATGTAAAAATGACATGGATTGTTAATTAATTAAATTAATAAGCAGTGGTGGAACCCCTAGGAAAAGGTTAGTGCAACAGGTTTTTAAACCTGTAAGCATCAGTTAAACATAACACTTTTATGTGAGTTTTTAAATGAAGATGAGGTTTGGAAGTTTTTTTACAGTATACCTCCTGTAGAGCCAATTTTTGCTTCTGAACTGCCTAAGTTGGGCATAACATGGATTAGAATTGAAAAGTACTCACAAAAGCCTATGGAAATCCTTGAATTCTTGTTTTTTGCTAGTGCTAAAAGCCAAATCCCTACCACATTCAGATTTTAAAGAAAAATAGTAACTTACATCCAGTTTATAATGGCTTCAGTAAAAATACAATGAATCATACAATACTTCCCTAAGGTTTTGCTAAAGTATTTTTCTGTGTGACTATTCACTCCAATATCTACTTACCTCTGTGGTTTATTAATACTGGTACAGAAAATTGAAATTCTATGTATTTTGATCGTATAATAATAACACAGGTGCTTCACAGACCATTTGGGTACTCATTAATAATGTGCTTTCCAGGTGGCTGCACTATTAACAAAGTAACACTTTTCCAGGGTTTAGAATTATATCTGAAACATTTCTGGAAAACAAAAGCATTAAGAAAGCACAACAGTGGCATAACAGCTCTTTGATTACGGGGTCCTGAAGGAGATAATTAGCTAGTTTTCAGATAACTTAAAAATTAAGTGTTTTAACTATTTGCAAACCGACATTTACCAGCATATTTATTTATGCAGTGACATTATCTAAGATTGTATAAACAGTAAGAATTTACTAGATTAGTTTTACAAGCACATTTTATGATTCTTTTTAAAATTATGAGAGCTTTAGTATCAATTCTAGTGGGGTAAGATGAATCTTGATAACAGTGAGATGATCACACATTACAATAGTAAAACTTCTAGAATTAAAATTATTCCTACTATACATGCATACACACATACTAAAATGCACATTTTAGTATTATGTAATAAATCTTGATGAACACAGTAACTGACTTTGCATTTTCGTGTATTGGGAATAATTACATCCAACCATTTTTATGGCTCACCAATTTACCAGTGGCTTGTACCATCACTGTATTGAGATATTTAGAAATAAAGATATTGTGTGTAATAGTGTTCTTCACTGAACAGACACATGAAGAAGAAAGAAATTATCTTCAATATATCCATGGTAAAAGAGACATATATTCTCACTGATATCATTGCAAAAGCTTTGCTTTACGGTACACAGAACCAGCAAAGGCAGCATACATGCAAATACTCAGAAGTACTGAAGGTCTGACTCCAAACTGCAGGTGGGAGGACCAGTCAACTAACTAAAGAGTTTAGAAAATCATCAACAGTTGGACAAGCAAAACAAGTGTTTATCACCTTCCCATTTCACCATGTTTGAATGTACCGCAAAACTAAATGTTTATTCTCCACTGTAGAGAAGCACTTTCTGGAAAAAAGAACTTCAAAAATTAAACAATGGTCTAAAATATTCTCTCAAACAGGCAAAGCTCCCTGCTGACTTCATCTGCTATTATTGAAGCTATTATTAAATTTACCCTTTTTACAGCCTCAGAACTTAAAACATTCTAAACAATAGAAAAAACTCTCTCAACATTTGCTGACTGCAGGAAACAAGAACAGAATGAAGAACAAACCAATTACATGTAATGAACTTCATAGAAATCACCTTGGATTTCCTGCATCAAAGAGCTGAAAAAATGTAAGGAAAGAGACATATCTTTCCTTAACATGTCCGAGTTTCGTGTTTCTAGAACGAGCAAACTCCAAAGACAAAGGCCTGGGAGAAAGAACTTTCATCTCAAGCTTCCCAAGACCCCACCAGACACTTATTTCAGGCACTGCCAGTAAGCCTGCAGCATGTGTGGTACATTTAGGAAAAACAGGATGGTTACAATTACTTAGTTCTGGACCAGCTGGAATTTCCAGTTGGTTTTCCCAAAGGAAAAGTACTCTTCTTTTAGCAAGGGATCATGCAAGTCTTGGAAACAAGCCAAGATATGAATATCCACAAGGGAAAGAAAGTACAACCTTAACCATCCACAGAGTGAGTATATTCCAGTGCTGAAGACTGCTTTCTAACACTGAGCAAGTGCCCTCAAGTGATAGCACAGCCAGAGATTTTAGAAGGTCCTCACACAGGCTGTCATTGCTCATTACCTCTTCTCTTGATCAAGCTATGTTTCAGGCATTTGACTTTAACCCAAACTCAGTTCTCAGGGCACAGATATATTGGGATTTGAGTCCTAATGAAAAAGAGACAAATGCTGGGTATTGTTAACAGTGATAACCCTGCAGCACCTATGTTCTTGTTATTCCTCTAGAGATACCACGAAGATCCTATCCAACCCCACAGGATGGGCCGAGCAGGGACCAAATATCATTTGCCTTTAGGAAAGGCATTGTAAAACTCGCTAAGATGTTCCTCAGTCAACTGAGCTAGAAATAACCAACCAGTAAGAGGCTGAAGGCAATAAGAAAGGAATGGAGGAAGAACGGATATGGTCCTGGATTTTCTCCATACTTGAACATTTTCATGACAATAAGAACCACTTTGACTCTGTGATCAGAGGAAGGAGACAATCTCCAGGAGAAGTACCAGCACTTCTCAACCAAGAATCACCATTCCTTTAACAAGGAAGAGAGGCTATCTCCCTGGTGATTTTTCTTGGGTTAAGGTTTGTTCAACACCAGTATCATCACTCCCTTAGGCCAGACATAATTGCTATCTGCAGCTAACATGAAGCTGAGCACAAATGCCATCTGAAATGTTGCAAGATACTTCAGAGAAATTCATTGCGGGGTGTCAATGTCAACAAGATCCTTTAACACTATGCTCAAGTTTGTGAGAGTGAATCCAGCCCAAATTTGAGGTTTTTTTAAATGAAGAATCTTTGAATAGTGGAAGAAATGTTTCCTACTTGACTGAAGGACTTTTGGAAAAATTCTACTGCTCCAGAGTACGTAAATAGAAAAGAAGGAAAACAATCCCAATCCAATACCCTGTATCTCCTCTTCTCTCAGAGTACTGAGCAGTATGTAAGTCCATGTGAAAAGCAGTATGACCACTGACCCAAAAATGCCCCACTGACTTTACGTGTAATCTGTAATCCAAGACAAGCTCCAGGAGCAATTCAAACATAGGCACAGACTGATGCTCTACAGAGCGAAGCAGTTGAGAATCAGGTATGTGAAAACCTGCATCTTTGAACTGTAGTGCCCAAAATACTCAGCTTAACATGCGGGAACACTCTAACAAACTTACAACCTTTTGACTCTTTTCTCCTCAAAGGCAAAAGAATACAGAAAGACTACAGATAGAGACAGCAAGCAAACTAAGACAATGAAACACCTTCCCCAGCTTAATTACCTTGTCAAAGCCGTATTTATTTGCAGCATAACCCTTTGATACTTGGAACCATGACTACTGTCTTGTAGACAAGCTGGCATAGTTGGCACATGGACTAAAAGATCAAGTACCAGCAGCCCTCTGTTATTGCCTACACAAAGGGAAAAATTGCATTGGATTGTAAAGAGTGCCAGTATGGTACAATTTTCTGAAGGTGTTATTCTCTGGAATTTGACTGAGATTTCTTAAAAATAAGCTTGCAGCTCATAGAACTGTGAAGACAACATTGAAAATGTGAACTGGTATAAGCCAATATGTTCCCAAATGTACAAACAATACCAAATCACATCTCTCAGAGTAAAAACTGGCCAGTTCATCACAACGCATGTTGATTTAGAAGATTAATATAAATTTTCAACATTTAATAAGCAAAGCATTATGATAATAGGATCATCAGAAAAAAAATCTAGTCATGATTGGTATTTGGCAAATGAATAAGCTTGGAGCCGGAATGCTGCCATTCACTCTCATCTCTGCTTTAACTTGCAGTCTGCATGCAGAGCAGGTCTCAGGACCAAGAGCCAAAAGAGCTCGAGTCCAAGGCTTGACAGTTTCTCAGTCTGCTCAAAGCAAGGTGGGAGTTTACTATTTGTGAAGAATATTATTCATTATGCCTATCACTAACATGTTAACGAATAAATACAAAGATCCTTAACAAAATGCCAACTGTTCAATGTTAAAGCAAAACCTGCATCCTCCTGAGTGATAGAAAAAAATTAAAATTAACATTTCTGACATGGAATTCTGATTTCTTTGACACTGAATTGTCTTGTTCTTGGAATGTATATGAAATCATGACTGACCTAGCTCTCTCTTAAGTTCTTCAGCAGCAAAACTTTTACCTAGAGCCAGTTTGCTTTAGGTTTTTGTTTCAGTGCAGCCACCTTTGATGGCAGCTTCATTGCCAGTTCTGTTCCCAATTTTCATATCCTCCTTTTTTAACTCCATGTGCCCACTTCCAGTTAGAGTTGTCATTCTTCCCTCCCCCCTACCCAAGAAAAATGCTAAGAGAAAAAGCAGCAGGCCCTCAGCTTTCTGAATTAATTTTGGGGTACTGCATTTCAATGCCTTCTAAGTAGAATGAATATGTACAGTACATTTTAATTTGCCTTCTTACTGGATAAATTTATCTCTTCCTGACTATCACATCTCCTTTCTCTGGAAAAAAAAGATTATACAGGAGCTCACCAATAGTACAGAAAGCAGAACTTACTTTGAATACATCAGAGGGCTCTTCTAGTTCTCATTTGTCAACCATTTGCACACATTCTTGAAATGGAACTTCTTAGGTGTGTAAAGTTAAGAGGGTGTGGGAGCGACAGCACAACTGCAGCTGGTATGTGTTATACTCACGTATGAAAAAGAACGGATCTCTTAGTGAGCAACTGCCAACAGACCAAAATTTTCTGCTAAAATCACCTACTCTTCATTTTTTTCAGAGCACCACTGAAATTTTAGAATGCTATCAGAATGGAGCTTTAATTCGTTATCCTAATTATACACCATAGGATCAAGGTTTTGTACTCGGCAAACAAGTATCAACTTCACATGAGCGTTTACAATTTATGATCATGGAGCTTTAATTCGTTATCCTAATTATACACCATAGGATCAAGGTTTTGTACTCAGCAAACAAGTATCAACTTCACATAAGCATTTACAATTTATGATCATATTTATTCAGGAAAAAAAAAAAGTCATATGAACAACCTTCCACTAAGGTTTTTTTCTAGAAGGTGACTATATTTTATATTTTTATATACAGAAGAGGACACAAATCAGTTCTTAAAGTGCATTCAAACGGGAAGTTACTGTCCCTCATGACAGGGTCTAGTCTAACAGTATTTTGTGCCTGGTTAAAGGAACAAGTTAAAACGTTCTTTAAGGAATCGTGAGATACGTTCTATCGGTAATCCTGTCACAGATGGACACTGTAGCATTCCTCATTAGTACCGCTGCTCCCAAGAACGGTACGGAGTACACCTTGATTTTGTGCATGTTGGCACACACTGCCACTGCTCGCACAGCTTAAGGAATTTTGCTAGGCACATGGCAACATGCATCACTCCACATGCTAAAAATGCCCAGGAAAACTGTTACTGCACGTTTGCAGCAAACTAAATTCCAAATTAAATGCTCGGGTATGGTTTGTCTCCCAATACCAATGCTGCCTTCTCGCCGTAAGGTACAATAACTATTCGTTACTATGTATTTTCCAAACACGAGCCTTTTCTGAGATATGGATACATAAACCATCATTCTGATCTTTACACACTTCTGCTTTCCATCCCTTTTATTCTTTCTCCTTTTTTTTTTTTTTTTTTTAAACAACCGTAACACTTCGCCCAATTGGCGTTCCTGAAAAACCGAGCGGACAACCAGCGGTGCCGTGAAGGCGAGACCCCGCTTGGCAAGTTTCGGACCAGGGCACACCACGGCCAAGTTACCAGACCCAAGCCAAGAGAGCTTTGCAGCGCGCACACGGACACGGCCCCCCCGACAGCCGCTGCTGCGGGCTCTGCGCGCCGCGCTGCCGCTCTCCCGTGCGGCACCAGAGGTGGGTGCCCACCTTCCCCCTCCCCTGGGATTAATCACCGCTCCGAACGGCTCGGAAGGAGCGCACCGGGGCGGGCGGGGCTGCCCGGGACGCCCTGTTCCCGCGGCCAGGCCG
>VXAD01007709.1:1005669-1093312 GCA_013399195.1 Dicrurus megarhynchus | reverse complement strand
CGAGTGTCTAAATAAATCTCATCCGAGCTCGAATTCCTGCGTTAATACGAACAAATAAGCATCCCACGGGACTGTTTACTTCGGTAACTGCATCCCATTAAGCAGCACCCACGCTGTCTAATAAATGAAATAAAATACAGAAGATGACGCCCCTATAATTTAACTTTACAAAATGTCATAGGACAGAGTTGCACTTTCAGTCGCCCATGGCGGCTCTTATCTCTTACTCTGCTTCCCTGAGGAAGTTACACACTTGATGGCTGAGCACATTATCTGACAAGCTCAACCGGTGGAGACTGGAAGAAACATTTTACCAGGTCAAAAAATTTTACTCAGTTACAGCAGGTGAAGTGATGGGGAGGATGTTGTTAGTAACGCCTGCTGCATTTCTCCAGCCCACTCCCAGCAGATCTATCCAAGACATCAGCCAGGCAGGTGCCTCAGGCCCCAGTCCTGCCTTTGGAGGCTTTCTGTCTTCCATGAAATAAAATCCTTGATAAACAAGTGGAAGAAAAACTAAGTGTTTCTCTCTGGGCACCACAGCTTTACACAGACAAGTCACAGTGCTGAAATTCAGTGTTATTTTCAGCCTCTGCAAGAGGATGAGTGTGGATGAATGATGTAGTAGCTGCAGATCCAGCACACCAGCGAGGGAAACTTTGCAGGCGTACAAGTTCACAGTGAGACTTCTCAGAGACCTCACACTGATTCAATGTAGAAAGGTAATTCACTAGCCCTTTCGTCTGGCACGTTCAACTGCATGTGCTTATATAGAACTTCAAGCATAGATGACTTTGAGCACCAAAATAAATTGTGTTTAAGGCTCTGAGTGTATATCCCTCAGAGCATTAATTAGGTCTCAAACTAGTGCTAAGCTGCATTTTTTCAAAAGCAAATCTTTCAAGGAGTAAACGATCATATTAACGAATGGTTCTCTTGGTTACAAACAGTGTTGATAACGTGCACATAGCCATGAGCTCAGCGACGTGTAATGAGTTGGCTCGACTGACTCAACCACAAGATAGTGCTGACTTCAAATGCACTGGTACGTGTGAGACTAAAGGCAGCAATGTTTGCCTATGAATCACTAAGATCAACTGCTGATTATTTAAGGGGTGAAAGGAATGCTTAAAGTAGTAATGAAAACTCCTAGAGATACAGTTTTCTATATCGTAACTGATTTCGGCTAATTACTTCTGCCAAAATAATGTTGGGTTACTGTAAGCACTAGTTCAAAAGCACATTTTGGGATAAGATTTGGAAAGTGATTTTAACTGAATACTCTCTGCTTCTTCGCAGACCTCCATTGTTTTAATAAAATCTTACAGTCTGGTGTTTATATAGATTTGATGTAGCCCATCTGGAGAAGGACTGGGCAGAATATAAAAGTTTAGTTTCATCCTGAATCAGGAGAAAACATAAACATTTTGCAACACTTCCCGAACAAAATTCCAAAGACTGAGGCTGTAAATATGAAAACGTCCATTTCAAAACATTTCTTTTTAATCTTTTCAAAACATGTCAATGCCGTTTAAATTTTTACATCTAAATTGTCAGTGTCACTTTTGTTCTGACATGAACAGGTCTTTTCAAAGCAGATGCTTTGGCAGCATTTCCTTAAAATGTTGAATGATGTTTATGGATTTGTCTACACTCTTCCCAGACCTTGGGTCTCCACATCTCTATCCCTGCAACTAACAAGACTTTTAGCACAGTTCCAACTTGCTTTGTCCTGGATTTTGTGATCTGCGTTTTTAAATTGAAATCAGATCTTTAGTATAGGTGGGATGTGATCCATTAACAACTGTCTGAGTTAGGAGCAATAATTACATGGAATTGCTAAGCCAGAGGAGGAACCAGTTAAGGTTGTCAGCGTGAGGCCAACGTGATGATAGCAGAGCATAGCAGATGTGCCAGCCGTTTTCTATACCTGCCTTATATAAACTTCATTACTTCCACTAATTGTAACATATTCTAGACTATAGCAGCTCTCCATGAAGGAAAAAAGTGTGTAACACCTAGCAAGTCCTAGGAAAGGATGAAGGTTTCTAGCAAGACGGTGAAAGAAAGGGCATTTTTAGGCATTTAGAAGTTCAGTGAAGAGGCAAACATGAACCCAGATTTTGTAATGTTTCGACAGGGAAGATCTGCATGATTTCACCACTAGGTACATCTCCCATTCAGTCACTCTGGCCTTCTTTTTGCCTGGATTCCTTTCCAGCCAGTAGCACTTTCTCTAAGGTCTGACCACCTACAGGTGAGCAGATGCCATGGTGTCTTGGGGTGACTTCATGATACTGTATCCCCTATCGCCTGCTCTACGCCAGACATGAATCCTGTGCCTTTCTGTGCCTTTAAACTGGGTCCAGGAGAGGGGGAAGAGAAGCTGAGTGAATTCTTCAGAGCGGTTTTGTGTTCAAGGACACACACACTCCCCTGCGTTCTTACAGCTGCCGAGCCGAGGAAGCACCTTCCTGCTTTTAGCCAGCTTTTGGCTCTGTTTCTCAGGACAGCGATGGAGAGTTAAAATTCTTTGCTTTTTAGTTAGCCTGCTAGCTGAGGCAGGAAAGTTTTTTCCCTGGGACTTAGGCTTCTTCTTTTCTTCTGGACTGTTCAGCAACACCAGAACATCACTGGGAGGCCCCACACCATGGCCCGGGGTGGGGGGCGCACGCTGAACACCAGCCCTGGAGAGGGCAGAGTCACACCTACAAAAGAACTCTGAATTTTAAGCTTCAAAATCTTAGATGTGTATGTTGAGGCCAAACTTTGTCAGTGATATGAGTGGATCTGATCACAAATATAATTTTCTTTTCTTAAAAATTCCCTGTGGTTTTCCTTGAACTGATCAGCAAAGAATGCTGATGTGATGATAACAGTGATCAAAGCTTGGCTCAACACTTCATTTATCTGTAGATCTGTAGATCACTATGAGGAGCTGCTGCGGTGGTCATGATTCTTCTTGTAAGGAATTAGGCAGCTTGCTTTCTCCTTTACAGCGACAGGACGATCCTGTCAAATTGTTTGGTTTTGTGAATGGCCTCAGAATTTTTTTGGGTGCCATTACACATTCCTGCAAGCTTCATCCATTGTGGCTGATTTGTGGACCTGGTTCTCTTAGCCGATGTGATGCTAGAGGGAAACTCCTAAGTGCTAAAAGCTGGAGAACAGTAGACACCATGTGATTCTCCTGCCCTGGGAGTGGCTCAAGCTGAGCAGCAGTGGTTCAACTCGGGTGTCCTCAGCAATGTCAGATGAGGAGCGCTACTTGCTAACCAACCTCATGGGAAAGGACTACCATTATTGTAATTTTCTGAATGAAATTTATCTGACCAGTAGGGCACTATGGCGAGGAAGTCTCCATTCCTAGAGAATGCCTAGAACAGGATCTGCTTTCTTATAATCTTCTGGTATCCAGATATACCTTAAAATCTGGTACTCTGGGGAATTCCTCATTGTTGTAGAAACCACCTCTGGGCAGCAACATTCCACAGATTCTAGACCTGAGTCACTTGCACATGAAAATAGCAGAAATGTCTTCTACAAATGAGATTGCAGAAATGGGAGGGTTGGATTATTTCTGGAAAAGGATCACCCTAATCTATAGCATAGAAGACCATTTTGAAGAAAGAAACCAGTTACCACATGCATAGAGTTAATTACATCCCAGACTTCCCAGGCTTAATCCATAAGTATCACCACACTGTACATAGATGAGTAAGTCAAAATAGACCTAGATTTTTTACAAAATGGCCCCTGAAAGTTATTTTTTCTATTGACAAACAATGTTACATATATTTTCGCAGAATGTGAAATCTGTTGAAACATAGGGAGGAAATCTGTTTCCTGCTTAAAATTCATTCTTAATAAACACTCAATTAGCTTCATACCAGAAGTTTTAGTCATAGACAATTAATATCTTTAGCAATGAAATTTATTTCTGAAAATAAGTTGAAACAGCTTCTTAGCAAAATGTAAAAATACTATATCCTGATTCTTCAAATAACTTCTCCAGAAGTTTGTGCTCATTTTTTTCTTTCACCAGTGCTGTGAAGGTCTGTGTTACAACAATTTGACTTTTTTCTTAGAGATAATATTTTGCTAATTTGAATTGCTTTGCTGATATCCATACTCTTACTGGTTTATAGTCTATCAAGGGATCTAGAAAGTTAAAGCAAGATAAAATTAAATCATATTTTCAAGTAGAGAAGCGATCTTCATTAAAAAGCAAGATAAAATGACTTAATATATTTAACTGGACTGCTTTTACAATCTTTTTTCAGAGCCATGTTGATTTTGAATTTCCTGAATAGGTACTGAGCAGATTGACTTTATACCATAGGTTATTAGAAGTACACATAAACATAATAATATTTAAATATTGAGTAAAGTAATTGTTTAAGTATGTTTACTGAGCAAGCAAAATCGTAATGTGAAACTAAGAGATAAACAGAAAGCATATTTGAAAATCTTACTAGTAGATTATACTTGCCAAAATGCCCCTATAGCTGGTATATATAGGTCCCTATAGCTGGGAATATACAGGTGAGAAAGGACACGTGGAGAGGGAGGATTGCAAACAAGAATCACAGAAGTCTGTGACTGTGCACAGTCCTGGAAGTCCAGCACTCAGTGAGAGACTCTGCACTTGGTAAAATCAGCTTACGTAATGCTCACGATATATAACTCGAGAGAGACTGTAACACTTGCACCGGTGCTATAGCAAATCAGGACAAAGGGAATACACTAACTGAAGATAGATGGAAAAGCTGTGTTGGCTCAGGTAGGAAGCAGGGACTTAAGTTTAAAGTGAGGAAAAAAAAGGAAGTTGTCATTTTTTGAACACTAACTAGAACACTAGGTAGAAAGCTAACAGAATGATGTTTTAAGCAGGGAAATCTCACGGGGAATTTAAGCCAGTCCTGCAAGCTGGCTTTATTTTCAGCTCTGGGTTAGCACGCAGATGATGGGAACTTGCTGTATAGCACAAACACTTCTGACAGCTTAAATATTCCAGAGAAAACAGTTAAGGACTAGGAAGAAATCTAGCTATCATACTACAACCAGAGTTGTCTTTTTGTTTCTTTTAATTGCAGTCTCAGAATAAGAAGCTGAAATGCCCATATTTCAAAATAATTCATAATTGATTTTCATTTTTATTCTTAAAATTGTCCAGTGTTGGAGAGAATTTCAAAGAAGCTGATAAATTTGGACTATACAGTCCCTTTGGCAAGAGCAAGTTCCAAATAAAGTTGTGTGGGCATGCAGTTACTGTAGGACCTAAAGAGATAACTGGAGCTATCTTTTGGAACCACTGGAGTCTCTGCAGGAGCTGGTGCTATGGTGTGCTGGGGGTTAAGGAGAAATTCTCAATGGAAAACATAGATTATGCCCTTTCCCACCCCGCCAGGACAATCTCATAGGTCTGGTGGTGCTTATAAACATGGAATGTGCTTATAAACATGGAATATTTGTGCAGTCAGTTTCTCTGAGAGCAAAAGACAGCACAAAGAGTTCCTGAGCTAGTACAGGCTTCATGCTTTCAAGTTTTGGTTTTTTTTTTTTTTTAATTTCCCTAAAAGAACCACATGGCAACCTGAATTGATGCAAAAAAAGAGATATAAAAATAATTTCTAGAAAACTATAGAATCTAGTTTGAAGTGTCTTTAATTTTCCATATGTAATATTGATATGAATATAAAGTATAATCTGGTTTCAAGTAGGTTAATGGAAAGAAACAAAGAAATCTAGGAAAAGGACATGGATCCATTTTATTCTTGTGACCACAATGGTTATTCTACCTTTGACTAATTAGAAAAGAAAATAAAGAGTTGAATGAACAGATATAATCTAATGTGTGATCAGAAAGCAAAGCAATGGAAAAGAGTGAAAATCTGCTCTTAATCCTGATTAAGAAATACATAAAGTGGAATATTACCTCAGAATTACAGAACAGAATATTTGTTTCCTAGTAAACAGATAATTAACCACGGACCCATGATGGGGATGTATGTGAATGTTAATGTGCATGTATTTACTGGGAGAAGGGAAACAATAATGGAATATTGAAGTGAAGTAAGGAGACACCTGGCTCAGCCACCTGGTGGTTTTTATCTAGAAAAGGAAAGCATAAGATCATAGAAGTAGTTCTGTTCTATTATTTTTTTCTGAAAATGTACTATTTTTAAAGCTTGGGAGTCAGAGAGGAAGGAATAAATGCTTCCCAGAGAGTTAGAGAGAGAAGGCTACTTGAGAAAATTAATTTTGAGCTGGATGGTATAGCTAGTCCAAAAATACCATGAGATGATCAGCTTCTAACAGAAAGAAAACTTTACTTGACTTTAGAAATGCATGCATATGCATGCAGATTGTATACAAACACTAAATATATGGCTTCAAATGTGTATTTAATGTCCCTGTAAGATGCATATACATGTTTTAGAAAAATCTAAACACTGAATACTGCTATTGGTGTCAAAGGCCATGCTGCAAATAGTTACTGTATTGTAATGGTGGTCACAATATATTTGAACTACTCAAATATTAGACACAAACAGTCTATTTCTAAGACTCTTCAGTGTAAAATTTCTCAAGATATAACTAGCAGATTGACAGATGGGTTACAAAGTAGAGGGATCAGAAAAAAGTTTGAAGAGAATCAAAAGGTACACAGTACCTTTACTAGGTGGCTTACTTTATTGAGAGCTGTAGTTTCTTCATAATTCCACATTCTATTAAAACCACTGAATTTTCATTTGGAAGTCTAGTCAAAACATTTCTTCCTCAAATGTTGTGTTTTGAGTAAGTAAAACAAAATGAAATATCCCATATTAATAAATTCTTAAAAAAAAATAAAATTCTTGACTATCTTTACAAATCAATTATTTTCTCCCAGAACCTATAAGTAAGATTTCTATGTTTTCCTGGAAGGGTAGAATGCCTTAAGGTCTTTTACTACAGTACAGGATTCCTTCTGAACAAATACCATGGTGAATCAACAAACTATGATAAAATATGTCTATGAATACTGATCTCACATGAAAATGAATTGTTTAAAGTGCAATGCTACTATTTTGTTTTTGCCTGAAAATTCAAAACAAATGTTTGTGACCAAGAAATATTATACATCCAGACTATGTTCTGAAAACATTTGCAGAATATTTTCTCCATTAAATAGTTTCTGATTTCAGTTTCTTGACATGAATCAGTTAAAAGACATTTTAAACTTACAGAATATTCACTGAATGGAAAACTCTTAATTTTTACCATTTTAAGATAAAATCTATTAAAATTTTAGTAATTAATCAAAGAAAAAACATACATTGTATAAATGCAAAACCACAGTAATGATTCAGAAAATTCCTATCTTCTGTGGCCAGAAGGTATTGCTACATAACAAATGCAAAGCAAAGGTACAATGATCTTTAGCTCTCTCCCCAGGATCAAATATAAATTCATCTTATGTTAATATTTCACACTGCTACAAAAGAGAGAAATGTGTCATTTTTCTGCATGAAGATACTGGAATGTCATCCTGTAAGACTATTTATGGCAAGGGGGAGGATCTAAGGAAGCTGTCTCCCATCCCAGGAACACTTGTATGCAAGAAGGGTGATAATACACACACTCCTCCTGGGCTCATCAGAACAACATCAGCTCTTGCTGTTCTGTAGTCACACCTGACTGACCTGGGTAAGCCATGGGAGAGAATTTCAGGACTCTCATGGCTGCTGCCCCTCTTAATATCACTCTTAATTTTCCTCTTAAATTGGTCTCTGTTTCCTCCTTGTTTGTAGGGTTCCCTTTAGGCTCAGATGTTATTTTTCATGCACTCTGGAAAAGCACAATGCAAACACTGAGCAAGATGGCTGTGCAGTACTCGACAGTGATTAAAGATCAGAGAATTGTCAAGGGACACAGTATTTAAAAGGATGTGCTCTGGCCAAGCAAGCTGAGTAGACTGGAGCTGAACAGAGGTGTTTGGAAAACAAGATCTGTGTGGGATTACACAGCTAAGCAAGTGACATCCGGAGGAAAATGACATAACAAGAACTGTCTACGAATAATTAAAGGCATGTCATAAAGTAGGCCATATTTTTTGATTAATCAAAGAAGACTGAGGAACTCATTTAACATGCAGAGGGGAAAATTTAGGTTACACATTAGGAAAGACTGTATAAGATTTGAACAAATAAGAGTTCATATACAAACTAGAGTGTGCCATCATTAGCTTAAAGTGAAAAACCGTTCAAGAAGTCGTAATTTCTTTGGGGTTGTTTAGAAATAATTAAATAAACTTTGTGCTTTACAAGAGAAAGTATCAGGTGACCCCTAGAGGTCATCTCAAGACCCAGCAACTCTGCAGCTGCAATCGCCTATGGCTTTTGTTAAAAGGCAACAAAAACATGGAACTGATTAATACCTTTGTACTGTATACAATAACACTGTATTTTAACCACCCTCTGGGTACTTCAGACATCTGCATACTATGTATGCAAACCATTCATTTTCATAAATGTTTGCCTCAAATACTGTTAGATTAAGGATGTTAGTGTAACCTTGTAATATAAACAGAAAGTGGTGATCTATGGGCATGAATGAATAAAAAGCAGACTGAAAAGCCAGACTATGAAAGAATACATTTGGTTTTGTAAGTAACAACGTTTTCAAGGCTGCTGTAGAAATCAAATCTAAAGTGTTATAACATTGAATTGTGCATGACAGTGACTACTTAGTCCCCAGTCTTAAAATTTGCGTTGTGGTGAGACAATCACTGCCAGCATGGTGCAAAGTCCGGTGCCTGGCAAATGACATTGGATGTTGCATGTTTTCATCCATTAAAAAAGATATCCAAGAAATTACTTTTTTCTCTCTTCCATTTCATAATCCTTTATTTGGAGATCCTCCAAATTTCTTTCTTATTTCTAATGAGCTTTTGTGGGCAATGGGACTACACTTATTTCTTTCTAAATGCTGTTTATTCCTCCCAAATATGTATTAGTCAGTGGCAATTTTAGCAATCACATTTTTGTCAAGGTAAAATCTTGTAGATGCTTCAACTCCTTATTTTAAAATAGCATTCATAATTACATATTCAAATTATTTCTTGTATTTGGCACGGTATTCTGCAAAGGCCAGAAGGGCTGTTAATTAGCTGTTAATTAATTTGAAGCTGTGATAGTTTTTATGCATATGTTTCCAGCATTGTATCATATGTATGCACAGTACATACATCATTAGGAAAGTAGAAAGGGTCTCAATGACAAAAGTCTGTCAGTAAATGAAGACATGACATAATTCTCTACCCATTCAGTTGTGATGGGGCAAATGGATTTAGTGAAGGGTGGATTGTTTAGAAAAATTCAGTTGATTGCCTCGAAGGAGACATAAGCAAGGCAGCCCAGCCAGGTCATTTCAGATTTTTGTTATCAAAATTCTGCCAGTTGATAAAGTATCAGAGTTTAGCTGGCTGTATGACTTACATCTGGCTTTATCACCTCTTTTATGACAGTTTTTAATCTAAGTATTTTATATATAAAAATATGTATATATATATATAATTAAAGTTTTAATACAGTATCTGTATTAATGACACCAATGCATAACAAACTGCAAACTGCAAGCACAGAAAAATGTAATTCTTTGGCAATCTATGATTCTGGAAAGTTTAGCCTGAAAGATTTTTGGTTCAACAGCCTGAACCCTACCCACAGCTTTGGGGTTCAATACAGCCTCACCTAGAGCAGTCAAAGGGGTTTGAGTTCCTTTTTGTACAAGCTTCTCTCATCCATTCTATTGCTTTCGTGTTGTTTCAGGCAGAATGAAGAAAAATACCAGCAAGCTTGAGCCTGTTCCTGAATGGATACTGCTTTTTTTTTGTAGCCAGCAGAACCTAGGCATGCCAGAAAGAGACCCTGATTAATTATTTTTTCCTTTGGTAGTGAATAATTTTGATAGCTATTTTTTCATTAGAATATGGGAAGATACACTGGTTACAATTTTCATCTTCACCTACGAATCTATAAAAGCAATGGCAGGTGGTGATAATGAAATGAGAGCTTTCAGGGTGTCAAAAAAGGTAGCTTAAGGATAATCAGCATTTTCAAGTTGTTTTCCAATTGGTGCAAGGAATCAAGCAGTTTACAATTGATACAGGCAGTTTTGTTGTTGATAAATAAACCTAATGCGTATAACATGTTGTAACATTTAAATAATGGATATATCAACAGGTATTTACTCAAAGCACCACATTCCATCAAATAAATTACTTATTTTAGAGGCCAAATGACTAAAGTAAATTATGATATAAAATCAATTTTAATAATATACTTTCTTCTGCTAAAATAACCTAACAAAAGGGAATCTTAAATAAACATATCGGGGAGTGCAAACAGAAAATTTTAATGACATTTGTAATACTTTCAAATTTGGGACTATTTTTTTATCACTCTTTCTCAAGAGAACTTGCATTTTTTTCCACATGCACAATACTACAGAGCTCAGCAAATGAAGAGTAGTGGAATTACAGAGCAGAATAAAATTATTCCTTACCGATCTGGAATCTAGTATAGTGACTAAAGCATGTGGGCCATGCCACTGGAGCAACCTACCAGGACTATAAAATTATTCAAAAGCAAAACACTTAAGTCTGAGCCTAGAGAAGAACAGAGTCTTCTGGATAAAAATAGAGTGGGAAATATGCTAATGGCTCTGTAAAGATGCTCAATCAGGTTTTGGTAGATAATTAAGATGAAAATAACTTGTTCCTACAAAACTACTTATTTTCCTCTTAGCTTTTCTTTAGAAGCTACTGTTCTCTGGGGATATTGTAGAAATTAATTCAGCTGTACTATTTTTGTATACCATTTTATAAAAACACAAACTGTTGCAGTATCTGTAATTATTTTTTGTTATCCAAAGTTGCATAATCAGCAGCTGCATAAATCAACATCTCTAAGTTTTCTCTTCCTTGTGTTAGCAGCAGCTGATACAGTGGTTATTGGAATGAAATATCATGTATATTATTGGGTGAAACCCCAGGTTAACTTCAGCCACTGATATGTTCAAACCCAACTATAATAGCTCAATTCCAGAATTAGAGTTCTCATACAGAAAACTGAATTTTGCTGATGTTTTAAAAATATTTTAAAAAGCATCTTCCCTTACCTCTTTTAGATGAATGGAAGCAAAATGAACTTTCAAATTTGAAAAACTGATTTGCTTCTCTGTAGTTTTCATATTCCAGGACAAAAATTAAGTTTCTTTTCCACCTTTTCCTGTAGTCTTTGGTAACTATATTACAGGACTGTCTAGTGGCAGACTTCACACATTTCTCTAGTTAGGCCTATTTCCAAACGTGCAAAAAACCCCCAAGTCTGTAACCAAATAAAATAGCCTTTTGTATTTCACTGACGTAGCAGTATATTTTCAGCTACCTATCTATACTGTATTGAGTAAAAAAAGAAATAAAGAAAAGGATGACAGCATCAGGATAAGATTCTGTCTTAATGAAAAATGTGTGGTCAGCAAGGAATACTTTAAATTAGGTCTTAAGCAGTAAGAGCAGCAGCAAGAGCTGGTAACATTGCCTGACTCTAAGCTCTGAGCAAAGTAGGCTAGGGCTGGGGTGGTCTTCATGAACCAGAAGATTGACTTTCCAGGAAGGAAATAATCCTGAAAGAGAAACTGGATGATTCATTTTCATGGAAATACTTTGGTTTATCAGGTTTGGATAAACAAACGCAATGACAGGAAATACCTGATGTTCTTTTTCTCCACGCAAGACGGCTGAGGAAAAAGTTCTTCAGATCAGTTGAGTCATTGCTGTAATGGTTCTCCAGTGAAGGCCAGGTTTGAGATAAGAAAGGAAGAAAATCTTCCACTGAGAATGAACTACTAGTAAGACGTTTCCCAAAAAAAGAAGTTCCTGATCCTGATGGAAAGACTGGATCAGTAAGACATTTTGTGTAGTAGTAGTGATTTTATTTAATAAAGACATTTTGTGTAGTAGTAGTAGAAGAAGTAGTAGTAGTAGTAGTAGTAGTAGTAGTAGTAGTAGTGTAAGACATTTTGTGTGTGCTAAACAAGGAGGAACTCCCCAGCTCATCTAAATGAGTGTTAACTGAGCATCATTTTCTTACAGCCCAGTCAGCTGTTCACTTCTGTCTGTGCTGCAAATGTCACTTGGCTGGCAAGTATCTGAACATAGTTGGTCCTAGAAATGGTGACTCAATCCCGGGCCCCCATCACATCTTAGGGCTATAAAGCATTGATTTAATGACACAGAAGTCCCACCAAACCCATGAGCATCGAGGTAGTTAGAAAACAGCTAATGCCAACTTCATAAACAACAGACTTTGTGTCTGATTTTTACAGGATCTTTTCTTCTGAATGTCAGGGGAAAGGGACTTGAGACTGTCCAAGCTGATAGCTACACCCTACAGCAGCACAATTAAGGAGATTTCACAGTTCAGAATGAAAATTTCCTTTTTTTTTTTTGAATATATATATATATTTGAGCCCCTTGCATCCTCTCCCTTAAAGAGCAGACATCCCTTGCTGTACTCTGACAAAAATATGAAACTGATATTTGTATCGGTCATTTTCTGGGTAATATTTACCTTCCTGATAAGCCTCTAAAAATGTCTGCAAATTCATGTGTGTTCAGAACTGACCACACAGGATGAATATGTTGAAGTGCTTTATAATTTTAGAGATTATTGCAGGTTACCATCTACTAGAATGGTAAAGAGCTTTTATATTTATCATTTGGACTGTGTAGCTGTCAGATCTTACTAATTGCAGTCCTCGTTATTGTGATGGATCCCGTGTAAGGAAAGCCCATAACACTGAACAAAATGCTTCTGCTTGTTTAATGAATGGTGCTTTTCCTTGTGAGTAAATAACAAAGTAGTACACAAACCACAGGCCGTATTATATAAACATGATACCTAACTACTTGCAGTTGTAAGGGGAAAAATACTTCTAAAGTTTCCCAGAAAACACATAAATCTTGCTGACTGACTCTTACTTTGGATAATTTACTTCACATTATTCAGTGAATTAATGAAATTCTGTAATTCTTTTCATTTGATACATCACTACTCTTTTATCATCATCGATATTTTTCCTGTTATTTCTCTTTCTATTCCTGCCTATTCTCCACATTTATTTCCTCCATCTTGCATTCTCTGATCTGCACTTAAAACGCTTTAAAAAAACCCCTATTTTAATTAAATAAAATCAGTTTGTAGCGATGTTAAAGTACATATGAAGTGAGTAAATTCCAGATAATTGAATGCAATATAACCTTAATTACAAATCAGAATATATAAAAGTTCCTAGTGAGACATCAAGCAGTTTGGTGAAAATGTACTAATGTTTTACCAGTTCTACTGATTTGCTAGGATTTTATTTATTACACTTACTAGAAGCATTTTGGTAAAGGAATACAGACACAGGCAGATATTCTATCACGCTAATCAAAGGATTTGAGATTCAATTTCAGTACTGATAAATTACAAAAGTACTGCTGAAAAAGATCAGAGCATCTGAATTAAAAAGTTAAAATAGAGAAAGATCAGCAGCAATGAGACCCTACTTTAGAGTTTTTCTGGGAATAAGCACTGAAATAAACAAGACGATCCTGTGTGTGGTTGTAGGACAGAAGATTAAGGTGGTGAGAAATTACCAGCTGTAAAGGGCAAATTTCACGCATACGACATATTGCTGGGAACTCTGTCTTAGTCTGAAATTAGTTTTTATTACATCTTCCAAACTATTAGAAGGCTTAACCTCTTGAGAAATTTTCATTAGTTGTACCAAAAAATGCCATCAGACGGCTCCCTTTTTCCAGTCAGGGATTCCACTCAAGAAACTCTGTGTAGCTGCTGGCTTTGATCTTTGTCCCATTATTTCAGTTGCATGCTTCCTCTCAAAGAGTTTTATAATATCCACTTTATGACAAAAATAATTTAACTGCCAAATAAGAACTCCCCTGATAAATCTAGAGTTTCTGAACGTTTTTAAAAAATATGATAGAATACAGTAAAAACTGCACTAAAACACACCCTTTTAACATCTGAAATAAGTAGGACAAAATGCATTAAAATATAAAGGATTTAAAGGGGCGTCTGGGAAAAAAGAGCAATCATGGTAAATATGAGCAAGAGTTACAGTAAGATCACCTTAGGAAGAGTCTCTCAAGATTTGGTATAAATTGGAAATGTGAAAAGATGCTTGGTAACAATGAGAAAGTCTGTCAGCCAAGATGTTTCTACATCCAAGATACAGTAATTTTCTGTCCTAAATTTCATGGTAGAAACCCTAAAAAGGCGATAGTCATGAAAGCCCAAACAGCAGACATTTGAGGTCCATAAAAGGATGGCCCAGATGGAAGCTAGACTTTTAAATTAAGACATATAAGAGAAAAATATTGCAAAGTGGAATTGAACATACTTACATTTTTAGATTAAAAATCTTGTAACAGGGAATCTTATGATTTTTTTCTTCCCTAAGGAACATCAGCATAACAATATGTTGTCATAGGTAAGGGTTGCTCATCTTTACAAACCTAATTTCTGTCTATTAGTACAGTGCCACTGGCCAAACAAAGTATTTTAGGTTGCTTTACTGGATCTCTGTTTACTAGCTTCTCCTGGTGTTTGCTCTTGTGCTTTGCTGAGATATTCCTGTAATTTGTTTACTTCCTTAACCATGACAAGATATTGCATCAATGACTTTAAGTTTCTATTTAACATCAATTTTGGGCTGTCTTACCCAAAATTGATTCAAAGAAGTTAGAGCTGGAGAAGATCTTTATTAGTGTCCCATTAAATTTCTGCAAATACAAGGATATTCCCTATACTTCCTAGGGTTTTTTTTCCCCAGACTAGATTAAAAGGTGCCAAATGAGAAAGTTTTGGCTATTTTCACAACAGTCTCTTACCTTTTCACTATTTTCACAACAGTCTTTTTCACTGTACCTCAATGATACTTTATGTTACTGAACTCTCAAGTTTGGTTTTTTTTCTTTTCTTTTGCTAATGGCCTTTGCTGCCATTTATTCTTTTGTGAATAAATTTATTCTTTTTTCGTATTTCAGTCATTTGCATTATGTTACTGCTTGTGTATGAAAAGTTACACAAATATTCAAAAAAGTCTATGACCTTAATCAAACCAGATCTGTTGAATGCTCTGTAATATTTGTATTTAGTTTCTCAAGACCAAGGTTCATTTGCTCCACTGTACTTCCTGTTATTTCCCTGACAACGTTATTCTCACAAAAAAAGCTTGCTATTATTTTTGCAGCCCATTTCTACAGATATGGTTCAAAATAAGACACCAGCCTTCCTAGATTTCTATAATTTCTAATAAAAATTTTGATTTGGTTTAAATAAAGCATTTCTAAAGCTTAGTGAAACCCCTGTTTTATCAGATTGTCCAATAAATATGGCAGCATAAGAAACAAAAAACATAACACCTACCAACAGTAGAGCCACTGAGAAAGTGACAGAAGAAGATACACTAGAGAGTGATTACAAACAGATACTTCCAACGCACATAGGAAGGAAGGAAGGAAGGAAGGAAGGAAGGAAGGAAGGAAGGAAGGAAGGAAGGAAGGAAGTAGACAATAATTCCTAATAAATATACACAAGGATCATATCAATTGCTGATAGGGAAAGCATACATTTAAATAAAATCACATTGCATGCTATTTGTTGAGGGTCTCCTGAACACAGAAGGCTGTGGAAGCTTTCATGGCTTTTCTACTCAAAGGCCCACATTCATTTATGTGTCCCTTTTACCATCCTATTGCCATTTCTTCTTCCCTGTCTTCCTTCCCCCGCCTTGTGAGCCCAGAGATTCTGTTTGCCCGTGGTGAATCTCTGACTGCACCAAGGGCAAAACAGAAAATTTATGTCCTTGAGAAATGGACTGTTTTCAGTGTTCTGGAAAAAACAATGGGAGGGAAGAGGGTTGGCACAAATTAGCTAGCGCGGATGATAATAATAATAATGAAGTTTAAAAGTGACAGTTATTTTTGACATATAGTGGACAGTTGAGGAAAGGCAAACGAGGAACAAAGTGCAGATCCAGCAATTTGTTATTTTGTGGTCCCTAATTACTACCCACAGCTGCTATCCTGACAGAACAGGGAGGAGTCCTGCTGCAGCTTCTGGCAGAGGCAGAAGTTGTTTGATAAAACCAAATGAAGAGATGAATTCTGACAATTCTTGTGGCTTTTTTTTGAGAAGTTTTTCTACTTCTGCCATATCTTTGCATAATCAAAGTAAGCCACTTCAGTACCAAGGCTTGTTACAGAAGGGAAGGAATATATTCACCTGTCTGTCATATTGAAGAAAACACTTGGGATTTCCCCCAAATTGAAGATGACATGGAAAGACGAAGTGCTGGAAGGAGTTACAAAAGAAGTCATAATCTAGACTTGTGAGAGAATTGTAAGAGAAAACATCCTAGGTTTTCTTAGGACAAATCTTGACTGAAAACTTAATTCCTTTCTTGAGAGACTTAATATGATACTGGGCAAAATAAAAGCACAAGGACATATTCCTTGAGCCTTTGTTCAAGTGATAGGACTAAAGAAAAAAAAAAAAGGTGTTACTGGAGCAGAACTCCTTGCAATACCATACTGCCTGTACTGCACATGTTGTCCCTGGAGGGGGGTCAGAGAGCTACAAAATTCACCTTTGAGCACAGACTTCCAAGGTACCTCAAAACTAGCCAAACAACGTTGAGCAGGAACAACATCCTGCAGAAAAAACCTGTACATTTCTGACCAGAGAGAAGAGCTGTTCAGATGCAGAAGACATTCCAGAGAAGAGTTTTACTACCCAAGCATGCAAACTGCTCAATTTTAACTTTAAAATTAGATTACATCTCTTTACGCTAGTGTGTGGACAGCATAGTAATGCAGTGCTTTTTAAATGCCTAGGAAAAAATGTGGTATATTTATGATGTATACCAGATGCATATGTATACCAGATAAAAAAAGGGGCTTTTTTGTCTTTTTGAAAGAAATAATCTCTTTTAATGTGAAATGGTTTTTTTATGGTAAAAGGAGTATACCATTGAATATAAATGGTGCAGTGACACATAAAATCTTAGGTTCTAATATATATTCTCAGTAGTATCTGAATACTCTAGCATTTGCAAACATATTTTTCTAGTCCGGTTTTCTTTGAGTCCTCTCATCTGGCACAGATGGCTTCTAGAGGTCCCTTCCACCTTGAATTACTTGGGATCCTATGAAAGAAACAGGGTAGCATGGAAGTAAAAATAACTAAGAAATGCAGATATTTTGGTGTTAGTTATATTTTAAAACATAAACTCTAGCTTCAGTATTCTCAGCTGGTAGTTAGAAGAATGCCTGTATTTGAATGATGAATTTATACAAGCTGAATTCTGCCCTCAGTTACTCAGGTTCCTTCCCACTGACTCCCTCGGACTCTGGAATTTGTTTAAGCAGGATATAAATTAGTTCATGGAGTGCCACAAGGCCAATTCATTCTGGGGTATTTATATAATGTCTTTTAATAAGTAAATTATTTGGGCTCAGACACCGATAATTTCTTTAGATTTCAGTGACATTACCACCTGAGAATCTGAGTACCCAATAACCAAGAAAGGCAGAAAGTAACTTTGAAAAGCTACTGAAAATAGAAAAAAATACAGGTCAAAAAAGTAACCTTCTTTTTAATTTCATGGAAACATCTGATTTGATAATTAGCAATCATATTATTCTCAAATTGCTGCACCTTGTAATATCTGCAATTAGATGTGAGAATTATACAATATATTTATGTGTATTATATTATAATTTCTACATGAACATGTGAAGGTTTGCCTATCAGTAAATTATACAAAATCTCAAGCAAACTGTAATATGCAATAACAACTACACTAAATGAGAAAATATTTGCCACATTAAATTGTTACTGCATGATAATTACCAGAAATTAATGTAACTCAATTAAGATGTTATTCTTTCACTATAAATCACTCTGAGAATGACTACAGCACATTTCCAATCAGCATCTGGTGAAAATTCTTCTGAATGTATTATTAGGCCTGAGGCAGTAAGGCTTCAAGGACTCATGTCCAAAGGGTAGGCAGGGTATTTGGATGTAGGCAGAGGCTGTGTGCAGGTCTGTTACAGAATGAAAACTCCCTGCATTCAACACAAAACAACCCCACAAATCCAAGGAATTTGTCTTTGCCAGTGACCTTTAGCCAAGTCCTGGATATGTCAGAATAAATTATTAAAGGCAAATGCCCCTATCTGAATAGATAACTTACTCTTTTTTTTCTCATTTCAGTAATGTATAGATTTCATATAAAATTTACTGTGATAATTCTACCAGTGTATTTAATTCAAAATACTTTCATGGCAGTAAAGAAAACGGGAAAACACCTTGACTCTTCCAGCCTCTGTCCACGGGGAAACAACGTAATATGATACTTTCAGCAGAACGAACTCCTAAGTTGTGTTCATGTGTTCTCTCTGTCATGTACCAATTAGCACTGTTCTATCTTTTCCCCAAAAGGCTCAGATGGTTTTCTGGATTTCATTCCTTCTGAGTGACAATAAAAAGCAGCAGTAACTCCTAAGTTCAAATACACAAGCCAACAATGAGCTAACGTTCAGAACAAGACCTGTAACCTTCAGATTGTACTCTTTCCCTTCTCTTTTTCTTCAGCTGACTGAGTTAAATGCTGAGGCAAACTGTCATTCAGAACTCTCAAACCTTAAAACTAAGATCTGATTAGAAGTAGTCTGTGCAAACACAGAGTTGTTCTCTATAGAGACATTGTTCTATTTATTTTTCACACATCTTTTGGGTTTTGTGAAATAAAATTCAAGTTGTGGAAATGAAGAGCCATTCAGAAAAACACTAATGTAGCCATTGACTATAAATACCCTAAAAATCAATCTGAAAATAATTAATGCATCCAGTGGCCCAAAATTGACAAGCTATGTGAAATGCAAATTTAAAGAATGCCAGGAGTTATTTCTGATGCATCCACTAGCTTGCCACAACAATTGTATTTTGTGAGCTACTATATGTAAAGTTTTGTACTGTTTGATACTTAATCAATAATAACTGAAGTATAATTGCAAACACCTCCTAGTAACCAATGCCCTTTAAGAACCAACTGCACCCCATAAAAGGGAAGCAATCAAAGCACCGGGATGCATACTAAATATAAAACATTTCAAGAAAACCAGATAATTTCCTACAGTAGAAAGCATTATCAGTTCCTCTCCACACTTCATTTAGCAGTCACCTTTTCTTATGATCCATCTTTTAGAGCTCCAGTTTCAGCAGGGGCACAGTATCTCCCTCTGGATTTATGCCTCTGAATGGCATCCCAAAGCAAGCCAGTGGGAACCACAGGTGCTTGGGAACTTGCTCAGCACTTTGCAGAACTGGAATCACTGAAGAGTTCCCAGGTAAGCACTCTGACAGAGTGAAGTATGGGTCACCATCCCTGCAGAGCACTGCTGCACTGCCAATAGTGATACATGGCATATGTCATTGAAATCAGCCTGAGTTTGATTCTTTGGGTTTTGCGGTAGCTGGATTTTTAATTTCTGCCACATTCTCTTTCTTTACTACAAGAATTGTTTATTCTAACAAAACTGTCAAAGGGAAAGAGAAATATTTTGTGGGAAAACAGTGATTTAAATGCCTAAGAGATCAACCTCCCATTGATGTCCATGGACAAGCCAGTGACTCTGAACAGTCCCTTTTGGACCAAATTCTCATCAACTTAGTTTAATGATTTACTCCTTTTGAAAGGATGGGCAGTGAGTTTTAATTCATTATGTTTTAATGACACTTGTTCATACTTGGATTGGAAATTCCAAATCAAAGCCCCTCAAAAATAGCTTGAATTGAGCAGCGACATTATAAAATATAAGATCAATGGCTTTAGATTGGTAACATTTTTTAACAAATGAAAATCTCCAAACTACTATTTGCTTCACCTGAAACTAATGCTCATGCCATTAGAAAAACAACAACAAAAAAGAAATAACTTGACAGCTGCTTTTTGGCTCACTGATAATTACTTTCCTTGCCTTTTCATGAAGATTTAGGACCACTATCAAGCCCAAGTTTCTCAATTTAAAGATGAATGGGCCTGCAGATGCCAAATCCTTAATCCCCACAGGTGAGGAGGTGTCCATATTGTCCAGCAGTAATTCTTCTGGGCAACTACACTGTGTTAATGGGTTCTCAAGAGAATCTTTTTTTCCTAGATAGGAGTCAGTGATCAACATTAAAATATTACTTATGGTCTTGCCCACAACTGCAGAAAGGAAAAAAAAAATCAAGAATTTTAAATTGGGAACTTGAGAAGGTCTTCTGAGGCATATTTTATTGCCCATATATTCTGAAAAATTCTCTGCTCAAGTTTTCCTTGAACTTCAGGGGATTACAGAGAAATCATGAGGAGAACACAAATGTTGCTTTGGCTTTCTCAAAGAATGAAAGTGTAAAAGTAAAAGTTCTGTCACTAGGGGAGGAGAGGAAGGGAAAGAGATGACTAAGCCCTGCAGTTCTGGCACATTAAGGGGAGAAAAGGACTGTCCTGAAGCAGGAAAACAATAACCTAAAAAATAAAAAGAAAATAGAAGTTATTAAAGCACTCAGAAGAATTCTTTTTTATTTGACTTTTAGTTCAGTTCATAATCAGATTTTTCTCTATTTAATGCTGATTTTTAAGAACTGTGGTTTTTATAACAGTATTATTTCAGTGGGTTCTTTTCTAATTCCAAAAAGAGTTCCAGGGCATGTACTGGACAGAATGTCACTGAAAAGGACTTCAGTAGTTTCAGCTCTTACTCGAGGCCTGGGCATGGTAGCCTTTCAAATGAAATATACACTACCATGCCTTCTTGCAGAAATTTCAGCAATAATGAATGCCTTTGGAAACAAACATTCAGCTGCTAGCGTGACAAGAGTTAGTTAAGAAACTACACAGAGCACTCTAACAGTGACTAATTTACAAAAAATTGGATGAGGTGCAAAGGATAAACACCTTTTTTCCTCAGGACACCTTTTCTAATTAAAAGTAAACAAACTTCCATTTCATAAAGTAGGCTGATTTCTTTAGCAGCTTTACTTATTATCAGCCTTATTTTATGCTTGTAATAGAAAATTCTGTAGGAAAGGGTTCAGATGTCATCTCCATGGAGACTAATTCCATAATGAGCTGATGGGTTTCAGGAAGATATTGTTGCTTTTCCTTCCTGTTGCCATGTGCTTTGGATCATGTTCCTATTGAATTACAAAAAAATCACAACAGTGACATTCACTGCAGAAAATTTTCATATTATTTGATTAACTACTGGAATGGAGAACTGTACTGTTCACAGTTCTCAGTTTTTGCTAATCAGGTAGTACAGTGTGAGGAAGGAGGAACTGTTTTAAAGTTCTCTAGAGTGAAACATTATTTTCTACTTAGATCGTGATTTGAATTGATGGTATTATGTTAGTGCTTTGGCTGACAAGTCTTTGATAGCCAGTTCCTCCAGATTTAAGAGAGGCTTTTGAAGTTGTTGTGAAAGTGCTTTTGATGGTTTCTCCTGGAAGATTATACTGAATTGTGAAGTTTTAACAAAAACTGAGTCCGTTATGCAGCATCGTGGTTTAACCTCAGTTGGGATTAATTCTAATCCAGCCAAAACCAGCACATGCACAGAAATTAAGTGTATAGATAGGATTATGTGAAATTTATAGAGGTCTGGGTTCGCTTTCTTTTTTCGGAACATTTAAAATAACTCTTTCAGCAAACAGTCTTTTCTATCAAAATGCAGATCTTCTCTATACATAGAAGATTTTAATTTAAAGTGAGCATTTTCACTCTCTGTAAAATTATGTCCTACATTGTTCTATTTCATCCTGAGATAGGTTGTTATCACTGTTTCAATCACCTCTTAAATCAGTTCTCACCACAACTATGACAAACAGCATTGCTCTGCATCTGCTTTGCTTACAGAACTCTGTTCTCTTCCACTCTTTGATCTCTTCAACCTATGACCCACCCCATACATTTATTTAAATGTAGACACATTCAAAACTTGGCAGCTGGTAATTCCAGCACACGACAAGGCCTTTGATGGTGAGTCAGCTGGATGCAGAAGTCCTGTGCTTCTGAACAGGCATGATACAAGATCCTGATGTTTCGTGCCTTTAAGATGAGGTACATTTTAACTCTGTTTCATTTATGTCCTAGCACATTACACTTACTGTAATTAACCCTGTTTCCAGGGGGCAAGCTCCTTGCCAAAGTTCTCAGGGTGAATAACCAAAACCCAAAGTCAAAAAAACGTTCTCAGCGCACATTTCCATATGTGCTGCGTGAGAAGCTGGACCAGGTTTCTACCTGGCAGTCACCACAGAACCATGATGTGTGTTCAATATTTTGTGTCTGACTTGGAATACATCAAACATTTCCCTGAGACCATGAAAGCCATCCGAGTGCAGCCTAGAGAAATACCTACTTTCACTTGCCTACAGGCTGTTTTCTACCCAGTCAGAGTCCCACCATCAGATAGCCTACGAGAAAGATAAGCAGCAATATTGTAGGAAGTCTCTAATCCAGGAGGTACAAAGTGCTTTAAAATAACTAAGTCTCCCATTGCTGCTTGCTGTACAGGATTTTAAAAATTCTGCACTACCTCTACATTTAGTAAGTAATGACAGGACAAGACTTCAGTGTCCTTCAGTCCTCCAGCTGCTTAGGTGTTTTTCTAGTGCTGTAGCACCTTCAGAGTATTACTGAAACAAGAAAACAGAGCAGTAAAAACAGTGATATTTTTTCCCCACTACACATTTCAATCCTTTATCTATAAATCAGACTTCTCCCATCTTTTCTGATTGGTTTGACCATTTCATCTCCTATAACTGCTTCTGATCCTCATTTTTCCACTTGGCGATGTAACACATTCAGAAATAAATATTAATGCCCTTGAACTTTCCATGGCCATGTACTAGAACAAAAGAAAAAAAGTCCAAGAAATACACTGGTAGAAAGTTAACATAAGGTCACAGATTTGGTGCCATACCAAACTTTTAGAGATAATAAAATTTTCTTACACATAAAATGAAATTTAAACTGCACAAAATTGAAGCTAAATTATTTTAAGCTTTCTTTTAAAAACCATATAAACGCTATAAGCTATTGTTACATAACTATTAGAAATTCTTTTTCAATAAACTTTCACTTGTAAGCAACACTTAAATCTGTGCCAGTGTTCATGATATGTCATCATGATCACTAATTGGTACAGATATTGCTGCTTCACTTTGCTTTGGAGTCGGGGTTATAAAAGTTCAAGCAAAGCAATCTAGAGGCTTGGCTGCATGCTATGTAGGTAGTCCTTCCCCCACTTCATCACCATCTTGTGAAAATAGAGGTTGTTTCTGCAGTGTTAAATCAGAGTTAAGAGGCAGGACAACGTTTTATACTTCAGGATTTTCTTTTAACAGCCTTGTGTGCCCCTATTAGTCCTCCCCTCTGAATCATTCCTGTATATCTTGAAAGCCAGGCCACTAAAGGAACACTGTGGTATTTCCAATGACTCAGCTGTTTCTTCTCTGCCAACTTGTGCACCTATTTTGACCTTATTAACATTCTGGTCAGAATCCCTTTTCCTCTCACCCAAAAAAGATTAGGTGAGTGGAACCTGAAAGTATATGAATATGTAACATCCATTCCTTCTTCAGGTGTCCTGTCCAGATACTGCCAGTCAGAGTAGATTTGAATCACTGTTTAATGGGTATTGAAATACTGTCTTGCCAAACTAAGCAGCTGACCCAGAAGCCATATCTCATTAATACTATTTTGTATAGTATGAATAGAGATCCTTCAAGAATAGGAATATGTCAGAGACTTCCTAATGATATGTCCACTCCTGCTGTCACCAATTTAGTCCAAATTCTTGGAGAAGGAAGAATTGATACTACCCTATACCTCTTTTCTATATACTGACTAATTCATCTATATAATGACTGAGAACTAGTATCTTTCTACAGTTGCCACAAAAATAAAAGATAAAACATAACTATAAGAAATAGAAATCTAGGTTTAGAGATTTATTATTCATATTTCAAATTAACTGTTGATTAAGCTGAAATGTGTATTTATAGTCACCTTTATGAATTGGCAGGCTTAGAAATATAAATCATAAATAAATTCATAAGACTAATCATCAGAGCCTGCCTTACCAAAAGGATTCCAGGGAAGGTTAACTTTTTGAAAAAGAGCAGCTGCCACTATAGCTGGCAAATTCCTCTAACTTTGCAGATGCCATAAGACTTATAATAGCTGTTGAAAAATGGATACATAAAATAAAAAAGAATCTACCTTGTTTTCAAAGGAATCCAGGCTATCCTTGCCAAATTAAGTTCCCATGACAGAAGTTAGTCTTTTACAAATTAAGAACACCTTTCATACATTTTTAAACCATATCATATCCAAAAGTAAATTTATTGTCTAGGGATATAATGTGCTGCAGCTGCTCAGTGATACTCCGACAGAAATTTGTCTAGACCATTTAAATAGACTAAATATGAAAAAACCACATTGTACTGGCACTCACATGGGATCATGATGTTGGTTAGGGTCTAGTTTAAACATTTTGCTCTCATGATAACTTCCTGGAATTGATCATTCTACATCTCAAAGAGAAAGGCTTTTCAAGGACCACTTAGATCCTTTATCCCCTGTATAAGTAGAGAATCTGGTTGATAAATTTTCTTGTCCTGTTTAGGAACTGCATTTGGTCTCTCTGGCAGAACACTGCTGGAGGAATGAAGAAACTTTATGTACTTTTTATCTTGTTCATAGAGAATCAATTAGTAAAACTGTAAGTTATATCTCAATCACGTGTTGTTTAAGAGGAAAGAGCATTGGGTAATGTATTTTCCCCCCAGTTCAAAAGAATCTGATAATGGCAGCTTATCTTTGGCAGTTTTCAGCTGAATAAAAGGTTAAATATATCTCATTGAACTAGATCTCTTTGAGCTGATTCATGCATACATGTTGTTCCCTGCTGACTTGATCCTCTATGTCGTTATCCTTGCCTACAAAAAGGATATTGACTTATTAGCCACTCTCAATTTTTATGCCATTTGCTAAACCCTTGGTCTCAGGATGCTGAGGAACTTTTAAGTGCATCTTTCAAATTTTTGGGGTTTTTTTGATTAATAGCATACTTTGATTCTGGCTGGTGCTATCTTCAAAGAAAGGACAGCCTGTCTTGGAAGAGTTAAAATGAAGTTACTAGTCCTACTACTTTTAAATCCTTTGCCTCTGCTTAGGAAGATGTGTGGTAGTATTTGAAAAGCTATTGTTAGCGTTTATTGCAGGGAAAACACACTAGAATAAAAAAAAAGAAAAAAAAAAAAGAAAAAACCCCACCATTTAAAAATCTTACTCTTCTTCCTGGAAAATACTCTTCAGTAAGTGAATCAAAATGTTTCTCTTTTTTAGCACCAAGTACAGCATAACATGAGGTTAAAATTGGCATCAGTAGGTAATATCTTGCTTTATCTCTAAGGGATTAGAAAAAGAAAAATTGTGTTGCTTTAACAAAACCCAGCTATGCCTCCAAATTAGCAGCTGCACAATAGCAGAAAGGAAGACTAACGTTAGAATAGAAGAACAAGGCAGAAGAACTAGAAAAATGCCAGAAAAAGTCAAGAAAAGGAAGACTGGACAGAAAAAGTTGTATCCAGGAACAGACACTGGATATGAAACAGTAGAGCTGAGCTCACTGAAGGACAGTGATTGACAATGCATAAGTTTATTGGCCTATCTAACCCTGTCCTAAACCTACTGAGAACACAAGAACACTGAAAGTTTTCTACTTACATGGGGCAGACAGACCCTCCACCAGCCATGGTCCATGGCTGTACAAATATGCATTCATCCTGCACATTGCCTTTTGGTATGCTGCTTTAGTTTTCCAGTCTACTATGCTGTCATACCTCAAAGCTACAGCTTTATTACTCTAGAAGTGCATTTCACTGAAAAATGCCATTCAACTGCATATCCCCTTTAATTATGAATTTTACTGAGAAAATAAAGCAGGTACTATAGTGTGAAATAATTTCCCACCCAATATTAACCACTCAAAACCTAAATTCCACTTTGCAAATAAAGCACAGTGTTTTCTTGGTCATGACCCCAAAGCCCAAGAGGACATCTGAAGAACCAGAGTTGCAGCCTATTGAGAGCATTCTGACAGACTCTCTAGATCTGGTCCCCATCCATCACTTCTGTGTAAACATCTTTCTGATGTGCAGGCACTACAAATATCTACCACATGAAATGAGTATCATTCTGTAATTTGGATACAAGTAACATCTTTCAGCATGCAAACAGCATTAATTTTTGTGAAACAGGGAAGCATGAGCCAAGATGGATCTTTCAGAATAAAATCTGGAATTATAGCACCACTAATATCTGTTTCAGGCAACATTTTCATTATTCACTGCTTGGAGAAGGGGGAAATCTCAAAATGTCATGCTACAATGGAACTTTTCAGATATTTAATAATGTTAATGGATCAATCATAAGCTAATCAACTGGTACTTGCAGTGTTTTTTGCCCAGTGGTGAGAGGGCAGATATTAGCTATATATGACTCAGAGAATCACAGAATGGACGAGGTTGGAAGGAATGGGTCATTTGATCCACCCTTCCTGCTCAAACAGTGTCATTCTGGATCACATTGCACAGGATTGTGTCCAGGTGAAGGAGACTCCACAACCACTCTGGGAAATCTGTTTCAGTGCCCAGTCACCCACACCATGAAGTTCTACCTCAGGTGGAACTTCCTGTGCATCAGTTTCTGCCCATTGCCTCTTGTCCTATTCCTTGGTACCACTGAGAAGAGCCTGGCTCCATCCTCTTGGCACAACCCCTTCAGGTATTTACAGACATTGATGGGGTCCTCTTTCAGTCATCTCTTCTCAAGGCTGAACAGACCCAGCTCCCTCAGCCTTTCCTCATAAGTGAGGTGTTCCAGTCCCCTCATCATCTTTGCAGCCTTTCACTGGACCCACTCCAGGAGCTCCATGTCTCTCTTGTACTGAGGAGCCCAGAAATGGGCACAGCACTCCAAGGCCTCTTGGCCCTACTACCAGGGCTGAGTAGAGGGGTAGGATCACCTCCCTCAACCTGCTGAAGGGCTGCACAGCACTCTGGAGTATAGGTCACTCCTCCCAGCTTTGTGTCATCAGTGAACTTGCTGAGGAAGCATCTCCCCCTCATCCAAGCCACTGAGGAATAAGTTAAATAATGATGGGCTCAGTATTGAACCTTGAGAGACACCACTAGTGACAGGGCTCCCACTACACCCTGTGCCACTATTATAACCCTCTGGCATCTGCCGTTCAGTCAGTTCTCAATCTGCCTTGCTGTCTACTCATCCAGTCCACACTTCCTGAGTTCGCCTCTGAAAACACTGTGAGAGACAGTGCCAAAAGACTTCCTGAAGTCAAGGCAGGCAATAGCCACTGCTCTCCACTCATTCATCCAGGTAGTTTCATTTTAGAAGGCAATCAGGTTGGTCAAGCACGATTTACCTTTACTGAATTCGTACTGACTACTCCTGATCACCTTTTTGTCATCCACGTGGATAGAGATGGCCTCCAGAATGACATGCTCCATCATCTTGCCAGGGATTGAGGTGAGGCTGACTGGCCAGTAGTTCCCTGTGTCCTTCTTCTTACCCTTTTTGAAGACTAGGATTGCCTTCCAGTCCTCAGGCACCTCTCCTGACTGCAATGACCTAAACTATGGTGTCCATCAGCTCTCTCAGCACTCGTGGATGCACCCCATCAGGGCCCATGGACTTGGGGATGTCCAGTCTGCCTAGGTGTTTTCTGATCCAATCCTTTTTGACCAAGGGAAAGTCCTCCTTCCAAAATTCTTCTACCCTGGTCTCTTGGGTGAGAGATCCCAGAGGGTTGGTCTTGTCAGTGAAGACTGATGATGCAAAGAAGGCATTCAGTAACTCTGTCTTCTCTGCATCCTCTGTTACCAGACTCTCCCGTCCATTTAGTAATGGGCCCCCTTTTGGTTTTCTTTTGTTTTTGAAGTATTTGGAGAAGACCTTCTTGTTGTCCTTGACATCCTTGTCTAGATTTAATTCCAGATGGGCTTTGGCTTTCCTTGTCTCATTTCTACTTTGACAACTTCTCTACATTCATTCCAAGTGGCCTGACTCTCCTTCCATTTCCTGTGTATTTCCTGCTTATGCTTGAGTAAGGACAGGAGTTCTTTATTCATCCACACAGGTCTCTTGCCCCTTTGCCCAATTTCTTGCTCATTGGGATGCATCATTCTTGAGCCTGGAGGAAATGATCCTTGACTATCAGCCAACTCTCTTGCACCCCTCTTCCCGGTAGGGCCTGTTCCCACAGGATTCTTCAAAGAATACCCCTGGAGAGGCTAAATTTAGCTCTCCGGAGGTCCATGGTTAAAATCTTACTCACTGCCTGGCTCCCTCCTCACCCAATACCGAACTCCACAATCTCACGGTCACTAACAGCCAAGGCTGCCCCAACCTTCACATCTCCAACAAGGCCTTCCCTGTTTGTTAGTATGAGTTCAAGCAGCACAACATTCCTTGTGGGAACCTCCACTATTCATGACAGGATGCTTTCCAGGAACCTCCTGGACTGTTTGTGCTTTACTGTGTAGCTTCTCCAGCAGATGTCAAGGTAATTAAAGGCCCCCACAAGAACCAGGGCCTATGACTTTGAGGCTGCTTCAAGATGCCTGTAGAAGGCCTCATCCACTTCTTCCTCCTGGTCAGGCAGCCTGTAGCAGACACCCACAACAATGTCACCTTTACTAGTCTGCCCTTTTATCCTGACCTATAAGCTCTTGACTTGCTCATCATCCACCCCAAGAGCCTGATACATTCCAAGTGTTGCCTTGCAAAGAGGGCAGCTCCATCACCACGCCTTCCTGTGTCTCCTGGACAGCGAGAAGCCCTGCATGACAACACTGTGGTCATGCCAGCTATCCCACCATGTCTCCATAATCACGAGGTCAAAGCCCTGTGACTGCACGTGGATCTGTAGTTCATCCTGTTCATTCCCCATACTGCATGCATTGGTGGCACTTTATACAAGTATTTGATGGTCTCAGTATCTCAGTGAGGGTGGGGGTGCGAAATGACACGCCACAGTCCTGTCTTTGGCTGCTTATGCTTGCTCGACTTTAGAATTTAGACTGATTACTAAAACCTGTAATTAATCTTCTTTTATGCCAAGTTTTATGGCCAGTGCAGGCTTATTTTGACTTATCAGAGTATATGTCTGAATAAAACACTTTCAGTGGTTGATTTACCAACATTAAAATGGCTGATTATAGGCTTTTACAACTGGGAAAGAAGTAGCTTTCCAGATGGCAGCGGCTAAACACTTCTTACAAGATACAAAGTGCACTTCTATTACAGCTCAAACTACAGCTTCATCTAGGTCATCAGGTCCATGTTCTGTGTTCAGTCTACTATGTTCTGAAGTGCCAAAAAAATATTCTTGTCCCACCAGCTGAAGCCACTTCAGAAAAATATCCTGTAGAAGTAATGCTCGGTCCCACCTCCATCTCTTCTTGATGCATGAAGGTACTAATGATCTTCCATGCTTTCCAAAGTCATCAGTCATCATGACTGCTCATCTATTCAGGGCAACCTATTCATATGTATTGCACTGTTAATCACTGATGCTCCTACCTGCTCTTTAACATAATTTTGAAATAACGTTTTGAAATCTGTTTTGAAATAATTTGAAAATATTGCTAGCTGGGGGCAAAAGAATGAAGGAATTGGTGGAGTTTGACTGTAACTTCAGGAATTTTGTTGGGTAGATATCTCAACAATCACCATTAAAAGATTCCTTAATGTGTCAATATCTGTTCAGAATATTATGTAATTGTTCTTTAATTGTCTTAAAGGCACTCCTCAAGAGACACCAGCTTCCTAACAACCCAACTTCTAATGAAAGGTGGAGAAATGCCTGCAAAAGTTGAAACTTGGCAAAATTTTAAAAAAAGGAATCTTGCTGGATATTCCCTAAATAAACTTTTTCTGATCTAAACTGTAAGTTCATGTATATGCAAAATTGTTTTTTATAACATGAAACTTGATCTATCTTTAATAATGGAAAAAGTACTGTCCCATACAAGGACCTTATCACCAGGTATCCATTTATGATTATCAACTTACTAAAAGCTTAAAAAATATGTAAACAGACTTTTGTGACCAGAAAATAAACCCTTTTCTTAATAATTTTTTGGTGTCATATAATAAGTGGAAAGCGAAAAAACTACCTTTAATTAAAATAACTTGAAATGTCTTTCACCTGATTCCCTAAAAAAGGCAAAAAAAGATGATCCAGCTATCTAGGTATACCTAGATAGTACCTGCCAGTATAGCTTAGAGAAAAAAAAGATTTTTAAAATAATAATCTCTCTGGGGTGAGAATAGCAATTAATTATATCACAATTTTGAGATTTCCCCCTTTTGATCCTATTCATTATTCATTGTCATGTGAATTGTTTTTTCTAATTTTCCCAATAGTAATTATCATTCCGCTTATTATAATATTTTCTTTTTTGTAGTTCATTTTCACATTTAACTCAGGTTTCTCTTAACTGCTTCCAACTGTCTATGTATTTCATGAAACCTTTTTTGGTCATTTTGTTCATTCTTTCAAGTTCCCATTCCCTCACCAGAGAAGTGTATCAGTTCCCATTGCAAACTTCCCCAGAGCCCTGCCAGCACTCTTCAAACCATTTTGCAAGCATCAGCTCCACAGACATGCAAATAATTTTGCCTTTGAGTACACATAGTCTTTAACCAACACCACTGACAATTTGAAACAAATATAGAAGCTAGAATGGCAGCCATGAAATACATTTCATAGTCCACTCCAGAGTCATCAAACAGCAGTATTAACAATTCGGTATTAACAGCTTGTGTCAGCTTTGAAGGATTTCAGATCCAAAAAGAAAGAGCGGGCTCTGTATGATGCTCCTAATTCCTCAGCTTATCTAGCTGAAAAAAACCATGAATGTGTATGCATGACTCAAAGGAGTTCACTCTTTCTTGCTATTCAAAAAACCAATATCCTCATCTGTGCAGAAATACTACCATCAAATATTCCCATACTACACAACTAACAATGCTGAGGTTTAAAAGGGACGCAATACTAAACTGTAGCAGAATTATTAGGCATGTATTGGGCAGGACAGTCAGCATAACATGAACCTTGTTCTTGGTTCTGTACAGTACTCCCTGGTCCAATACTGTACATCTGCTTTTGCCCCCTTGACCTCTTAATACAATTTCTCCTCAAAGCTGGGGACACGGTACCTGACAGTTATCTTACAGAATGGATGTACAATCCCTGAAACATACCATTCTGCACAGCCTGCAGTGTCCCTCCTTCTCCCTCACAACTGCTGGAATGTATCATAGATTCCCCGTGATCTTAATCCACTGACATCAGACTGGTTGGGCAGTAGGAGTGAGAGAGAGAAAAACATCCTGCCTATGGCCCTTGAATCCTTGGTGACTCTCTGTCCAAAGATTTAACAGAACTGTGATAACTTAAGGCTACCATGATCCATTTCTGTTACCACCTTTATCAAGACAGCATCAAATTAGTTCATTACTAATCCAATGATGTTCTTCTAAGATACTAATGCTTATCTACTGAGCTGTGCTCCATGAGACATTCTCCAGACTTACACATCGTATCAGAGTATCTTGCAAAAAGTTCTAAGCATTAAAAAAAAGGGAATGGAAACAGGAATAATACTCTAACATTAAGCAACGCTCTTTTATAAGAAGAAATAGAGTCAATGCCTGAACAATGGAACAGATGGCTGTTTTACTAAGGATGTTTTGTTGGACTTCATGTTGATTCCTACTGCCACTTTTCCTCTCTCTTTTGAAACTTTTTGCTTATCTTTATATCTATTTTTACTTTCCACTTTATTTCTCAGATGTTCAGTGTACCACTGTTCTTACAGGTTCTGGAACAACAGCAAAAGTAAACCTATCTGGGCTCTGCTCTTGTTAACAGCATTTTCCCTTTGGCAAACGGAGAGCAATAAAGGAAGGCTCTTATTAGAGTCACAACATTTTTACCATGCAATCAAGTGCACCTTTAAAAGTCTGAGGTGGCTTATCTCACCCAAGAGAAAAAAACATATGCCCCACTGTATACCTGGCAGTATTTATGCTCATTTCCCTGCTTCTGGGTTGTTTGGGTTCGGGGTTTTTTTTCCCAGTGAAATTCTACATCCCTGAAAGAAAGATTTCTCCCATCAAAACAAAAAAAATGCTCTCATGGTCATGTCTTCCTTTCTAATGAACATTTTTCAGTAAGCTTGGAGTTTTATTGAACTTTGTTCCTTTTCTTGCCCCTACAATTAGACAATAGTGATTTATGATTTCTTTTCTTGCTGGTCCAGTCTCTATGGAACAATGCCTTTCAAACTCATTTTCAAAACTTCACTGTTTTCTGTTAGTGTAAGGAAGACTAAAATGTAACCTTGCAATGTGAATCCATCAAAATTATTGCCACCTCAAATAAAAGCAAATGACAGATCATTCAGAGTACTTGTAAAATAATTTCAGATACATTTTTGGGAGTCATCTGGGAAAAATGGCACTACATTATCTAAAAATACCAATTTTTACCCTGAGGCAGACTACCTACTGAAAAGACTTTTACTTTGAGAATGATTTTGAATTTTTACCATAACTGAATTGACTAATTCTGAGTCTTATTTGAAAAGAAACAGAGGGAAAAACAGGAAGGAAAAACATTAACAGTCCAACTGAGTAGAAGAATTCCTAAGATGAGAAAAGGAAATGTGCACCATCTGGAAGAGAAGTTTCTAAACATAGGCTATTAGGTTATACGGTTCATGATTAAAATCTGGCAAAAACCTTCTTTTCTCTGGCAGAACAGACAGTATCTTGACTCTTGAATAATATTCATGATACTGCTTCAGAGCAGAGAACATTAGTTTCTAGGGATATGAAGTTCTGGATCCCCTGGGAAGAGGCCAATCTCTTGTTTGAGTTGAATACATTTCACAGATGAAGGGGAGGAAGAACAAAGAAAAAGATCTTGCCTATTTACCATGGATGCTATCAGTTGGGGAAAGCAGTTTGGCACAGCTCCATAGCTGTTAGCAAATATCAGTAATAGTTTTATTTCTTTGGTTGAAAGGACACAACTTTTTGAATCTGTCCCCGTAATTATTTGAATTTTTACTTTATCAATATCCATAGTCCAAACTGGAGCAATTAAAAAATAGGTTGAAATACATGTAAATATGAGTAAATTTAGAAATCATTTTTTTAGCTGTATTCTGTAGGCAGCTGTTCCTAATGAAATTATGCAAGATAATCTTGAAAAATCTGGGTATCACAAGGGATTTGGGAGTGATGACACCTGACAAATCATTTTGCCAAGCACTACACCAGAATTTCTTCTATGCAAGGAAAAAAGGAGACTAAAACGAAAACCAGGTAAAACCACTCAGAATAATGTGTGAAAAAAGAAAATCTTTCATAATTGCTTATCTTTACACTTTTACCAGTGAAGAAACCTTTTCAATTATGATGATACAGTACAATTCAGCACAGAGTACATCAGTGACTTGCAGCAACACAGTCACACCAGAGAGGGGATATGCCTTGTCCAACATACACAACTTCTTGGCAGAACAAATTAAAGCAAGCAGAGTGCAATAATGCAGCTATATTGCTTCTTACTAGGTAAGTTGCCGCTGTCTCCCGCAAATACCCTAGAGGTTAGGGCTGCACAGAGCTGTTCTGTGTTTAGCTATTACCTTGATTATTCAAGAAACAGCGTATTTTATTGAACTTTGAAAGAATGACATACTTTTCTATCTAATTTTTCTATTTTTATAGATGTTTTTGCAATAATAATGCCAATTATTTTCTTCTAGTCTTCTAAATTCTCAATTCACAAATTAAAATTATCCAAGATAAGATTTGCTATGTTCTACATTCTCACCCTCAGATTCCAAATAAGTTACTCAGAATGGTAGAATTTTCAGTTAAATGAATATCTTGTCTTTCTTAATCAGTCTCCATGTACACTATAGAGTATGAGCATAAAGTGGATAAAAAAAGGTGCACGTGTTTATTCACCTTAGAGATATTTGGACAATACATCTTTTAATATTTAATTATTTTCTTAGATTTCTCAGAGGCTGTGGGATATTCAGGGTCACTTGCCTTTACAAGGAGAACAAGCAGGCCAGAATCCCCTCAGGTTAAGAACTATCAAAAATGAAGGATCTTTTTCTAAAATTGATGTGAAAAAAGATAAACCACGACTAATGCGACAGTGTGGTAGTCTAAAGTCTCTAGCATGCAGGCTGCACACAGGAATTTTCAGATCATGTATCTGATTATGAATCAGAGGAATTAGTTCCATGAATTATAAGAGAAGGTTGGATAGATTAGAGCGCATAACTGTTATGTAAAATTTGTTGAAAATAATTTAGGAAGATTTCATGAGCAGATTGGTGTCTGATGGTCTGTTAAAAATGCCAGCAATGTTTCCTTCAGGCAGAGTGCAGAAGCTTTTTCCCTTTTGAGAAGAAATGGAGGTTTCTGATTTACTGCAGACCAGCGGGGTGCAGGAGGCACCTTCCCCTAGAAGACTGCAGAAAGCCATTTTTCACTGTAGGTCTTGGGCAGCTGATTTAGCAAGGAAGGGAAGAGAATGAAGGTAAAATGAGCTAAAATAGCTAGGAAAGTAGCTTCTAGTATCTGAATGCAGAAATACACATACTGCAGCTGTGGCATTACAGAGGCAATTAAATGGGTGTTCCATAATCTTAGCTTGACTCACAAGCCGAATGGGATGTACCATTTTAAAATTCTGGCTTCATGTACTACATACGTGAATAAGCGCTGTATAATAATGTTCTATCTCCAGATTAGTGGAGACAACATGACTAAGCGTGCTATTTTAATCACCTTTGCAGTGATGATTACTGTAAGACACTTCTGAGAATCTTTAACCTAAGACTAGTCATTCATCTCCATTTCTTTCTTGTCACAATCCACCCAGATGCTGTCTATCATGACCTTTCTGCTCTTATTTCACTGTGCTGTTTGCCAGAAGATTATTTTTGATCCCTATGCTGCTTCATAACAAATATGCCTTATTTCTGTCTTTATATAGACTGAAAAATAGTGGTTATCTCAATAACTATGATAATCTGTTTAAAGTAGTACAGTGAAAGAGATTGCACAGGAAATACTTTTATGTCATTTAATTCTGCTTCTTCTATCTGTTCTACCTTTTTTTTTAGAAAGGGAGAAAAGAAGCAGACACAGGATGTTTGTGTGGAAGAACAGGAATATTGGATAAAACTGCTCTATTCACTAAAGGACTGTCAGTGGGATACTATTGCTGCAAAGCAACTCACTGCGGAAATAACCTTTATATCCCTTTTGTGCTACCAAATTTGTATACTGATAATTAACAGTGATCCTTAGCTATTCTCTCAGCATATGAAGCTCATATAGGAAAAAAAAAATTACAAAACCTGCATTCATCTGGTGCTAGTTTTTGCTATATTTTTACTATTCATATAATAAAATAATGCTGATCCCAAAATGGTGATCTCAGAGGGCCTCAGGTAAGCCAGCAACATCTTTTTATGAGAATTATGTTAAAGAGGCTTACCCAAAATTCAAATCGAGGGCTCTGTGTTATCTTCTGTTCTTTACAGAAAGTGCAGAAGAAGTGATGGACCAAAAGTTCCTATATATCTGAGAGCTCCCATTCTGCTATGCTCCAACAGATGGCAGGGCTTCCAGGAATTTCTAGGGTTTTTCCTGCTGGGATCCTATGTAAGGTATGGTTGTCCCTCTGCGTGAAAAAAAGGCAGAAGAACAAGCCATCATAAAACATAAGGGATATCCTTGTGTTTATTTTGCTAAATGAATTTACATAATTAAAGAAAGAGAAAGCTATAATTACCGTTTTTGACTGCCAGACAGTGTTGCTGATTTTTTAAGCACATCTCTATAAAGGGCAAAACAGAAAAGTTCATCTTGTTCTAAAGATAGCATTTGTTGTCAGAGCATTACCTGTTCTAAGTGGTGGGATAGCTCTGGAAAAATAACACACATTTAATTGTGTCTATTAGATATTCAAGATAATAATTTTTTTACTGGGAACAGATTCACAGTTTTGTGTAAGGTTGTCAGAAGGAGCATCTGCTAACTACTTGAAATAAAAACTAGGCAATTAAGATATACAGATAGGAGAGAAATAATAGTCTGTGGAACTCTGGCCATGCTTTGTCCTCAGATCCCTCTTTGTAGCTCCAGAATAAGTCTTCCAATAGCTAACAGTTACTCTGAAACGAGAAGACTGAAAGCAGTACTTGCTATATGTTTGGAAACAGTGTTAATTTCTACTTGAGACTATAGAGGTGAACAAAAATGAAGGTTAAGTTATACCAACTTCAATAAATCTGACTGATATTATTTAAGACACCACATTACTGACTGTCTTGCTGGTAGCAGTAGCCCTAAAAATGCTACTTGAAAACAGTCTATGATCACTGGCAATTAAAACGTATAAATGAATGTTTCTGATGTAGCAAACGTATAGAATCTTGAATTGTGTTGAAGGAACTCTGTGGCACACTTAGAGCTTTCTGTAAAATATATGTAACTTCCTCTGTTTAGACTTGCATGTGCTTGGTTTTAGTTGTTACCACAGAGCAGAAAGAGCCATAGTGGAAATGACAGACAATTTGCAATTCTTATGTGTTTCAAGTCCACGGAGAATTTAAGCATATTCTGAATTTTGAATTAGTCCCACTGAAGTATTTCTTAATAAATTTAGTTAGTTATGGTTAAAGTACATGACATTAAATGTCATGATGACCCTAATGATATCTGCAGTATGAGTCTATACTAATGAACATATTCTTATGCATAACTTTCTTTTAAAATTATACTAACCACTACAAAATTGTGGAGTATGTAATCAATAGATTTTGTCATGTCTCCTCCACAAATTATTAGAGGTAGAGGGCAGGTCAATCCAATTGTAACAAAGTATTTAATTCCATTATGGGGTGTGTGAATTAGGTGATCAGGCCAAAAGTGACCAGCTTAATTCACCATGATGTATCAGCAAAACTGAACAGCTGCCTTGGGGTATTAGTGCCTCAGGGCTTTAATTTTTGATCACTACATATAAATATGTCAGAAGTGCACTTCTGATTTAGTTATAGAATTTAGAGTAACAGAAATATATGTACTTCCTAAACCTGTCCTAGAGTCAACTATTAGCTTAAGGGCTAGTTCCTTTAAATGGTATCAGAGCAGAAAACCTGTAAATGCAAAAATGAGTATACAGTTTCATCCAGATATTTTGGGCTAGTATTCAGTGCTGATTATATGAATTCAGACACTAAGGAATAAATGCCTTTCCTTAACTACAGCACAAAATACCCCAGAATTGCAAACGACCTTTCCTTCCCTCCCTCCTCTCCCAGTTTGCAAGATCTAAATACTCCCATGACAAAGTCACTTCAAAAAAATTATGTCAAAGCACATTTGAAATGGCCAGTTCATGAGGTATATATCTACCTGAGTGGAATTTCCAGAAATACTTACTTGGAAAAATGCTGACTCTACCGTGGCTGTGTTTAGACTCATTTTGAGGCTAGTTTTTGTGTGCCTATTCAGGCAAATGAGTCAAGTAGCAGAACAGTTCACAAAAGAGAGAATAAGAACACAGAAAATTTTGAACTGAGAAATGTGACTAGTCATAAAAATTTATAAGGTTCTTTTAACCAGTCCTGGAACACAAAAATACTATATGACTCATACATCCAATCAAATCTCTTTTAAACAGCTTAGATGCTGAATTTCAAGAATTTGTGAACAATATATACACTAAAACTTACTCAGAGAAATTTTCTAATGAATACATTTGAGAAAATTATAACATATTCATGACAAAATCACATGCAGAAACAGAGCTAAAACTAATTAAATAAATTATTTCCCAGAAATTATTTGAAACTTCTAGTTTCACCAATATCAGATACCAAGCTTGTGAAATAAGAGTAAAGATGCTTTAAAGCAAGAAGAGTATCAGTCCCTTCCAACTCAGCATATTCTGTGATTCTGAGACAGAAGCCAACATTCACGCCCTTACTCGTGATTATATTATTTACATATGATTTTCACCATGACAGAATACAATCAGTCATTTTTACTTAGTTGCTTAATTTTATTAAAATTGTTTCTGAAAGAGCTCAGTATTGTTACAACTGCTGGAAGCATGCTTGATGACTTACAGTACAAACAGAGGAAAACTAATTTTATGCCAATGAGCTTATTGTAAGGATGTTTTTACTTTAGCTTTCTGTCAATTTCTTATCAAAAAACCCCAAAGAGATTGATTATTTGCATATAATCAATAAGTAATATATATTTGAATATACATAGGGTCACAGACTTCTATGCAAACAGATAATGAAACAGCAAAAGAAAAACTTCATGTGTTCAATTTGATACTGTGCATAAAAATTACTTCCAACTCTTAAAAACTGTTAATTTAGCATGAAGCCGTAAGTCACAACATAAACCCAAGTGGATATGCTCCATCAACCCAGCAGTATGGCTTTAGACCTACAGGCAATGAAGTGACCTGCAGAGCTCACTTAACCTCCACTAAAATGATTTCCCATTGCTGGGTGGGTTGCTAGAAACACAAAAAGAAATCCGAGTGAGAAAAGCAACCTTCAAACTGGAGATATGCTAATATTTCCCTAATCAATAACAAATTACTAAGGTGATGGTGCTTTGAGAAGGAGCTGCAAATTCCCCCAGAAGAAATCTATTTAAGAGGTGCTCCACAGGAAGGAGGGAAGTTGTTTGGAAAGTCAGGATTTCAGTTTGAAATTTGGGGATAATGGCCCACAGTAGGGCTTTTGAATGGTTTCTATCTCTAACCAAGAAACTGTCAGGAGAAGACCATCCTCTCTCAAGTCTACAAATCACAAACAGTTGCAAAGTGGAACAGCTGAATTAGCAACTAAATAAAATAAAACAGATTTATTTGAGTAATTTTTACTTCACTGCCTGCAATTTTAAAATTCACATTTGTATTTCAAGTAGATGACTTTGAGAATGGCCTGAGAGACACAGTAATGCAGGAAGAATAGGAGACATGATATTAAGTATCTCATACAGATACTACCTTTTTGAATGAAAAGGTAAAGAGAGACAGGGCAGTGCAATGCACTGCAAAGATGATGATTTATTAATGCACTAAATTATTAAAATGGATGTTAGTTGTTGTGAAATGTGTAAACCAATTATTTCTATAAATTCAGGGTTGTTCTGTAATTCATTCTCATGATTCAGCAATGGACATAAACAATAACATGAAAAGCTTCCAATAGGTTACTACTTCTCATTCCCTCCTCCAAGAGAAGACAAAAGGATAATATGAAGGTCAACGAGTCTACAGAAACAAAGAAACAGTTTCAGAGAAAAACTAGTCTTTGCTCACTAGCAGCAAAACTGTGATTCCCTCTTGATGCTTTGTTACAGTCTATCTTACTTTCTTCTGCAGTGTTTTTTTTTTTTCTTGTTGCTACTGATTCCCTTTTTTCAGTACTGTTTTGATATGCTGAGGATACAAACTCTATGGAAAGACAAAGGGGTTCACATCCTATTTTTGCTTACTCTTTTCCCTTTTCTTATTCTCCCGGGCTTTCGCAATTCAGGCTATCTTCATGATTCCTTGCATAAAAGGAGGAAAATGTTGTATCAGTCTTCTGTTCTTCAGTTGCTATGCAGTTGAGCTCTCTCAGTTGTTGTATGGTTGTTGTATGACCATATGTAATGTCTTCTCACTTGGGAAAAAAAAAGAAAGGTATGAGGAGGTTAGCAGTGATATTGTGTACTCCATTTCTCATCAAGTTTTAGACATGCAATATGTAAAAGGTAAGCTGGCAGTGAAGCAACACTAATTCAGATCTTCTGGGGACCTCAACTTTAGTATTGATAAATCACCTTTATGGAAATGCACCTACTTAGAGGGCCAAATCGGAGTACAGTAGTAGATAATGCAAACCTGCATGTTTGGTCCTAATCCAGAAGGTCCTATTTGCACTGGTTAGCATCAGTTACAGAAGATTTGGAAGACCTCTTGGCCTCACAAGCTTATGCTATCAGTATTAGTAAATTCAGTAAACAAAAGTCAAACTTAATAAACCAGCACAGGCAGAAAATCTTGATAATGTGAGGTGGCCACCTAAGCATTTACAGATTGAAAACTAAATAGGCAGCTATTCCAGTGCCATCATCTAAACATGTTGATCAATTCATTACTAGTAGATAGACTACAAATAACAAAGTAGGCTACTTGCTTTCTAATAAATTAATTTAATGTTTGTTATTTCTTCTTTGGAATACTCACATTCTGCAAGGCATTTATCTTTTACAGTAACAATGAGATACCATCTTTACTTTGGGGGCTAGCATACTGCTTACATCAGAAGCGAATATTAAAAACCATCAGTTTCTTAAAGTGAAATGTAAAACTAAGATATGGTCTATAAAGGATATTGTGATTGACATATGCAGGTGGTTGGTAGAGATGTTAATGAAACAACAGATCAAGTCCTGGATGCTAAAATTATAAATTATGACATCAATTCCCACAAAAAACCACACACCCATAAAAGCTTTGACATTAAAAAGCAAAATACCTTGTCTGGTGGCTTCACTTTTTGATAGCTCTCTGTTTCACTTATAGTAAGCTCTCCTGCAGGTCCAGAGACGTTCCTTCCCTTCCAGGGGTGCTCTTTCTCTTGATCACCATTTTGAATGTTTTCTGTAATACCTGCCCTCCCCTCATGATACAGGAGATTGTTCTTTGGTGCTGTTCAATAACATGGTAGGCTCTGCAAATGCAAAAAACTTCACAATCTATTCCAAATCATTTAGGAAGAAGCAGATGTATCAGCCTACCACAGAGATTCTTTTGCTTTCCAAACTTAGAAAGACATGGCTTAGTGTTTGGTCCCATCACTCCTTGTTGCTGTGACCAACATCTGAATGATGCCTGGAATGCTTGGAATAATCAAGATGAGAAGATCCTCCAAGATGTAAGAGCCAGTGCATTTCCTGCTTGGTTGTGGGTCCCAGAAAAAACAGCTTATATAGTAATTACTGACATGTAAATAAGTCTATTGGTCAAAAGGAACCAACACCACTTAGAAATACTGATAATACAGGTTGCAGAACCCACCTAAGTAATCAGATTTAATTCATTAATTCTCAAGAGGTAAGAATTTGCCTCCTCCTGGCTCGGGAACAACCTTTGCTGAAAACCATCCAGATGCAAGAAGAGTCATATCCTCCTGGAACTACTACTATAGCACAGGAGAGGGAACTGGGTCAGAGTCTGAACAAAAGCTGAAATCTGGGACTACAGCTTCTTATCTTCCCAGTATTTTTTTCTAAGCTCTTCTGGGAAAACAGTCCTTTTTGTGCAGTAGGGAGAAAAAAGAATTATAGTTCTCATAAAAACAAATACAGGCTGCTGCAAATCTAATTCAACCATTGCACCCAAGAGTAAAAGATTAGTGATCTGGATTTGATTAGGTGCTGTATATATATATATTCAAACTATTTTTTTAAAAATTTCTGTAGAATGTGACTTGTGACTGTTGCCAGGGCATTTTTTATGGTACACGCAAAACCGAATTCCTTGGCTAGGTTGCTCAGAAGTTGCTTTATCTCATAATAAAATTGCAGTAAGACTGCATGAAAGAGAATGAGGTATAAGCTGGTCTTTTCCTTCCATCTCAGGCACCAGGTTCTGCCAGCGCTCCAACAGAAGGGCTTGCATCAATTTATAAAGCAAGGCAAGAGAAGCAAAGCAGCAACTGACTGAACAAGACTAAATCACAACTTGCCTTTGAATCAATGAGCAATTCCCATTAGCAAGCCTGAAGCCTGCAGAGAAAAGCTGCTCATTCCAGCAAGGATAGTTCTGTTTATGGCTAAACTGCTCAGTGGAATGGAGCCAGGGAGTGAACCCAGGCACCATGCTGCTGATCCTACATGTTAATTAACTGATAGCCTTCACCCTGGGATAGCAAATTAGCACTCTCTGTGGCACAGTTCTCAGGACAGACTCCTCCAGGGACCATTCTCACTAGCTAGTTCAGACACCATCACCTGTTCTTTTGGAGCTAAGAATGAGATTTTTGCCGAATACTTACCAGTCAGCTCGTGCCACCGTATTTCAGAAGCCACCAAAAGTCCCTAACCATGTTCAGCTTGCAATCCAACTCAGCCTCTCTATCACTACTCTCAAAAAATTCTTCTTTAAATAGTTTCTAACTTTACCAGAACCTACCTTATCCTATCTAAGTCCATCAGCAGAGAATGGCCTTGGTGGCTTTCTAAAACCTATACACTGTTTCATCATACACAGGACTTGGCTGCTTTTCTTAAATCTTTAAAAAGCTCATATGCTCTGCTAGTTTGTCAGTGTTCTTACTGCAGTTGAAAACAGAAAAGAAGAAAATTCAAGTTTTGAAGTTTTAAATACTACATGATAACAAAAAGTGTCAATCAGAGGATTTCCACAAACCAGTTAGCAGCATGAAAGTTGCAGAAGTATCAAACAGTACTACATTTCTTGGAGTCTGTAACAATTCTAACATTTAGGAATTTCTCCACAACTGTGGGATATATGACCTTTTCCTGAGTGGAAGTATTTTCCTTCAGAAATAAGATAAGTTGCTTCCAAATCTTTTTAGGTGAAACTTCCTGCCTTCTCAATTACCCCCAAAATCCAAACTTCACCTGGAAAAGCATACAGACTCTGACTCCTCTGGCTGTTGCCTGCGTCTGTCAATGGGTAAGAACATCTCTTTGCTAAATTTATCTGATTTATTTGATGTAATAAGAACAAGAAACAACTGGATCACTTCAAGAATGATCAGAAACATTCTGAAATTCTTTCTGCTCCACCCTCCAAATCAGCCCAGAGGATCACCACACCACTCAGATTTGGTGACTCATAAAAGTCAGAAGTTTTCTGGCATATTACTCAACATGCAGTCACTGCTATGATGCGAACATTGCTCTCATCCCCAACCACTGCAGAAGAGATCACTATCCAGACATAAAGAAGACATTTTCCAACAGAACAGAGCTCAGTAACATGGAATCTGGATATTAGCACAATTTTATTCCCCACCATACAGTCGCTGTTGAACAGTAGAGGTCAAAAGCACAATTTCAGAATAAAACAACAGTTTAGCATGTGATAATTAGTCATGGGAGGCACCTATTTCCTTCCACTGACCTTGGAGAACGCCTACAGAGTAGCAAGGATAATTAACTAATATGCTTATATCAAGGAATAAAATTACCATATAATCTATCTACACTTTCGTGAACTTAAATATTACAATGACTAACAAATATATTTCTTTGTTAATAATAAGTACAACATTTCATCCAACATAACTTATTTTCTTGTATTTGCAACTGAAAAAGAACTAAATGGCAAGAATGCGATGTTTTGTGGAAAGCACCAGCTTTCTGCCAGCCTGCACAGTCTGATCAACTCAATTTTTACAAACCTATGAAAGTTTGAAATTAATTTAGAGAAATAGAGATAAACCAAGCCAAACAATAACAAAATCACCAAGCTTCATATTCAACTGAGTTAAAAGAGCTAGATTTTCATACACGAAGGAATGACAAGCCTAAGTCAGATATCCTAGAAATTATTCTGGAGTAGAAACACTTAAAATGTTCCTATATCTTATATCCTAAAGAGCTTCTCCAAAGGTAAGCTGCTACAGCTATGCAGTAGTGATCCTCAGTAAAAGGGTCTCTTTTGTAGTCAGATTTTGACATAAAGGATAAACAAAAATGGAAGGTTGCATGGAGATGTTGTAGCAACCTTCCAGTACCTGAACAGGACCTACAGGGAAGCCAGAGCGTGACTCTTCAACAAAAATAAGGACTAATGGGTACAAGGTGAAAGAGAGGGAATTTAGGTTAGATACTAGGAAGAAATTCTTTACTGTGGGGGTGGTGAGACCCTGAAGCAGGTTACCTAGGGAGGTTGTGGATGTCCCAACCCTTGCCATGTTCAAGGAAGGTTAGATAAGCCCTTGAGCAGCTTGGTCTAGTGGGAGGTGTCCCTGCCCATGGCAGTAAGGGTTGGGACTAGATGATTTTTAAGGTCCATTCCAACCCCTTAACATTCTGTGATTCTATGATATAAGCAAGTAGACTACTACATCCAAATCTCTGAACATGCCAAAAGATCTAAACAGTCTCAAATTCCAATTAAAAAATACTGATATATTGTAAACAACATAAAGAGCAATTCTGGATGATTTTAACAACTGAAGGAAGAAAAGGAGTCACTAGGCTCATGCCATTGTCATGTTGCATTCAGCTACCTCTATGCTTCTGGTGAGGCCCAGAGCATGTCTGCTCTGGTGTCCATGGCATCGTGGAGGCCCCCAGACACCGCCACGGGCAAGCCCTGCACAACAACCCTGGGCCACGTCTGACCCCAGCCCTCACACTGTGCCTGATCCTGACACCCGCCGTGGGCCAATATCCCAGTGCAGTCTGTTCCCTTCCCCAGGGAGATGCCCGATCTCTGGGGCTGCCCTGGTCCCCCCACAGATGCCCCATTCCTGCCCTGCTGCCCTGGGGAGCCCGGTCTTGTGCGACCCTGTCGCTTCTGGACCCTTCCTAAATGTCGCTGTTCCTCTGTCTATTCTCAAAATCCATTCCTTTCTAGCACCAATGGTAAAACATTGCTTTAAGTGTTCTGCAAAGTGACTCTATCAAACAGACGATGGAGCTCTGTGACATGTGTTACACATCCGCTTAGTTCAGCCTGGAAATACTACAGTTTTAAATAACAGCGCTCCAGACTTCCATCGGTATCTTACAGATCAGTTGAGTCATTTCTGGCTCAGGCACTGCCAGTCAGAGGGAAGAGGCTGTGGGCAGGAGGGTGCTCTGTGCCTGCACCGCCCCACCTGCCAGGCACAGCTGATTGGTGAAGCACTGTGGCACAGTCAGTGCAGAACCAGGCTACCCCTGTGCCATCCCTGCCCCAGCAGGAGACAGATTCCCAGTGGAAGCAAGTCACAGGCTGGGATGTACATAAGCACCAAGGGAACAGCTGCCCAGATGTGTGGCCCCAGCCTGTGTTGATGTACCCAGGTAGCACAGCTACTGACAACACCACGCCTGTGGTACCGTGAGTTTCAATAGCTACTCCCTCAGGTAAAATTTGAGATGGAACAATTCATTTGTAAAGGATAAACCAGCTTCCATGGGGTAAGCCAGGATGCATGAGACCTCTGAAATCCCACCTTCACACTGCAGTGCAGGCAAACAGAGCCACCCTGTTGATGCAGGACAGCTGGAAGACTGTGTAGATAACACGGTGATCCCTCCTCTGAGGAGTTTGCAAAGTTAAAGTAGTAATGTCTGCAGAGTGAACAATGGAAAAAGTAGCAGGCTTTAATTTACAGCTGATGTCAAAATTAGAAAGCAATCCAAAAACCTGGGTATTATAGAATGTGAGAACACTGAAAAGTAGAGCAAAATTGTTGGAAACAAGATAATAATGGAAGATATATAACAGCAAATGCCTAGATTATTCTCACCCATACTTTGTATCAACTCTTAAAGCAATTTTTCAAAATTATGTACAATAATAAAGTAAAACACAGTAATAAGGGCAGGCTGCCAAATAGTACTTACAACACAAATCAGAGGAGTATGCTGGAGTACACATTAAAATTTAAACCTTTCATCTGCTGCTTGTATGACAGTATTGTGAGAAAGACAGAAATGGAAAACTTTTGTCCCTAATTAAAACTCCCTGTTGAGATGCAAGTCATTAGAATTTCATATAAAGTGTTGTTACAACAAGACAGCAATGAAGATGGGTTTTGGTATAACTAAGACAAAAAGGACAGGGAGTTAAAGATAGACATTTGTCATTGCAGATAACAGGATATTTTTAAGCTGGTTTAATACATGTATATACTTTACTATATCACGGTAAAAATCATGCTGAGGGCACAAATTCTCCTGCCTTTTCCAGAATACTAGGATACAGTGCAATGAGCAGAAAAATAGAGGAAGAAGCAAAAAACAATCTTCATGTTTTTCAAGCACCTCTTCAGTGGTAGTAGGTATATGCCAAAAGGATACCTGGGTCCTTCTGAATGTGTGCTGTAGTGCCTGGACACATTTTCTGAACGCTGTTTAATTTACTAATATAGACATAGCTATGGAATTCATTGCTCTAAAGTCACAACTAATTTGGTAATGTACCATAAGCCAGAGAGGTTATGTCTGTTTGCTTATTATTGCAGCAAGTACAAATCCACCAGGAATAACAGACACTTACACAGAATTAAAAAGGTAGTATCCTGGGTGGTCCACATGGAAATGAATGCAATAATGGCTTTGCAAAATGTGTGTGAAATCAGAATTCTAATCAAAACCATTCTTCAAAGTTTTCTGTCTCTACTTTTTTCCAAAATTGTCTTGGTGTGTCAAGAACCACCAGGACAATCTGTAATCTGCCAGGCTAGTCTGTGACATTTTATGTGTTCTCCTGAGAATAAACATACCATAAAGGTTTACGCTAGAAATAAAGCTCATAATGACAAACAGTATTTAGGACATAATAGAAATATTCTTTGAAATACCAAGATAAAAGAAATATACTTCAGGCGTCTGAGTTCAAGGTCAATTCTGGCAATGCAAGTTATGAACCATATGAAAAAGCTTTTCATGACAAAATGACTGACCCCTGTGTTTTTTATTTTGAGCAGTAAGACAAGTTTGAAATGTCCAAATGTTGGCAGAAGATTATTTTGTTTTCATATAACTATGTAAATTTTGTAGATCACGAATAATGGCATTCTCAAAGGATGCACTCTTCCTTTGTTTAAGGTAGGGCTTGTGGGCAGAACTGAAGCACAGGAGTGTTGTAGCAGTACTAGTATTGTTGCTACTGCACTGCTTAGAAACAGAAGTTAAAAATAATGCTCCTTGCTAATTCTTCACACTCACCAATGCCTTTGTATTGGTTACAATGATAGTTCCTGGTTATGTCAAGCAACAGTAGTCAAAAGAATTGAAAAGTAAACTTCTACTGGTTGTTAACTCATAAGATTCTGGGTTTTAATCATAAAGAGTGAGTAGTTTTTCTGTAGTTCAAAGGCATGTCTGCTCCAACTTCACTAAGAAACTCTGGCAGAAATAAATTTTGCAAATGCCCACATTCCTGCACCCAGTACTGGCTACTGAGTGCGTCATTTCATTTGAGTACAAAGAGAATTAATTTCTTTCCATAGATACATTTCTGTATTGCAATATCTAGTTCTAGTTGGTTTTATGTTTTTCTAGAATAACAGAGGTCACAAGGGTATTTCAACACATGAATCACAATCCATTTCACATTTGATCTTCTATTTACTTGGAATTTTTAGGCAAGCTTCCTAGAGCTTAGAAGGCATTTACATCACAACTTTGCAATACTTCTGATACGGAGGGTTGGCTATGGCAAGATGAAAGAATGAGTATGAGCTTCAGAAAAAGTGTACCACCTTCTTTTTGATTATAGAAAGATAGAGCTTTCTATGTCTGTCCACCAAATAACTATTTTTTAAAACATGCCATAGCACTTTTCAGACTGGTTTACTCTTTTTGATTAATGTTTTTTGGATATCGCAATCTTTTGAGATCCTTATATACAGAGAAATAACTCTACTTCTAGTCTTGTTCAATGACTGAAGTAGATCTCCATTCTACCATGAAAAGAAGTAAGAAGATTATTCTAAATAATAAATGGTAAATAATAATAGTAAAGTGGTGCACCAATCCAGTTCCCTGCATAGGTTGTGTGGCATGGTGTTAGATGAAAATAGCTGATGAGTAGATGCTCTGCATCTTTACATTTAATAAAAAATGCACAGCCTGATTTTACAAGATTTTTTAACAGTGAGCTAAAGAAAAAGAAGACAGATACCAGATAAATTATCAGTAGTACATGACATAAGCTCTCATTCCTGGCCTGATGGGAGTCTGTGCTGCATTGTGGACCTCTGTGGGTCTGACAATAATTTCTAGTGTCTCAGCAGGGCTACTGTCAATAGGCTTATATTTGCTGCATATGAGCCCACGTGTCCACCAGAAATAAGACCACATATAGCGAATGAGTTTAAAAAACATTATCCAAATTGGTTTTCTGGTGTGCAGACTAGGAATTTATCGTATCTGTTATGCTTTATTTTCTATATTATTCTCTGTAATTTTCTGAAACTCATTCATTAGCATATTAGGAAAATGCAAACACAGCTGAAACAGAGTGCTGAGTTTGTTTGCAGAACTATTTGGAGTAGTTACCTAGCATTAATAACATGAAGCATGTTTGCAAAAATAGCCAACTGTGTAACACCAGAAATGGCAAAAAAAAAAAGATAGAAAAATTTTTCAGACTCTTTCTTTTTTATACAAAATCTTACACTTTTTGTAGGACCAGAAACCTACTCTAAACCTTCTCAAAAGGGCAGGATTTGTAGTAATGAGAAACACCTTTTACTAGACCAGATTGACACATGTGGGAGATACAGGTGTTTGGGCAATAAGGCCTTCAGGTCTCAAATAGCAATTGCAGCCTTTAAAAAATACAAGTTGAGAATATACAAGCTGCATGCCTGAAGTTGCATATCTCGGGCCATCTGAGAGATAAGGGTGATATGTATAAATTGATTTTAATAAAAATATGAGTGGCTGCACCAGGCCATAGCAGAACTCTGTGTTTAAATCAACATCCTCTTAAGTAATGGCCCATACAAAAAGAAAGTTTCCCTGGCTGCTCATGTCCCATTCATGTTGTCACATTCTACCTTAGATAATAAAAAAATTTTAACTGTAATAAATTTACTAATTAAAATTCCACTTAGATTGATGATACTTCACAGAAAAAATGTAATTAAAAGTTCATTGTGATTACAGTGCAAGTTTAAAAATTCATGGCATTTTTGAGGGCTGCAATAAAACAAAGCTCTAGCAGTTTAGATAAATACTAGCAGTAAGATAAATACGAACTACTCAGCAATGGAATTACACATTTTTAAAGTCTCATATCTTGGTCTTATTTGACCATAGGTACTTTATCCTTAAAGAAATACAGTATTAGTGCTAACATCCAAAATATAACTAAATGTTTGGATTCTGACATACTCAGAGTAGTTAAGAAAACAATCAATTCAAAAAAAAAAAGAGCACAGAATTGCTGTGCACTAACATTCTCGATCCCTGTTAGAAGAGCACCAGACCCACCTAGTGGAATTTTCCTTTATTACAATGACTCTAAAATGCCATTTTGTAAGCAATATTGCAATATATGCCTCTTGGTGGGAAAGCTGATATGTGTTATTGTCACTGAATCACACAAGTTAGGGCTGGGGAGATTCCTGCTAGGTTTCTTCCTGTCATGCACGACTATTATGCTGGTTTTCACCTACCTTAAATTTATGAAAAAATTATGTTTACACTACTCATTTAGAGACACAGTATTTTCTAATTTTTTATATGTCATGAACGGTTTTTTATCCTCTAACTAAATTAAATGTGTATTTTTTGTGTAACCTTATTTTTTAAGCAATTGAATACATTGCTCTGACAACTATCTGGTTTTAAACTTCAGACCTATCAAGTTCTGTCACATTCCTTCTGTAGTCCATAGCAGTATTAAATTCTGTTACTGGTATCTTTTAAACTCTCTGGTGAACTTTTTCTTTATTCTCTCAACTCCCTGAAGCACATACTAATAGCTTTCTGGGTATATGTGCAAAACTCTACTTAGATCATGCACAGAAATATCAAGGATACTTAAAAATCTGTTTTGTTAACATGCCTTTTTATAACTGTAAGACCATATTCAAACTATTTTGTATTTTAAATTAATCTCAGGAATATGAGCAGGAGTTGGTGATTCTGCATGCATGAGTCCTCTGTTTTCAATACATAGGAAAGCATAATCAGATTTCATTGATTCTTTGCCATATACATACTTATTTTCTAAGAGAACACTAGAAAAATGTTTATAAAATTTTCTAGGCCTCAAATGTAAAGCAGATTTATTAGTTGAACCAGCAAGACATGCAGAGCTATACTTTCCCAAGTGCTCAGTTTGACTGCTGAACATAGAATTAATATCTATTATCTTGCTATGAAGTTTACAAATTATCATCATATATAAAATTTATCCTTAGAAAGTGCAAATCGGTTCAAATCTTTAGGCATAGCTGTAAAGAGCACAGCCCTTATAAAATCAGGTCTGTGCTATTTGAATGGGATTTATCTTGCCTGAATAAAAAAACACAGGTCCTGGAAAAATTGCAGGAATTTAAAACGGAAACTGGAAAATCTGTTTTATATGGGATTATTCTGGACTTTTTCTGAAAACTGAAATGGTAGAAAAATGAGGTTATTTACTTTACATATTCTTTCTATGCATAACTAAGAGTGTGGATTTAAAAAGACATGGTAGAAGTTGCTCTCTTTTGTGATACAAATGCCCTAGAAGTATGAGAGACATAGCTGCAGGACTGAAAAAAGCCAGACATATGATACATGATGTTCCTAAGGAGTAGGCAGCATTTAGGAGTCTGGTACATCCAGTGGCTGTTAATGATAAAACGTGTTGGTATACGATGGTGTGCTACAATTACTTTCTCAGAACATACCGAGACTTTCCAGTACCTTTCCTCAAGTAAGAAACAGGTTCCTAGGGGAAACAGGTTTCATCTCAGGAGTTTTGATACTGGGACTATTTTTTAATTATTATTTTTGCTGAATATCGCAATTTTAAGTCAATAATTTCTACTGTATTTTCTCAAGTACAAAGCCAAGTAGAGATTCAGAGCTGTATTCATCTTAGGGCATATAAAATACCCACAATAGAGATCTCAGTACTCACGCAAAGGTCTCTTTAATTAACAGGGAAAAACAGGCACCTTTAAGGCATGACTCATTTGTTTTAATTTAAGCACTTGCTTTAGGACTAGATGAATCACATCAGAGAAATGTCTGCATGTCTTCAATGATTATAGTGAGAAGCTATATGTATCTATACATGTATCTCCTATGACCAAGTTGTAAATATGAATTCCACTGATACAGTCAGAATGTTTTGTCCTTCCATAGATCCTTCTTTTGCTAAAGCAGAATACAATTTAGCATGTTCAATACAGGTCAAAGAAAACACTAATGATTTCATTCCAATTGTCTGCAATTTCAAGTGATCACCTAGGTACATGAAATAAATTTTCAAGATTTTTAAAATATTTAGATATTTTTAAATTATATAAAATTTCAAATGCAATTTAATTAAAAATATTTTTTATGAATTTCAAAATTTTCTTTTCATAACTGTGATGCAGTTATGAAAAATAGTGTCTGTTTCTTAAGCCAATTTATTTTAGTAAAACGAAAATAATCTGGAAAGTTACCAGTATATCCATGATTGCATACTGTAGGACCAATCATCACAAGGAACTTAAAAATTAACACATGCATAGGAAAAAAAAAGAGTTTTCCAATATTGCAATGTCTTGCTCTACTTCCACCCACTTAATGAGTGGAATATGTAAAATAAGTAATTAATATAATGGGCAGATGAAAGACACAGTTATGAATTTTGCCCAACAGTGCCTTTTATTTGGAATAATTTAGTAAAGTTGTGCTGTAAACCATTTTGAACTTGAAGCATTTTGGGAATGGCTGGTGAGAAGATGCACTCCAAAGTACTAATAATGTAACAGGGTTCTTCTGCTTATCCATGAGGAGAGAAACTGGTTGAGTTAAAGCTCTCTGAGAATATTGTTAGCCTTGTATTTTATTGCTCGTGCTGTAATACCATATGAAGACTGGCAGAAGAGAAGTCATAAAAAATAAAAGCCAGGGGAGGGAGGCCATAAGCAAATTAAACATAACACAAGAAGCAGATCATGATAAATCTACATTAAATTATATAACCTTGTTAAATGATTGTGAAATACTTTTTTTATATTGTTTTGTATACAGCTTTACACATCAACTGAACACCTCATGGAACCCTACCACCACAGACACTTGAGTGCACCCATTTAAAACATTCCCAAGAGCCTCGTGGCAAGCAATGCACTGAACAAGCATGCTGGGTAACTAAAATATCAATAAGTTTTATGAGGAGGTACAGAATAATTCCAAGTTTTCAGCTGCTGGCAAGACATCTTTGGTGAAAGCACTGAAGGTACAAGACCTCCAGGTATGTCCCAGAATGTACATTGCACTGACCAGTGTTTGTCCTTTCTGTACCAAGACTACTTACTTTTGACATGTCACAATTAGGAAACAGGATTAGGAACTCAGGTGGGAAACTCACAGTGAGAGCAAAGAAAGTTCTGAAATGTTTTAATGTGAAACTGCCCTTGAGATAAAAAAGATGAAGCAAAAGAACAAAATGAACAACTAAAATAATTGATTTCCCATAGTATTTTTCAAAGCCAAATGTCAGCTAACTTCTGAAATAAATAAAACATGCTACTACTTATTATTATTTTACTAGTTGCATGTAAAAACTGACTGTGGGTATTGTCACTAACACTCATCTCTCTTACCATTCAATGAAAGATTTGTTATACAGAGATAGCTCTTTTGACAGATACTTAGGAAAGATTTTGGGATTTCTGTTCCTTTTGTTTGTTTGTCTGTTTTGTAATATTTTTTTTTGCTTGCAAGACATCAGGAGGACATGACGAAGACCAAACCCAAGTACAAAATTTCACATATTCAGAATTATGTGTGTTTTGTGTGATTCTCGTGACAGATTTCTGCAGTTATCAGTAAACACGTTTCTAACCCTCCTATTCATTTCTATTCATTTAAACTTACCTTGACATTTTCCCATCAGAAGATTTATATTTCAGAACCTCTGAGTCTAGTGTTTTGATAATTGCTACAAGCACAGTCAAACAAAAAAGTGTGTTTCAGGACTAAATAAAATTCTTCATTTTCCTATCAATTGGTCTGTGTTTAATTATCAGCAGTATCTTCCTTAATTCCTTGTAGAAAAATGCAGTAGCTAATTCCATACTTATACGGAAAAAAACCCTTATGTTAACACAAACAAATGGGATGCTAAAATGCTGATGCTTATGGAAATATAACAAATTGTCAGCAATAAACACAAAATCTCAGCCATTTTGCTTAACAGCACCTCCTGCAAAACAGTGAGGGGGTTTTATCTTGACACATTGAAATAATCTGTGTTAAATCCCTGGGGAAATGCAGAGAAGATAGCAGCCGGATTGCTTCTCTTCCTTATCTGAATTCCAGCGACCATCAGAAATCTCATGGTGAAAAGCTGAAGTACACTATATTAAAATCCACAGGAAAATATTTTGCGGAGAACCTCATCTTAAATGAAACATCTCTAAAGATTCTTTTGTAAACTCTTAAACTCTTTCTCACATCAAGGCATTCTTGACACAAATCTCCTTACCTGAAACACTATCCAATATTTTATTTCTTCTATATGACATGTGGTCATCTTTCATATTTTCTGTAAATCATCATTTTGATACCATAGTATTGTCTTTTAATAACACCATAAAAATACTGAGAGAAACTATAATTTTTGATCATATTTTAGAGAGTGTTTTAGGAGCTTGCTATCAAACCTTGAGGGTGATTCTCTGATGCAAAGGGTCAGCAAACTGATTTGACTAAAGGAAAACAGAAAACCTAATTGTGAAAGCAATTTTGAATATTTGAATCTCTCTATGTACCTGTGTAGTCATTTGCTTCCATTTTAAATAGACATAAAATAAGGACTTTCATCTTCTTTCTGTTTTATATGATACTTAGGTACTCTGTGTTTGTTTCTTCAAAATGCATTTCCAGTCATTCTTGCTGAGCCCATTAGCATCTAATGGCACTTGCTCCTGACTCTTGACATCTCATCCTTGCATATAACTCCCTCATTTACTACTAACTCTCCTCAGTTCTCAGTTTCCTCTTTCCCACGCTTCAGTTCTAGCGAATTTCCAAAGCCAACCACTCCATATGCTTACAGGCATATTAAACTTCTGTCAATTTTTTTCTCTCACATTGTCACATCTTATGCTTCTGATTCCCAGGGAGCCACAAATTAACAAAAAAAAAGTTCACAGATCAGAGCAGATAACCTAAAATAATGAACTTTCTTTTGGTGGATGTAATTTACTAGTGCTGCTGTATACTTTGCTATTAAAAGCAGGTAAGAAGAATTATTTCTGCTTGCAAATTGTTGCTCAGCTTCAACTGAAGAAGCAGGATAGATCTATCGCTTCTCTTTAATAATGTAAATTTATGAACTAGCCTGGTGTTTTGCCATCCATCCTCCTCGGTTATGGCTTTGATGCTTATCTGTTGCTTATATAAATCTTACATAAATTTAACTTATAAAGCAGGAAGCACAAACTACCTTGCATTTGGTTATGTTCACTGAAAACACAGTAGAACCATATTGCGTGTGGGAACACAAATGTTTTAAATACTTAGCTCTGCATAATTCTTCTTCTTGTGCTTTATGTGTGCACATGAGTGCATATGCATTTCTTTGGGGTTTACTGGAGGGGAACGTGTTTTAAAGTACAACATTATGACTGCGTTTTCTGTTTTCAAGTAGATCATGCATGTAGAATAGGAGATGATGAAAAAATCCTTTTAATGATAGAGACTGAAAGACAGTCATTAGAAGCTCATCTGCAACTACTCAATAGAATTATTATTGAATCTATTACTTTAAAGGGTAGCATGAAGTCCAGACCCTGAGAAAATCAGGATGGCCAGGTGCTTGGCTGATGCCTCAAGAGTGATAAAAAATGCTTTTTAGAAAACTGATATATGTCCTTTACTGATCAGTGTGTTCATACAACCTGATTAGCTCAGACAGGTTCTGCTCCAGCTTTCAACACTTGAAGAAAAGAACAACTAAGGTCTAACCATATTTTTTCCAGTAGCTTCTGTCATTAGTGCATCTGAATCAGGTACTTAGTTCATCGATTAAAAAAACACAGATAAAGCATTCTAATAGATTTGAATCTGATTTTCTGGTTTGAACCCCATAAAGCTAGAACCATCTCTAATTTTCTATTAACAGACTCAGAGATTTGCAACAGCTATGTTGAAATTCATTATCTGAATAACATTTTGAATATCATTGCACAAAGAAACAAGTTTAACTGCATTTTCTCAAATTATTTTTCAAATTATAGTAGTGCATTCAAATCCATACACATACTGCTTTTGGATGAATACTGCATTTTCAAGATCTCTATGTGGTACGAAGAACATTCTTTAAAATTAGCAACGAGTAAGAAAGTACAAACTGAGGTAGGAATACAAATCAGGATTTAAATGTACATAACCTTGCAATGTCTTGATCATTGTGAAAGGGATCACAAATACCTGCCAATAACTATTTCAAGGGTGTAAACATTTGGCCTGCTAGTGTGTTATTTACATCTATAGAAAATTTATAACTAGAGATAATGGTATGTAATTTTGAAACGACACAGACTGAATATGACAGGTTTCTCTGCACCAACAGCTATTAGAATTGTGCATTGCCCTTTATGGAATATGACTGAAACCTTATTCCTTTGAAATAAAAAAAACAGTGAAGGACAAAAATCCTTGAAGATTACTTTAAGGACTCAAGCCCTGTTGGCTGTAGGCTGCAACAGAACCTTTTACAGCTGAGTAAATACTTCCTTTCCCCTCAGCTTTATTGTTTCAAAAAATTTTGACCTTACTTCTATTAATAATCTTGGTATAATACTTTTCAGTCTTTTTTGAAATCCAGGACTGTATCTGTATGATACAAACGCGGTGGATTGCAGAGATATCCAAAGCAGCTCTGAACATGTGAGACAGGAGAATCAAGCAAAAGACCCAGGGTAAGGCTGCTGTCCTAATTCTGGCACATTAATCACACTGATAGGTCTATGTGGCACAGCACTGCCTTGGCTCTCACACCTGAGAATGTTAACAAAATCTGCTATAGAAGGAAAATATTTCCAAAATATTTTTGATCTTCAACATCTCTATAGTTAAAATGACTGCCATACAGTCCCCTTTACCTCTAACTATTGAAATCAGTTGCAAACAGAAGAAAAATCATGCTAGCCAAGATCTGATACACTCAGGGATTTTTACTGGAAATATCAACTCCTCACAATACCCTATAAAGCAATGTAGAAGCAGGAAAAGAAATATTTAAGAAGATTTTAAAGAAGAATTATTTCTCCTTTGCACACTATTGAACACAGTATTCTTTTAAAAAGCACCAAAACAGTACTGCAGTCCTTGAAAACATTATGTAATAAATTCTGCAGCTTTATTTCTTTGTAAAAAGGGGATACTTCTTCATGATTTTTATCATTGCAAAATTACTTCAAAGTAAAGGCTGAAGTATTAGTTTACAACATTAACACCATTATGTTCTTGTTTGCTTTTATCTATCATCACCTTCAAGAATTTTATAGTGACCTTCAATCAACGCAATCTGTTTTAAAGTGCCTTAAGCTAACACTATGAGAGGAAGGTTTTGTGGGCAGAAAATGCAAACATTTGAAACAAACAATTTATTCCAGCCCAAGAATCACAAATATTGTCTACAAAATAAAAATAAAATACCCATAATGAAATTATTTAGAGCAGCCATCTTTTACTACAATCAAATTCTTGGTGTAATGAAGGATGCCATCCTAAGCCTGCACATTTCAGAGGTCAAATTCAAAATAGGATGTGTATAAAATTTCTAAATTAATATCAGCTTGATCTGAAAAAGGATATTATTTTAAAATAGAAATCCAATTTCCTTGCTGGCTCATCAACACTTAAAAGGTTAACCTGGTAAAATATAATTCTTTATTCAGGCCTCTTCTAAGCTACTGAAGGCAGAACAAGTTGTTGCCTAGGACAACAAAATATTTAGTGACTGTATTTCATCTGTTTTTGTAGAGAACTTGTGGGCTGGCAGAAGAGGTTATTTTCCAGTGGTTTGAAAGGAAATAAGAAGTCTATTGTACTCCCTGGAAAGGAGATCACATTCTGAAACTTGAAATATGAACCTAATAGAACACTGAGATTTTAGACAGAAAACCAAATGATAAGGCAAATTATTTGTTCCCTGAATGGAGAAAGATTTTGTTAGGATACTTCAGAGACAGTACTCTCTCTGGCAATAGGTAGAGCAGGTTGCTTTATAATGCAAGATAATTTTTTTATTAAATCAATCATTTGTGCTACCCAGTGTGTTACAGGACAAGAAAATGATCTTGCAGATGAAACACAATAGGTGCTAAAATTGCTCAGCTTTGATTATTAGTGCTAAAAATGGCTGCCAATCACTACCTGATTATAATTTGTTTTGAAGAGAGCGTGGGGAAGAGAAGGAAAGAAATAAAAGACAAAAAGGGAGGTGGGGGGAAGCTCTGATTTTAAAAATTCTAAAGCAAATGTTTGCCTCAGAAAAGAGGGAAAAGCAATTGCTATCTGCAAATTTCAATGGATACATTTACAAATCAAACATGGTTGTTTTAATATCACTTTTAAATCAGTTTTTTGTTTTTTGTTATTGCCATAATATAAGGAAATAATAGAATCAGGGAAATTACTTTAAAGTACTTATACCATTTCTTCTATTTAAATAACCTGTAATGCAAAATGACATCAGATGGATTACAAAAGAATCATTATACAACCAAAAAAATAAATGTCATGATATTATTCACAGTGCAAATATTTCCTCTTTCTTTCTTTACCATACTGATTGTAAACTGAATAAAGCACCGCATTTGTACTAAAAGAAGTGTTTTTCCTCCCACTTCTCCTGAGTCTGGGCACTGCCATGATCCAAAGTGGGAGTGGGAAGAGGTAAACAGTAGATGTTTAAAAGAACTGCCATGGTTTATGTCATCTCGTGATCTTTTGCAAGTAACAGTATAGAGGAAAGAGAATGATGTATTTAAAAAGTATTTTCTTTAGCATGAGGAACAGATGGAAGTTTGCACATCAAACCCCTCCAAGGCTGTAAGATCCCTACCTATGCAAAATGTTAAATGCAGAAACCTTACGGAAGAGCTAAACATGTTATGAAGCTAAAATACTGGCACATGGATTTGTTGAGGATACAGAGCTTCCAATGAGATTTCTAGAGACAGCCACTGAAATACTACAACATAACAACAGTTTTTAAATTATAAGTAACATCCACAGTAATTTAGGAACTGAGTGAGTAATGGAGATGCTATCAGCATTCAAAACAGAAAGAGTCTGACTGCAGAAAGAATAATTTTTAAATGCAAGATCCAAAGGAACAAATTTAATACATGATTGCAATTGTTAAGTATTTAATTATTGCAAAAGAAACAGATATGCATTATTGAAACCATTTTGAGACCTCTGTGTGTGCCCTGGATAAAGGAAATCTACACAACTACTCTATACAGGGGGAAAATGCTATTTGTATAATATCCCATGGCTTTTCTTGTACATTTAATGAACCTACTGATCCAGTTTCAAAGGGAAATAGAGTAATTTAGAGTTATCTTTTGTATTTGCAACCACAGTGGCTAACACATATTAATGGAATCCCATTTACAGCATTGTCCTACTAATGCAGGAGCAACTGAACAAATCCATACACATCTTACCTCATGAAGAAATAATGCATCATGATAAAAGCTATTCAGTTCCACACTCATCTTCAGAGTTTTTGATATGAAACACATGAACAACTCCTCTGATGTCAAAAAGAATGCTTAACACTTGGTCCTATATATATATATATATATATATATATATATATGTATGTATGTGTGTGTATATGTGTGTATATATATATATATGTATATTAGAATAGCTTTCCAAACTACGCCAAAGAATTTGAATGTTTATTGAAAGTTTCATTCATATTTTCTCAAACAAACCAAGGTTGTCCACTACCCATTTCAAAATTGTAGTTATTTAATGTAAAACCCACCACAAATGTAGTAGAAAATGTCTTCCTGAATGTCTTAATGCATTGTATACACAGACTACTACTTTACTAATGAGTGAGAAGACCCAAAGTTCAGTCTGCCTGGCAGAGAATTTTAAAGATTCTCATTAAACTTTCAAAGGCTAGAAATATCTGTTCCTTAGTAAAAGAGGCACATTTGTTGTTGCAGGATGTCAGACACATTCTCAAGCATTTTACGCTTCCTAGAAACTTTGAAATACAAGACTTTTGGTTTTGCACCAGTACATCAATATGGTTGTCTCTAAAGAAGTATTGGTTCACATAAATTAACTTCAAGAACTTGATCAAGTACCCTAGTAATATGCTTCCAAATGTCTGGAAAGAGTGAACAAAGAAAAAGTCATACAGAAAACTTTCTACACTCCACAACTATAGAAGATATTTTAAATAACAAAATACCTAATAACTTGAGATCCCACAGCCTATTGCTAGTGCAGCCTCATGGTCTTGAAAGCTCTTCTGACCATCAAAATTGTTGGTGCCATTTAGAAAGCAACCACAGGAAGAGCTATGGGCATCTTTATCAATCAGCAGTGTCTCTGGGAGATCAGAAAGGACTGTGGCACTAAACACTCTTAGTTCTTTTCAGTGACATGAAATCTAGCAGGAGGCTCTGAAGCAGAGAGGAAAAGGAACAGGAGCTGCAATTCTGCAATGTCTGAGAGTGTGTTTCATTCCTCTCCCGAAACTGTCTCTGCAGAGTGGCACACTTGGGAAATTAAGTAACAACTAGAGAAGAAGAGTCACAGAGTAATTTGTCAAACAGAATCTGAAGGACAGTCCTCCTAAGAAAAAGACATCTTTTCATGCCAGATAGCATGGGAAATTAAGCTGTCAAGTGAGCACTGTACAAAATCCATCCATTTGGTGTGTACTACCCAATCAAACTGTGGAGTTCCTATCTGCTTTGCTGCAGTAGATGAAACGGTTGCTAAGCAAGACACTAACCTCATCAAGGTATCTGAATGCAGTATGTACAGTAGGTTTAAGTTCTTTAAGCACAGACTATAAGATGTATAAATATTGTAGGTTTACTAGTCAGCTAAGGCCTTATGGCAACTCTGAGAACTAAGTTTGACACAGTGGCTTCCATAACTTAGACCTACAGGCCCAAGCTAGATATGTATAAAGAAATCCTGACTTTGAAATTAGCCATGTATCATTGCCACTCTGTGACTGTACTGGAGCTGTAAAGAGAAGGAACAGGAAGATACAGAACAAAGATTTCTGGATGTCTGAAATTACTAAATAATGTAAGACTCTTCAGTTTGCAAGTGAGACCATTGAGTGGAGAAATGATAGAAGTGTGTAAAAATGAACCACAACACAGAAAAGATAAATAGAGAAGGAATTCAAGGATGAATTTGCTGAACTTCTAGCAGCAATGTGTAATTTTTTCCTTAAAAACTTGTTAACTGAGGACTGGAGAGTGACAAAATTGATGCCAATTTTTGAAAAGAGCTTCATGGAAGATCCACGGTAATACTGGTCCCTATGCCTGTCCCAGGTGAAATAGTAGGAAATTAAAAATGCATACTAGTAATGGACACATGAATAAAGACAACAAAGAAGAGTTAATGTGACTGCATGTAAGGATGTCTCATATCTCAGGAGCCTATTTGTGTTCCTTGAAGCAGTCAAAATCATGTAGAGGTTAATGATTTGCTTGATCTGCTTGTTTGCCTGAATTTCTAAAGTCTTTTGATGGAGCCACTCTTAAAACACTTTTATGAAAAAAACCCCAAAACCCACAAAACAGCAGTCATGAAATTAGGCCATAAGAAGATGTTCTTTCAAGGAGAAATAGCTGTTTTAACCAGGAAACTGCAGGAGAAATTGCAGTGGAAGAAGGTTTCTAGTGAATACCTCAAGAGATCTGTGAATGGACCTTGGCAGCTCAATATACTTATTCATTCTGTAGCAGTAAGATCACAAAACTTGATGATGATAGAAACCTATTCAAGGTCAAAAAGTCAAGAACCAGTTGGGCCCAATTCCAGAAGTCCTTGAGCTCAAAATTACTATTTTACGAATGCTATGCAGATAATTCATAATACGCTTGTTCATAATATACTTGTTATGCAGCCTTCCCTGGTCATCTGTTCATGGTGATTTTTACAGACACCACAGTGGGTTATGTAGACCCACTGATCTACTTCACTATGGTCATTGTTAGGCTCTTTCATTCCTACAGTAAAAACATCATGGGCTTCAATAATCATGTAGCCACTTTAAATAAAACTGAAGGATCACTTTTCCACACAGTATATAATTCAATTAAATTGTGGGACTCATCAGCGATCTCGTGAAAGGTCCAAAGAATTTAGCTATAAACTAATGGAAGGCAGTGGTAGCTAGTTTCTCTCTCTGGTATCTTTGCTCTGATCCTGAACAGCAATCCTTATATCCAAAGGGAAACCAGGAATGCAATTTGGGAGAGAGTTTCAAGAACACTTCCCAAAAAGTTCAGGGTCTGGACAGTAATTGAACCATATCATAAAGATTAATTTTACAGAAGACAAAGACTGAATCATCCATGTGAAAGAAGTATGTATGAGAAAAGAAGCTCACAGTGCAAGATGAACTAATTGAGAAGAAATGTAAACCAGGCCACTTCCATGTAACCCTCCTCCCAGGAGTTCAACTATCTGTGATTCCAGACCTACTTTCAGTACAGCGCAGCTGTGCAACTGTTCTCAGTTTACTTCTGAGAAAATTGCTAGGGCGTGAGAGGGAGCTGTGAGAGAGTGCACAGGCTGGAAGCATTAGAGATGAGAAAGGTGAAGTTGCAGACATAAGTAAGATTGTTGAAACAGGGAAAACTGGCACCTCAAGAATTAGAGGAACAACACTCACATGAAGAGGTATAAAATCCTGATGAGAAGAAAGAAAGGGAAATCAGAAGATAGCAGCTCAGCAGTACCACAGATCAGCCTGTTCCAGTGAGCCCCAGAGGCCAGCTCTCCCCTACCTGAGTGATGACTTTCTGCCCATTACACTGAGTGACTCATTCGGTGGGGGTTGATTTAATGCCTAGTTCATTAGTCCTACAATGAAATGTGTTACTTGACAAATAACCTGCTTTGTGCTTTTAAGGTGTTTATATCTTGCCTGAAGAATCTCTATGGTAAAAGCTCCCTGAAGAGAGTGAGTCCCAGAGGGGGAGGGTTACGTAAGTAATCCAGAATAACTGACAAGAATAATATGATTAGTCATATAGAAAAGCATTTATATTTCAAAGCACAGGTGCACAGGTGGGTTAGGGGATTACAGAACATACTGGACTTTTTTTCAGCCAATGATGTATATTTCAGAAAAGTTCCTCATAGCTACAGTATTGAATAAATTATATCTGAATCTGGATACAGAATCTGATCTCTCTAATGAGCCAAGAAACCTGGGAGACAAAAGCAGAACTGTTGGGAAAGCCTAATTTGGGAGAAGGCATTCTGAATACTTACAATCCCAGGATAGGAAAATTAGAACAATGCTTCTCAGAAAGTGCATCACAGAAAGAAATGGATCTGGGAAAATTCTAAATTACCTGAATGAAAAATTAATTAGAGGAACAAAATCTAAATTTCAAAGTCTGACTTGTTGAAGAAGGACTGAGAATGCTGGTGGGAGCTTTCAAGAAACACAAGTGAATAACTTTTAAAATTACTCTTCTGATTCAAATGCTTTTAGAAATTTCTGCTTGATGGCGTTTGAAGAAACACATGCTCTATATACACATAAAAGTTTGAAAGAAACTAGCACGTAAATCAGAGATGACATTACCTTGCCAGAATAATTTGCAATAGATTTTAGGAAGCTGAATTTTAAATTTCTTTCTTAATGCCAGAGAGCTGGCTGGAGGACCAGAAAAGCTGAGAGAAGATTCCCTTTACCACCACTGCCTCAGACATTCTCCCTCTCTCATATGCTTGGTGTTCTCCTTGCAGTGGTTTTCCATGTGATTATCTCGATAGTAATTTACAAGAATAATAAAACTGTGTTGGAAATAAAGTAAGAACTGTTCTTGTAAGGAAGACAAGAGGATTTGAAGTTCTGATCATTCCAGTGTCCTATGGGAATAAGGGGTAAATCATGAAGGTTAACTTCAAACATAGAATCATTTAAGTTGAAAAAGACCCTTAAGTTCATTGAGTTCAACCATAAACCTAACGCTGTCAGGTCCCACTAAACCGTATCTCTAAGTGGCACACCTACATGTCTTTGAAATATCCCCAGGGATGGCGACTCAACCCTGGTGACTTCACTGGGCAGCCTGTTCCAATACTTGACAACTCTTTCCTTCCAGTGAAGAAATTTTTCCTAATGCCTTGATGCCATTTCCTCTTATCCTATTTGTTACTTGGGAGAAGAGACTGACTTCCACCTTGCTACAGCCTCCTTTCAGGTAGGTGTAGAGTGAAAGGGTCTGCCCTGAGCCTCCTTTTCTCCAGGCTGAACAACCCCAACTCCCTCAGCTGCCCTTCACAGGACGTGTGCTCCAGACCCTTGACCAACTTCGCTGCCCTTTCGGGATACACTCCAGTGCCTCAAACTCTTTCTTGCAGTGAGGGGTCCAAATAGAAGATACTGTCTCTACCATCAAACCTGTTTCTACCCCTCCAGGACCCATGGTTGATTTCCCAATAGCTAAATGGAAAGAAGCACCAAATAAGAACAAAGGAATTCCTTGAACCAAACTAAGTACGGCTTTTATGTCAAATTCAGTGGGTGTTTAAAAAGCTGAAGTAAAGAAGTTATCATTTCTGTAGCCCTTGACATATTTCTATTGCATATTAGGCATAACTTTAATTTAAACTTTTTGTTCCATCTAGAACTTAAGCACCAAGAGACACCAAACCAAGGGTACTCTGAATTCTTTTCAGGATTCTGAGTCTGTTTTTTCTCTTTTCAAATGCCTGGATTTTGACCTACTCAGGCGAAGAGTCCTGTTCCTAACTTAGTGGCTTTGACCTTTATGCATTCTTTTATGAAAAACTTTCTGAGATAAGCCATCACCTGAAGAAGTGAGGCCTTTGAAATCAATTTCAGACAGCAGGCCTGCTGGTCAGAGCTAAGTATCTCGTTCTGAGAGACTGCACAATGCTTCAAACCAATTTCTTGTCCATTTCTGAAAGATTCCCATCAATTGAAAGAAAACAGTAATAGTAAATACCTTTCTAAGCTACAGATTTTCTCAGTGAACATAATATCATTACATTGAGCTCCTACTGTTTGGGGGGAACCAAATATGGCTAGACTAAAATAGAAATTCTTATAATGCAAAACTGTTTTATTAACTCTGCTCTTGAACAACATAATTCAAACATATCAGGTGGGAAAAATATTTATCTCTATAGATTCCTGTACCTATAGAAGTACTTATACAACTATTAAACAGCTTCTTCTTGCAACTCATGGCAAAAGGGCGTGTTTTCCCAAGAAGTACAGACCTTTAAATGGAACATAATGTTAAGCTTTAAAATTAGAGGGACATAGTGGTCTGGTTTATACTAGTTTTACAGAAGTGCATTCCTGTTAACTTCAGTGCAGGTACTCCTCTTTTCATCAGTTTAAGCAAGTTTGGAATCGAACCACAAACCTTTAATGACGTTTTAATGATCCACTTGGGGGAGCTAAAGGGCAATTTGTTTCCAAATTGATTATGGCAAAATGGGATGCAAAATTACAGAAAACAATAAGAGCAGAGTCTTCTACTATTTAACTCAGTGCTGGTTGATGACCTATATTAGCTTCTGAGGCAAAGGGTCCCCTGTTCTTATTAAAATTCCAGCCACTCAGAGAAAAAAGAATCCCAGTTATAACTAGCTTAGCTGAAGACACCCGTAATGCGTCAGTCATATCCTGACTTCAGTTATGCACCTACGAGATACATTAAATGCAAGAGACATAACACATGAGGCAGAGTTTGGCCTTACACTACATTTTTGTGCTAGTTAACATCAACTGTAACAGCAACAAAAGAAATTCTAATGTGGAATGGTTTTGTCTGTCAATTAATATGAAATAACTCCTTTTATATTTTTCTTTCTTTTCTTCAGATGCTGGTCTCAGGCTACACCTGCCTGTGCCTCGTGCAGCAGATGCTGTGTTGAAACATAGCTTTGCACCACAGTTATGTTCTTCACTTCTCCAGCCTGGGACACAGTGGGAACTGTTTCCTAGCATACAACTACACCAGCTGCTTTATCTTATGCTTTATTGACTATGGTTACTGGTAGCCCTTTGTTCTGGAACTCAGGCACTTATCAGAGGCTGAAATGTAGTATCGCCTACACTGGAAGGAAGCACAGAGCCTTTTGTCTGTGAAGCATCAATAACATATGATATCACACTTCTCTCCATATAGAGGTTGCCCTAAAGTTCATATAAACTGACATTACAGTTGATTTAAGAAGTCACAGCAAAGCTACAATCATTCATCTTTTATAAGAGAAAACAACTCAAGTTACAGACACATAACTCACACAAAAATTCCACTGGCAGAGCTGTACTGTCAATGTCTTCATTGTAACATTACAAACTTCACTATAACAGTACAAACTTCCTCTCATTCCAAACTGCCCTGCACTGCAGTCCACATTAAAGTTTATGGTTGTCCATATGTGGACATCTAATTAAACTGAGTCATGTAAATGAAGTTTCAAGCAGAAATTATAATTAAATTAAAAATTGTGGGTTTAGCATAACTTAGTAACTATAAGGTTTCATTATTTTATGTCTAATTCAGCTGGAGCACATAGAAAAAGTAAATTATAAGTATCTCTACAGGAAGTACTGTTTCTAGGCACTTTAAAAGCAAAGATGTGTGCTTTTTAGCTATAAACTCCCCAAAAATATTTTTAAATGTCATTCAGCCTCCTGAAGGCAAACACAATCATGCTGATTAAATAACATGCTAAAGACAATGGCAAAGTAAATGGAAGCAAAGGGTACAGTCAACCCAGCTACAGGCATGAAAGGTGTAGTCATTAACAGCACTTGATGACTGCATTTGTAGAGCAAATTGCTTTTCTGCCTTCTCCTTGATGTATAGGGAAAAGAACTATATAATGTATTTGGGAGAAACTACTGCTATAAATTCATCAACTTACATTAATTAATTCTATCTCCCATATTTTTTTCACAAGGTCCATCGATGTATAGCCATTAATTAGAAAGGATTTGGTATAGTCACCCAGTTCAATGGAATCCAGCCATTCAGCTACAGAGGAGGGATTGTAGCCATCGTGACCGATCTGCTTCATCTGAAAAACAAGAATGAGCAAAAATTACCGGTGATACCCATTAAACACCTTTCAGAACAGGAGTTGCACATATTATTTTCTTTGGATCACTTGTCTTATTCTCTGATCAACATTGTTTTAATGGTTAGTACAACATGAAACGATTTTGTAAGCACAAGCAGTAATAAAACTTAGTTTTCAATGCATCTTTTTCTTACGCCTGCTTGCCTTTTACACCAGCGCATACCGAGACTGGAGCTGGAGTTCAGTTCTTTCTAGACATCAGAGAATTCATAAGTGAGGGAAGACAAAAGGGTAAAAGAGACATTAATATCCTTACTGCCCAAAAGTGTCAGATTTTCACCTAAGATTTCATAGAAGGGGAAGAAATTAGACTGAGAAGGAGTTCTTTTGGTATCATACTGCAAATGAAACATATGGTCTTGGTTGTATTATTCCTAATTTACCTTTTCTACCAGGCTATATGTTATTTTATAACGGCTGAACCTGCACTATATTTTTCTGCCCCCAGGGAAGGTTTAAAAAAAGTCTCTTTCCTCTACCTGCTCACATTTTTCATGAAACTCCTGGGAATTTACCATGGTTTAGATTGCTCACTGTCTGTTAAGTTGCCTGAGATTGGACAATTGAATCAGATAGTATCAGAATGGAATTGACAGAAACATGTACACAGAAGTGCGCCACTTGCATGTATATAGAAACACAGCCACCTAATCTCATAAATCTTGTTTTCATAAAAAGCTAAAAAAATACCATGGGCATCTAATTTTTCTGAATTTTCTAAGCTGCCAGGAAGTAAAAGCTGCAATTTCTCTTTCACAATTGCCTCTCAGTGACACAAGTGAAGACTTTCAAGCTAGCCATTAAAGATAAAAATGTATAAAGCCTATTCCTGTGCAGTTTGTTACGCCATACTGTTTTTATGAATTTTAACGTAATCTACAATAGTGGCAGAAATAGAAGTAGAATGAAGTAGAAAAAATCATGAAATAGCCTCAATTTTCAATGGTATTCGGCACATATCATCTTTCTATGGAAGTGTAACTACTGCTAACTTGATAATACACTGAACTGGTAAATTGTTAGCTTTAGAGGGTTAGAAACCATGGGTTTTGCATAGGTTCTCCTGACTGTGCAAGGGTGACTGCAAATCGTAAAAGCCAGTCTCCTATTTTTGCCTGCTAATATACATTCCTACTTTCTGAGAAACAATGGAAGTGTGACAGAAAGAAACATAACGCTTTGAGCTTAAGTTTGAAGTGAGTGACAAAGTAATTTAAAAAGAAGAGAATTCTGATCTTAATATCTTGCCTGAACCAATTTATTTCTCACAGTTTATTTGAAATACAATTTAAATTCAGAGCAGAGAAAAGAAAATTAAAGTCTGCATTTGAAAGCCACAGCAGTGTTTGTTGATCTGTCTGCTCAAATGCAGAAAGCCAGCATGTCATAGTCTTGATCTTGGCTTCCTGCAGTGTCAGAGAGGAGTGATGCAGGCACACTGCAACGTGAATGTGAGAGTTTACTCACAGTCTTTCGCTGCAGATATTGGGTAAAAAATATTAACGGCAATATTTAAATGATGTAATGAAATCATTATCCTAAATCATAAAAGAAAGACAAGAGGAATCACATAATTAGCAGTGGAAATCATAGCCTTTCAGGTCACTGCTGTAACAAAGGAATCATACTGGAAAGAAAGAGCTCAATTTTGTTGTTGAACTTGACATTTTGGAGTTTACTTTCATCCTAATTTAGAATGAAATTATTCTATGTCAAAAGCATGGCAATGTCTTCTTTCATTCAGACTTACATTAAATATTAGATTGACAGTAGTCTGTCCAGCAGACTGCAAAAACATTGGGGGATCCTGGGATCTCTAGCTCCTAGGAAACTTATTTCAGGATCTGATTTTGAACAAAGTATGCTTAAATAGCAGACACATGAAAAGCAAGAACCTGATAATTGGAAGAAGAATCTAGTATAGAGAAGACAAGAAGACATATAGAGTCCACAGGGAACACATGAGTTTTGGAAAATATAAGGTATTTTTTGTTTCCGTTCTCTAACAACAAAAACTGAAGCACCGTGAAAACAATTTTCAATGTATCCAGATGGGGCACATTATGCAAATTATTTCTTTTGTTTATTACTATTTAATCTTTACATTTAATAGATTCGGATTTTTAAATTTTTTTTTTTGGCCCACTGATTTGAGAAAACCCATGCAGTCTGGTCCATACTTTTGGTAACCCATCAGCCTCTATGAAAATAAACACTACATGGCAAGTTTCTAAATTCTCAATTCCCACCAGAGATCTCCATCAAAAGGGTTGTTAAAATGGATATTCCTCTACTACACCAGAGTTGCAAAGGGCTGCAGGCAAGTAAACACAGGTGAACAGTGCAATAAACAAGAGGCTGAGAACAACTGAAATGGATGTGACAATTCCAGTCTTCAGAATTGGTGCCAATAAACAAAATTGTTATTGGGTCACTCAACAGCCTACATGAAAATACACTAGCCTGCTGTTGGGCAGCAGTTGATTCTGCAAGCATTTTCCCTCTTCCTGTCCCAGAGTTTTGGCTGCTTTTATTCAAGGCCACGTTGTGGATAGTGCAGCTGCACAGCCATCAGACTTGTGTGAGGAAGAGCAGCGAGATGTCTGACCAGGGCCACCCCACCTTTTGCAGGAGCTGCATGTGAGCTCAGGTCTGTGTCCTGACACTTGCCTGAGCGGTGCTGTAGGTATGTCTGTGCCCAGCCATGCACCTTTGCTCATCCTCAGCCACTGACCTTCCAGAGTGACCTTGTCCTGTCCTCATTCCTGTGAATGTCCTGTGGATTTGCCCTGGGATGTGGCTGCTTACAGTCACTGCCACTGTCCCTGCCCTACTCACCTTGTCCCAGTACTCCCTGCCCACTGCCCCCCAAGCTCTCAGCTCACCTGCCCTGGCAGGATAGTTGCTACTATCACAGAAAATTAATCTCAGAACTAGAATATTTACAATTAGTTTCAGCACAAAAGCAGTATTTTGTTTTGTCATGAACTGAGAACCACTCCCTCGTCTAAAACAGGCTTTCTAAAACATGTCTAAAATGAAAATTAATAACATTTCAGTATCTGTCCTCTTGTATGGAAAGTCTCTTTCTGACATTTAGTAATATCAACTTTATTAACTGTCATTCATAGTTACCTGACTGTTTTCCTTTCGAATACTTACTGACAGACATATTGGTTATCTAGATGTGACAGTACCATTAATAGTATCTGCTTTTCATATAAAATGTTTTTGAGTTTTTAAATAAAAACACTTTGAAATATCTGTCTGAAAGTGCTGCCCCTTTACTTTGTCAGAGCAGTTTAGCTGCATCTTACCCCAGCCTTCATTAACAGGTCATGGCTCTTAGACTGTATCTTTTCTTCTGTACTGCACTGTTATCTTGGACTCCTCTCACAGATCATTTACACCCTGTCGGCTTCATTGCTGATTGATATTTCTTGAAAGAAAAATTCCCTTCCACCTACTGAGTGTATTTCCATGCATAATATTTCAATCATTTTGCACCAGCTACAACACAGGCACCAGTGGTGTCAAACATCCAAGCAAGGTGTGCACTGTTTGACTCAGATCAGTGTAAAATCTCTGAGCTGCAAGTCATGACAATGTTTCAAATATTAACTGCTCATAAACAGGGGCACTATTGTTCTTCCACAGACACTACTACTAGTTCATTCAGTTGTTTAGAGAACAATACTAATGTTAGCTCTTTCATTGCAGAAGACCTTCATGTGCTGACTGTGGAAAAGGCTAGGAATTTAAGCCCATAGGATTTGGAGAAAAATAAATGTTTAAGAAAATATGATTGAAAAGAACTATGGAAGAAGATACAAACCATATGAGATTTCTCTCCTAGGTCCTATTGATATATCACCAGTATCAGTTCCTTTGAAATGAATAGAAAGCAGTATCCAGAAAGAGCTGTTTCTCATAATAAAATAGCAATGTCAAGCAGTATTCTAATGGGTTGAGAAATCCCTCACAAGAGACCATCTGTATAACAGACTTTTTAAAAAGTATATCACTGCTGTATCTATACAACATTTTACATTAGGATAAAAGGTACTTGAGTCTTTTGTCTCTGAAAAGTGGTCAAATAAACACAAATAGAGCTCCAAAGTAAACACATATGCACCAGAAACATCAAGGTAAATCCAGTAGCATGGACTATTACCAGTTTTCTCTGCTCTTCTCAGAGAGATGGATAATTAATACTATGTTCTCCAAAGGTAATATCACTATCTGGTGGAGCTTAACAGTGTGTGTATCAAAATCAAGCTTTTTATGTTCTGTAAAAGGAGGATGAGATTACTTGACTTTCACAGCTTTTTAAATGATGGCTGTGATTACAGTGAATTTATGCTTGTGTTCATTTGGAAGAAAGATCTTTTCAGCAAGCATATAATGCTTTCTGTTACATTGCTGTCCCATTCAAGAGCTTTAAAGCAGCATTTTGGGAACTTATATCAAACTATCAACTACATAGCTAAGAAATTTTAGGTGATTGTAATGGGGGATATATCAGTTCTTTTTTGTTTCCTATCTTTGTGAGCTGTCTGTTATAAATTATATACTTTACAAACGTGGTCAGTCGGAGTCATGTTGTTGGAAGAGGAGATCATTCCTCCTCTGGACTGTTGAAACAAAAGGCTCAAAAGAATGACACTTCTGAAGCCCAGGGAGCCTGGCTGGCACAGGGGCACCACACGGAGTTGGTGCCTGCAGTGCCTGGGCAGAAATTGAGCCTGCAGTCAGGGGCAGAGGGGCAGCTTTCACAGCAGACGGGCACAACTCACAAAGGACCTGAGAAGACTTTGCATATGCTGCTGTTGAGAAAGGCACTGAGTGAAAGCAGGGTCTGCCTGCAGAGACACAGCGGGTGAGGAAGAACTGTATATAAGCCCTTTGGTTTTCTATTCTGTCTACCCTGTCATATATTTTAAAAGTTAACTATTCAAGCTTGTGTTCTATTAATGTTTGACTTTTCTTTCCACTAATCAAAAGCCTTCTGTCTTCTCATGGAGCTTGCTAGAAAAAGACAGTACAGGCACATTCACTTCACAGCATTGCCTGATTCAGGATCTTGCCTCAATGGTAGGTCCAGAATACCCCTAACTGAGTTCAGTGTTTCCTACCTAAGATTGTCAGAATTTCAATAGGCATCCTTTCTATGGTTTTTTCAGTTGGAAACTGTCTTCCAAATTTAAAGAAAAATAGATGCACACATGGGGGGTTTTGTGTTTGTTTTTTTTCTTTTTTTCTGGAGAAATATAAACCGTTCCACGTCCAGAAGAATGAAGAAACCTCCTAGTTCTTCATCAGATACAATATGTGGGACAAGTAAATAACAGTTGTCATTCAGTGATAATGTATGAAACAGTTCGGGACATATCCATTGCATAAAATATAATCCTAAGAAGATCGAAATCCGAAGTTTGTGCACTAAGTGGAAGCTATGGCCTTTGATCTCATGAAAAAGTTTATGTCAGCTCCTTCAGGTTGTCATCCTAGCCTGGTTACCAAAAAAGAGGGAACAGCATTTCCTCTCATATGGCATATTTCCTTGCCTGCTGACTATTCTCAGAGCAGCCAGTAGATATTGTGGAGTCAATCACAAATAAGACAGTATAAAAGAAGCAGGATGGTAAGTAAGACATACTGCATGGCAATGGTGGCAGGACCAGCAGCATGCTACTGTTATCTTCATGATACAGATAACTGTCAGTGTGTCATGTCTAGAGTGGCTCTGTGGTAGGCTCAGATAGGAAGAAAAATGTTTGTGATACTGCTTTCATCAGGCAGTTTTGAAGCACATGCCTGGAGAGGACATTTGGTCTGGAGGACCAGTCTGAAGGTAGTCTGAAGTAAACACCTTGAACTAAAGCTTGCATGTATCTAACTGCTTTTACTGAATCATTTCCATTGTGCTGCATTACTTAAATAACATAGACTACCCATTTGTATTTCGGACTTGAAAAATTCATGTGTTATGCTGGATTCTAATGCTTTTTTTCTGTCCTTACAGTTAAAGGTCTTGCAAGTGGTGCAGTGAGCATGTGAGTGGCCTCCCTTCAAACCAGGAAAGTAATTCCCAGAGGCATCAGAAGCAGGGAAAACAGCAGAGTAGGAAGCATTTCCTTTGAATCCTGTTTTTCACCTTCGCTTCCAGCAGACCAGAAACAAGGAGTCACAGTCAGAAAGGGCCATAAACATTTTGCAGCATCTCCTAGTTTGGAAACTGTGTTAGGAATGGAAGTGCTAAATGGGAGGTAATTAAACACCAGGATTAAAATCAGCTTGCTAAGCTCTGGGGTGTCTAAGCCAATAGCAATACAGCAACAGCAAACACCTGATGTGATCTTTCTCTGTTACATACACAGCATAGCTAATGAGCACATGCACAGTCGTTCTGTTCTCCTAAATGCCAGACTTACTGTGCCTGCACAAGAGTGTCACATACGAGTAATAAGTCCAGCACTTTCTGGAAGCAGAGCTTTATCGCTCTTATAACACCACTCACAGACAGGATGTGCTCATAGCCTGCTCAAATCCTACTTCTTGTCTACTGCAAAGCACCCAAGAAAAGAGGCTGGCTGCCTGCACACCACTGCTATTCCCAAACCTGCTTCGTGCTGAGACCTCTCTGTGCAGGAAGGAACAAGATGCTTTAAGAATAACTCTGAAGCCAGGAGAAAGCTGCTCTCAGCTAACATCTTCCTTCCATCTGTCAAATGAGAGCATGTGTTCCCATTATATGCTGGGAGAAGGAGCCATACACTGAACATCCCACACAGAGCCAATCCTTTTTCTTAGATAAATTCTGAGATAAGCTAGCATAATTGTCATTAAAAAACCACCTTTTGAGGAACCCATGGAAAAGTCACTTGCACATAGGTTTGGGATGCTGAAATAGCTGGACAACGCTCCTTAGGTTTTCTACGTAAATTAAGTGTGACTAAAATTTTATGCCATGACTGTTACTACTTTCTTAGTCAATTAAGCACACACTGCACACAATTCTTTTCTCAGTATTAATTTTTTCCTCATGGTTTTTGCAACTTCAGTATCTTTTTATATGTTGTCTCCACTTCTCAACAGATGTGGACTTCCTTTTAATAAAGCATATAAAATCCTTCTCCAAACATTTGTTGATTTCATTTTTTCATACAAAAATCTTAAATTTAATATTAAATTCTGCTATGAAATTTGCTTTAAGACTGATGCCATGTATAAAATATTTCCATTTCAAGAATTAATTTTGTAAATGATATTTCTACTAGACTGTCTTAACCTTATGTTATTAAAATAAGCCATAAAGTGTTCTAGTTAATATTAATGTGAAACTTGAATAACTTAAATTACATTGGTACAAGATGAGAATTAGAGCTACAAGCTCCAGTCCAACAAAAATAAAGGGTATTTTGGAAAGAAGAATTCTAACTCAAAGGTTTCAACTCTACCTACCTACTGGTGAATATATCAGTTTTCCCTCTTATGAAATGTTCTTCTCAAATACAGACTATCATGGGAAAACATTTTGAGAAATCCAGGTAAACATACCCTTTTATACCAGTTAAACACTGCATAAGAGACTACAATGATTAATTAATCTATTTTTGGCCAAAATGTGGGTATTTTTCCCTATTTAAAACTACTTTAAGCTCTAGAGAATAGTTCCTAATCAGGATACTGGTGTTTGACATCTAGAAATTCATCAATCTTTAGGAAGGCAGCAATTATGAGCAAAAAAGACAGTCTTTCTTTTCAGCTACTAAATACCTGTTGCATTTCCAGGCTGCAGAGAAGAATATGTATCAGAATAACAAATGGAGCTTTTAAAAAAGGTATTTTAAAACCTTCATGATAGATTTGTTGCTTGATTTTTACCCTCTAAACTTATTCAGTGCTGCCTGGGACTTTAAGGAAGTGTTGTTTGATACGTGTTTTTTAAAGCACTTAACTTCCACCTCAAAATATGAGCTTAAAAGTATCTCAAGTCAGGAAAGATTATTAGTAAAACTAAAAATAACATCATCAGCAATGTCATTAAGTAAAAAACACATGGAGTCATCCAGATTTAAATTAAATGAGGAACAGAAAAGAAGTACATATTCAAAACAAACAAACTAAAAGAATTTTTATCTAATGAGATTCAAATTAGTGAGACTCCAATTACGGTTTGAGGTCTTAATATATTTAGATGGTATGCACTATTTTGAATGCATGATGACAAAGCTGAACTTATCAACACACAAATAGATATACAGCAATGTGTCATGGTTTGTTGCAGGATGCGAAAGTGTTTTATGTCTTTAGCAAGCTGTTGTGAATACAAGGGTGCATTACATCAGATAAAACTTCCCATGACCCTAATTTTTGGGCTCTGTAACTATTCTGCGTTCAAAAGAACTCACATTTATATAGGAAATTATGTATTTTTACAATGTAAGTTCTCTTACATTGCTGAGTCATTTACGTGGAGAAACATGATGCACAGCTTCAGCTCTCAACTGCCTTTGTTTTGGTGTAACATCCTTGCATCAAAGACATGTTAAAAATGTGGTCCGTAGGGACTGCTTTTTTAGCTCAACAGGGAAGATGCTAAAAAGTATCTCACCATTATTCAGCACATGCTTCAAGCCATCCTATGTTACTTAATTATCTTTGGTTCAGAATTCTTCCGAGTAACTGCATTACCATCTTGTTCTCAACTGGTTTCAAGAGTACCTCTAGATCTCGATTCTGTCTCACGTTAAGCAGATTTTAAAAGGACCGCAGTTGTGGTTTTATAACAGAATCTGGTCTCAGCATCAGTAAACTCTCCAAAAGCAGACAATATTAGCAATGTTTTCATAAACACCAGTCACTGAGTGCAGATAGCACTAACATGATGATATATTAACAATCGATTCATTAATTCTGAAGAATGAAAACAAGACTACACGAAATCTGATCTCTCTAAGAAGTATGAAAAACAGAAAAAATATATCATCAGCTATGAGCTGGGCTAAAGATTACAAAATTTTGTTTGAATGATAGCATTGCTGAAAAATTTGTAAATTTGTAGATAAACCTTTAATATCTTTAGTAATTCACCAGATGCTACTTTTAATACCCTACTTCCTGTACCATTTATCTCATTTGTCTAATACGGTAAGTGGAAAATTATTATCTTTAATGATGTTTGGTGTTTCTGTGCACAGACTCACATTGTAGTATATATGGATTGACTAACACCTTCAGATACAGAAATTGCTTCACAACTTCTGATTTTCCCATACAAAAGAAACCCTTGTGCTCTTTTATAAGTCATCCATCCAGGAAGCCTTGATGCATCAAAAAGCCATTTCCAACAATGTCAGCTTCAGGATCTAAACTGAAAAGTCTTTTAATAACTCTTGTCATTCTCCAGTATTATGAAACTTCAAGTGGACTTTTTAAAAAATTTTAAAATTTCTATTTACCGCAATTATTTCACTCATGCTGCTACCAGAACACTCAGTGCACTTTACACTTGGTTTTATTCCTGCCCTAGTGTTTTGCCTGAAGTATCAGCATCACATGTGACAGCCTTTTGAACCTTACTGGTGTCTGCTATTCATCATTCCTTCTCCTCATAAAGTTTTCCAAATTAAAGTAGTAATTTTCCATGCTAGGTCCGCTATCTCTTTTTTGGAATGGTAGTAGAAGCCTCCAGTGCTATATTCTGGTATGCAGAATATTCTACCACTGATTTTAAAATCTAGAGTTTAAATTGGCTAGCGCTAAAACTGGTTGGAGAAATGGCTACAAGTTTTTCTGTCCGCAGCTGAGAAGCAAAATTCATATACAGAGCAGATAATTAAATATGAAAACTGCAGGAAGTCTCTGCATCTCACATGAAAGGCAGGTATTAGGAAAACAATGTTTCCTCCAATGCTTTTAAGAGTACTTACATAAGGGGCAAAGTATTTCCAGGGCAACTGCTATGTTAAGACAGACAATCTGGAATTCATGGACAGCCTTATTTACACGTATGTAATGGTAGTCTATAAATAGGCTGAAAGGCCAAAAATAATTCAAATACATTCTAAACAGCCATCAGTTCAAATTACAGATTTTACTTTCCTTTGCTTTGTCATCTACATCCATACAAAGGGAGCCCAATGCATTGACATTATTTTATGCCATATTTGCATATGCAAAAAACTCATCTACGGAACCAGTAGAGTTATGTCTATCTCCATTTGAAAAAGTGTTTTAAATAATGTGAAAGCTGCGGGGGTTGGTTCCCTCACTTGTAAAATAACAGGAACTATACCTTTGGGAGAAGCTGGATTGCTTGGAGTATTCTCTGTCTGTGCCCAGAGTTAAGGATTCCTATTTCCAAGAGATCCTGGTCCTCCATCACGTTGCTTCCCTAAAAATGGAAAAAGAAAAGGTGGAATAAAAATGAAAAACTTAACAGATGCCCTCAATAGACTGAAACAGACCCATCTGTCACATTTAAAAGAGAACACTTTGCTTAACTTATAGCATCTGACAAGAATAATAAATTACTGATGATTGCATTCATTTTCATAATGACAAAATATGGTGGAAGGAGCTTGAACCCATGGACAATTGCTACACTGCTAGCAGCACTGCCAGTGGAGAAATTGTAGCTCCCGCTCAAGCCAAATACCAGATGTGAACATTCTTTCATTTGACTGGAACCAAGGACATGACTACAAAATTGTTCAGAAAGTCTCCATTTTTTCAATTCACCTCCTACCTCACCTAGCTATATACGATGTTCATTTTTCTCCAGACTGAAAAAAAAACCAACACAGAATAAGATGAGGAGAGTAGATGAGCATATAATTATTTAGTTCATTGATGATGAAGAAAGGGACTGGTATCAACAAATCCTATGCAGTCCCCATCGCCCTAAATTTAACTGCACCAGTTCAATCCTAACTTTACTTGTCACTGCTTTTATCTTCCTGCTTGTGGGCAGGTCAAATAGTTCCAAACATTCAAACAGCTGAAAGAGACCATCTGTTCAAATAATACACAAAATAATTGCCCAGAAAAGTTCATGAAATAAACCTCCACAATTCAAGCATCTCTTCTTCGGAGTTGCTAGCAGCAGGAGCTACACAAACAGGGTAACACAATTCCTAAAGTCAAGGAGTCTGACACCACCTAGTAAGTTCAGCATTTGAAGGTCAATGGTCTACATGAGTGGGCAGTAACTACTGGAGGAATCATTGGAGGCACTGTAGTGGCTCAAAAGGGGCATTGCAGACAGGGATCAAGTCAGGATTGCTGGAGATCTTGTGTTCTTTTTTTACCTTTTAATTTCAGAAAAAGATCTCAGCTTTTAAAAATATATTTTATTTTTTAAAAGTTTCTAACTCTTACAGTTGAAAACAAAACCTGAAAAAACAGATGACCTGTCCTGATCTCTTAGCCCTGTTGGAGTCTCATGACACTAATTGGTTACAAGCTTACTTGTACTCATTTAATTTGATCATGAAATAGGCTTTACGTGAGCAAATCCATGAAAACTACACCTCTGCCTTTCCATTTGGCTTGCTACTTCTGACTTAGCACAGCTCTTAAGAAGCAGCAAAATGAAAAGCAAGTAGGCACATAACAGAACATGCTTAAATGCTTTGCTGAGTCAGGGCTTAATAAAGGATATGACTTCTTTCTGAATATAAAATCTCCTGTCCCAAAACAGCATGGATTTCTTTCAAAAATCACACTGGAATAGGCAGCACTTCACCCTGTTCAGCTGCTAAATCTTCACTCTTTTCAGATGGACTGTCTATTTTACAGGTGTACCCCTGAAGACTCTCAAGTGCTACTCCACACAGTACCCTGCAAAATCTAGGCGATGTCTTTTTAAGGGAATCATGAAAACTTTGCAAAGCTATTACATTCTAAATTATGTTTTCCAGTAAGTGGTATGATTTAAGATTACAAGCCTGCAAGTCATACCCTGAAACAATCTGTGTGCAGCATTCAGAACAGGGCAGGCAGAAACCTGCTCTACAAGGAGAAGCTGCGCAATGGATGCTGGTTTCAGTAGATCACCCGGTGTAAGAGTGCATGCAGCACAAGCTGTGCAAACACTGATAGTGATTAGGTGGGACCAATACACCCTTCACCTCCCTGGTAAACATATAAAAAGTAATATTTCTTCTTTCTGCCTTTCTCTTTTAAGCAACCAAAAGGAGGTTGTAAACTTATAGGAAAAACTCTTGAAAAAAGCCATCCATCTTGGGCTGGAATCTCCAGCTGCTGGAAATAGCTAGCATAAAAGGATTTAAGGAAACTGAGCCAACTGAGGATCCAGTCCAAAACAAAGGCTATACATTTCCATTCATTTTAATAAATGCATCTATTTTGTTTGCAGCTACTGCTTTCACTTCATTTCACAGTTTTTAGATTTCACCTTCATTACTGCATGATGTTTACACACAATCATCACTGTTTACTGGTGCCAGTAACCTTGGCATACAGCTACAAATATTCCAATATTTAAAACTCAATTAAACTAACAGGCACAGGAAAAATATTTGCACATAGTTGCTGCACAGCAGAGAAAGCATTATTTTATTAATTCTTCGCTATTGTTTTTTTCCTTATATATTACTTAATGTATTTTTTAAAAGTATGTCAAGGTTACAAAAGCAAATATTTAAAACTCAGGAAAGCCTGAAATTCATGTTGCCTCTTCATTCCCCATTTAATAAGGCAACAACCTTGTCATTCAATGTGCCCAGGTTTTAGAGCTTTTGCTGTGTCAACGTTAAGTGTCAATAGTAGCAGACACTCATCCCACCTGTAAAACTGATTTTATTATCTTCTGCCATGCAGCTAAAACAACTTTTCATCTTTCCACAAGAGCAAACCAGGAAAATTTAGATACTCAGTATAATCCACTATTGCTTAGCATAGAGGAATAAAATCATAAGAGTAGAAAGCTGCTGTTTGGTTTGCAGAAATACCTGTGAAGAGAAAGAAACAGTCTATCCCCCACAGTCCTATCTCCCTAGTATCTGCTCACATTGCCCCCTTAATCCTATTCCCTGATGGGTTTTTTTTACCTGATTATTCTTCTTGTGCTCCTCCAGTTTCTTTCCATAGGCTCCTACATAGAGAGTGAAGAAAACCTAACTCCCTTCTGCAGCAGAGAAGATACAAGGGGAGAAATTCTCTCCCTGCTCTTAGCTTCCATCTATTATATGCTGGGCCAATTGTAACCTCAATTAACTTTACAGAGATGACATGGTAAATGTAATTAAAATGAATATGAATGCAAGACTGTCTTGTCACATTATTTCATCCTTAAAAATAGTTGAGCTACATTAGCTGGAATATTCACCAAAAAGAAATTATCCTAGTAGACACCTAGAGAATTTGAGTCCAAAGATTTAACTTTTATACGCTTACATACAAAACACGTTCTTATAACAGAAAATATGGGACAGCAATCTTTACTGAGCTTATTATTTCTGTAATGAAACATAAGAGACTCTGTGATATTGTAGGTTCTTAAGTCTATAGGAAAATTTAGTTGAAAGGAAAACTTCTTGGAATTAAAGCCATAAGAATACATCAGAATTGCTTATACAAGGACAATTAAGATCTCATTTACTTCAGCTTGCAATGTTGAAATTCCTGTCTTATTAATGGATAATAGTCTTATGAACTGGAAAGATCCTGATTCTGAAGTTCCAGTTAGGAAAGAGTGTATTTGAAACCCTCCACCCCTCCAGATTTGTGGTTCTGCACAACTCCCAGGATCATCAACTTTTTCCCTGTAAGCGTACACAGGAAGCCAATCTCCTGAGCAAGAAGGCAGTGGTTTCACAGAACAGTTGGGCTCAAGAACGAAGGAAAAAAGACTCTGCATGTGGGAGACTGAAGGCATATGAGAAACAACATAATTTTAAAAACTCAGAAATTTTGCCAAATTCTGAGATAGTTCCTATAAATAAATTCATAACAAAATGCATAATGATATATTATGAGATAAAGATGTCACTGGCATTTATTTGGGTTGTTCAACACAAAATCACCTCTGGCATTCTCCACCTAAATACAGTCTTTCCCAAAAATTCTGGATTAGACCTCAGCACCCATATGCGTTCTACCTCCTGCAGGAACAACAGAACTCTGAAGATTTGTCTCTGAAGATAATAAAATATGGTGATTGAAGAACATATTAATTAGAATGGCAGGCATGACTATGTTTCCCATTCTTCCTTTTGTACCTATGTTTTTAATCTTCCTTCACATATTTTCTGTGCTGGAGAACTATCATGAAAAATTCTAATGTCTGGTTCTGTCACCTAAGTAAAATGGTACAGAAGCTTTAAAATAGGTGGCAGATGTATCACTAGACTTATCTGAAAATTCAACCACTGAAGTTGGAAGAGATGAGCTGTGGGAAACAAAACAACTGACTGAAAAAAAGAGAACAAATTGATTTTGCGTTTAAAGCTTTCTTTCTCCCCTGCGAAGGAAAAAGACTGTTACATAAGAAATAGAAGATGTGGGGGACTTTTGGCTTTAGGCTGACAATGCCAACTTAACCAGTTCTTTCAGTGTACATCTGTGTCAGCAGAGGAAAAAAGTAGCAAATCTGGCACCTAAAGCTGTGTAAGAGCTGCTGCTCAACAGACTGAGTTGAAGTCATTTGCTGTGCAGCCACTATTGAGACCAAGGTCAGCTGGAGAATACCAAGTGCCACTGGAGGTAGCAACAACTTCTGGTAATGTTTTATGCTTCTGATATACTGGAAACTGGTTTGACAAAGAACAGGATTGGCGTGGGTAAGGGAAGGATGACTTCTGAGGTAAGTACAGGGTTGATGGGGCAGCAGTGGTGCTTGCATCACTCCCACTCTCCTTTGCCCCCTCCCAGCCATCCATGTAGTAATCTGCTGCACCATCAACATAATGAGATCAGAAGGGACTCTGAGGAGCTGGTCCAGGTGGCATCTAGCCCACAGCAGTGGGTAGGATCACGGTGTATGTGTATGACAGACAAGGTCTGGTGGGTGTTTGAAGTGCCTTGCCAATGTCTCTACCAAAGTGTACTGCACCAAGTCTCACCCTGACGGACTGAGACCTGGCACTGCGGGAGCACAGCTGGAGAATTTCAGTGGAGTTGTGCAACAGGCCTCATATTTCAGCTTACAGGGCTGCTGGAAATAGGACCTGGTACAGAAAAGAAAATCTGCTGGGCTGTACACTTAGCTGGAGTATCCAAGAGCACCATCATTCCTGTCACTCAGACAAGAGAGGTGGGAGCAGGGCAGGAGCAGACAGGAATGTTCTTCATTACACATGGTTGTAGACTGAAGTCAGAGATAGAAAGCTGAGATCAACAGCACCAAAGAGCTCTATTCTTTCTTACTTTCTGCCATCCCAAATGCATTACTGGTGAGGAAGGCAGCACATATCTGGTACCAATGGGAATAAGGACTGTTACAAAGCACATCCTCAACAGCTCACTTAAACCAGCCTCCTCAATCTGAATTGCTTTGTTTGTCACCCACCTAACCCTAATACCCTTCCAAACTGCATCCCCTTGAAATAGTGGACATCTAAACTGTCCCCTGGCTGGGAACAAATTAAAGACATCACAATGATTAAGAACACATTGAATAACCAAGACTTCTTTTTCATAATCTAAAGCATATGCCAAAAGGTTTTTTTTTTACACAACACAGTTCTTCCACAAGGTAAAATAATTTATTTCTTAGAAACTTGCAAGAAAGGACTAGAGAAATGTAGCTTTCAGTAATGAGCATTGCTTCTTATTAGTGCAAAAATTTCAGGCAATGTGTCACATGTTTAATTTCCAAACAAGAACTGGCAAATGACCAGAATTTAGCAAGCTTCATTGTAAGTGAAAAGGTTGCCTCTCACTAGTATTTCCACTGTTAACATGAAAACAAGATCTGTAAGAATGATTACTGAGTTAAATGCCCAACTTGTACTTTCAGGTCAGAAAGATTTATAAGATTCCTGAAGATACTGCACACATTATTTCATCTAAAAACCCAACAAGATTTTGTTAGAAAAATCCCCTACAGAAGCCTGGAATTTTGTCTTGGGAGAAAGAGATTGATTATAAAATATGTTAGGAAGAAAGGACCAAGCAGGTTGCAAAATAATCATTTGATAACGTTCTTCCAAAATTAATTTGCTGTAAAACTACTGATACTCATTCTCAATCCTCACCTTGCTCTAACAAATAAATGACTTTCTTAGCAATTAAAAAACCCACAAAACCAGAGAAAACTGGAAGAGAGTTTTCCACGTTAGTGTCATTTAGTCAGGAAGTAACAGCAAACTACTACTGAAATGTTAACTAAAAAAAAATGCCATTTCACTCATAGATAAGGGTGGGATGATAGCACGTCTGTGTCCAAATTTGCAACCTGCATAAAAAGTGGTGGTGTAAGCAGGGCCAGTTTAAAAAGGAGTCCCAGCAGAGCTGAGACCCAAATGACTTTCTGGTTCACATTCAGCTCTTCCAGAAATGAACCTGAAGCAACCAGTGCCATCAAAAGCTTTTCAAATACTTACATTCAAATGAGCATATAGTCACAGACATTTCACACAACAGGAATAGTTAATTAAAGTGTAGTGGTAATTAAAAAATATGGATAGCTGGGACAAGGATCCTTGTAGGAAGAATTTCTGCTATTTTTTTTCCCTCCACCATGTAGCACTGATTCATTACAACCAACACAATTGTCACATGCAAATTAGCTGCACACATAAGGTGGCAATTGAAAAAATTACCTCTGATGTCACACTTGGCCCACTTAATTGCTAATGCTGTGGACCCAACTCTACCTATTTAGTCATAACAATTCAATAATATAATTATTAATACTTACCTAAATTACATCTTAATGTCTTGAATGTATATTGTGAAGATAATTTCACTTCATTTGAGTAATGAAAATTCCAGAGAGTCTATATTGTACCATTATTCAGATTACTTGCTATAAATGCTGCTTAGCTTAGATGCTAAATTTCTCAAAGGACCCACTTTAAAAATCAATATTACTGTGAGCTAATTAACAGACTTATAAATTCTCAGAAAAATATTCCTTTCTCCAATAAGTCTGTAAAGCCGTGGAGTGCAGGAAGGGGCAAAGATGGTATTTTCAGACATAACAAATATGTTGAATACCTACTCTGCATGTAATACGGAGTTTTAACCAGCTAACACCAGTAGTATTGTAATAAATAAGGAGGTGATAATAAAATAACAAAGTAACTTTTGTAATAAAATTAGGTGATGATTGCTGCCAGCCAACATGCCTTCACCAAGAGCAAATTGTGCCTGACAAATTTAGTGGCCTTCTGCAGAGTGGTTACAGCACTGGTGGATAAGGGAGGGACAACTGATGTCCTCTACCTGGATTGCGCAAAGCACTTGACACTGTCCCACACAACATCCTTGTCTCTAAACTGGAGACATGGACTTGACAGATGTGCCTCTTGCTGGGTAAAGAATTAGCTGGATAGTTGCATTCAAAGAGTTGTGGTCAATGGCTCGATGCCCGAGTGGAGAGCAGGGATGAGTGGTGTCCTCAGGGATTGGTGCTGGGACTGGCAGTGTTTAAGATCTTTGTCAGCACCATGGACAGCAGGATTGAGTGCACCCTCAGTAAGTTCGTCAACAATGCAGTCGGTACAGAAGGAAGGGATGCCATCCAGATGGACCTTGACAGGCTTGAGAGGTAGGCTCATGTGAACCTCATGAAGTTCAACAAGGCCAAGCAGAAGGCCCTGAACGTGGGTCAGGGAAATCCCAAGCACAAATACAGGATGGGCAGAGAATGGATTGAGAGCAGCCCTGAGGAGAAGGGTTTGGTTGACATGACCTGGCGATGTGCACTCACAGCCCAGAAAGCCAACCATATCCTGGGCTGCATCAAAAGAATTGTGGCCAGCAAGTCAAAGGAGGTGATTCTGCCCTTCTACTCCGCTGTCGTGAGAGCCTACCTGGAGTGTTGCATCCAGCTCTGGAGCCCTCAGCATAAGAAAGACATGGACCTGGAGTCCAGAGAAGGGCCATGAATAAGATCACAGGGCTGGAATACCTCTTTTATTAAAGCAGGCTGAGAGAGTTAGGGTTGTTCAGCCTGGAGAAGAACTATGTGATTTTTAAGGTCCCTTCCAACCCAACATATTTTATAATTCTATGATTCTACGAAACATAAAAACTCAGTTCACTTCTCAGACTGTCTTACACAAGTATTTCCTTCTCCATATTTTTATCCACCGTAGTGTTATGTTTTTTTAAAATGTGAGCCACCCAATCACCCCAGAGAGCACAAAATGCAAAGTCAAAGATTCTAAAATTCTGGGCAGGATCCACATCTTTAAAAGAGGTTATTCCCAAAGGGGCCTGTCAAATAGCAGCAAGGAAAACATGCCCAAGAAAATATGTAAAATACGTTCCACACACTTATGCCCTTAAGTTATGACTGACATCTTCAAGCACTTGTTCACCTCCTGCCTGCTCACACTGGTGGCTTTACATTTGGGCTGTCTAGTATTCAAGCTCTCTGTTATGAGCAGACAGAGCAGCTAGGAAACCACGTCAGTCCTTTGTGGGAGTCTAGAAAGTAGGCCCTTCTCTGAAACGCCATCAGAGCTTGATCTGGCAGGAAGTCTCAGAGTATGCCCAAGGCAGAAACAGGAGCATGACATGAACTGGCTGCTGCTCTTTCTTAAAATGTGTTGAAAGGAGGAAGAATGGCTTTATCTTTCTTTCTCATAGCACAGCCCACCTGTTAGAGGATTCATGCAGAAGGTGGGAGATCAGATTCACCTGTCTTTCTCATACTCAAATTTCCTAAAAACAGAGGAAACTATGCAACAACTGTTAGGAAAGAGCACTCTGCAGTTGAGGAGGAATTGTTCATTGGTCCTACTGAAACTAAATTGCTGTGAGGTTTAGTCAGTAAACCAGAAAGAAATATTATCCTTTAGACCAGTGACAGCTGGTTGTGGTAAATCAATCTTCTTGTGCTGTTTCTAGAGATGTTTCTAGTTTATATCTTATGACTGCCAAAAAAAAAGCAGAAAAAAAAGCTAAAAATTCATTACTTTCTTTCATCCAAGTACCCTAACTTCTAAGCTACAGGCTCATGCTTGTGTTTCAATTTGAAAGAAAACAATGAACCAGATATCCTTATCCAAAGGGTTGACTTGCATGTCAAGATCCAGGGAGCAGGACAGGACATCCAGCCTCCAAACAGTGTCTAATGCAGGGATGCAAAGGGAGGCGAAACTTTCAGATGCAACTCCTGCTTTGGAGCATCTCACCGGCTTCCTCTGCTTATCACTGCAAACCCTTTTTCTACTTGCCTTTCTCTTCCTGTTAAGTTATGCAGGGTCTTCTCTGCTAATTCAGTTGTAGACATCCTGCTCCCAGAAACAGGAATTCTACACTCAAACATCGTGATGCTCACAAATCGCTGCAACTCACTGCATTTTTATTATGGTTTTGGAGGCCTAACTAGGCTGTTTTTTTAGTCCACCCCATGTGATGCAAAATGAAGGCACTGCCTAACATTCAGGTGCCCAAACCATTTTCAGGATGTAGCTGCTAGTAACTGGAGGTTGTTAGGTTGACTGAAACTGCTGGTTTGTTTAATATTACTAAATATAATAAAATATGACACAGCTCCCCAAAATGAGAAATACTGGAAAACGAATGGTGTTTTCTATGCACCACTGATTTGTTATGTTTAAATGTATTTCACAGTCCACCATGCTGCTTTTGATATGCAGCCATGCAGCAAAGGTAAAAGGTAAGAGACATTGTAAGATAATAAGAAACTGCAATATACTACCTTTCTCTAGCTAAAAATTAGTGCACTTAGAGTGCCTGCCAAATATAGTTGTTATATTGAGAATAATTTTAACATATTCTAACAGATTTTGTTTGCTAAGGCAAGCACAAAGGATAGCAGGATTGAATAAGGTTTTGTCATCTCCCACTGCACACAGATATCTTTTACATGTGATTTTTCTTATACAAACCTCTGTGATTTATTTCCACAGTATGTACAGAGATATTACTAGCCAAATCCCTGAGGTCCAAGAGGTAAGCAGAGATGGCCTCCATTTTCTTCAAACCCTTTCTAAAAATAAGAGAACATTTGATTAAGGGTTGACATTTTTCTTTTCTTCCTTTGCTTGTTCTTGTAATTCATTTCACATGGGAAGTGGGCTGTGTTTTTCTTATCCCTTCCAACTCAGCAGCCAGGAGGCTGGCTTTGCGGGCCCACTCCCGTCACCACGGCAACCAGCGGATCGCTGTGATGCGATCCCATGCGCTTTGTGTCACTACACAGTGCTATTGTTCTCCAGTAACCATTTGGGAGAGGCATGTCAATATTCCCATAAAGGAGGATTGATTATTGTTCCACTGGTCATCCTGTGCATCGCGCATGGACATCGTGCAGCATCACCTCAGGATGTGCTTCATTTCCCATGCAGTGACTTTGGGAATGACTGGTTTGCACCATGAAGCCTATGTTCAGCACTAAGCAGACCCTGCTCCTCAGAAACATTGCAGGGAATCTGAATTGAGGCTGCAGTTCAGAAGCATCAGTATGACCATACTAGATGAGATCAAAGGTCTCCCTAACTCATTGGTTCAGTGCTTCTGCTAGAAGCCAAAACTGCCCAGAAAAGGAAAATATATAAATAATTTACCATATGTATATTTTTTTCCACTCTCATCTTTGGGCTAATTTAAAGTTAAGCACATGGGCATTTAGCTACACCAGAGACTGAGTGATATATATATATACATATACATGTATATGTATGTATATGTACAGCAGGCAGAAGACCTGATTTTTCTAAATACAAATCTACCATAAATTTGAATGGATACATGAGATTCAGCAGCTCTTTAGCATTTGGAGGAAACTGATTTACCATGCCTTTTCTAGACTGCAGCAAAACATGTCTGCACTGCAAAGCTCTCTTTTTTTTTTTTT